>JANAVB010021796.1:11089447-11420493 GCA_029216955.1 Iris pallida
TAGGGGCTGTGGCTAGGGGAGCGAGCGCGCAGCGGCGGAGTCGACTGCCGGAGGAATAACCCTGGGGGGAGGGCCTGGACGCCGGGGTGGACCACAGGGGGGAGGGCCTGGGCCGAGAAGAGAGGGACCTGGGGCTGGCCGAGGTCGCTGGCTCGTTGGCGCCTGCGACGCCGAGGACGGTGGGAGCGTCGATGCGGAGAGAGGAAGGGCGGGAGTCCTCCGCGCGCCAGGCGAGCGCCGGCCGGCGGCGGCGAGGGAAAAAGGCTCCCACTGGAAGAGAGGCCGCGGGAGGTCCGGCCATCCACCGGGGCCAAGGAGGCCAGGGAGAAGGGGGCTCGAGGCGGGGTGGGGGGGACCGGACGGCGGCCGACTCCGCCTGGGCGCGGAAGGGGAGCCTCGGGGATCCCTGCTCCCACCAGCGGGATCCACGCCCAAAAGCCGGCCATTATACACTCTATATATATATATATATATATATATATATATAATATATATAATATATATATATATATATATATATATATATATATATATTTATTTATATATATAGATATATATATATATATATATATATATATATATATATATATATATATAAAATAAAATATATATATATATATAAAATAAAATATATATATATATATATATATATATATATATATATATATATATATATATATATATATATATATATATATATATATATATATATATATATATATATATTTTATATATATATATATATATTTTATATATATATATATATATTTTATATATATATATATTATATATATATATATATATATATATATATATATATATATATATATATATATATATATATATATATATATATATATATATATATATATATATATATACATACAAGGCAACCTACATATATATATATATATATATATATATATATATATATATATATATATATATATATATATATATATATATAATATATATATATATATATAATATATATATATATATATATATATATGTATGTATGTATGTATGTATGTATGTATGTATATATATAATGAGATATTTGTATATGTATAGAGATATTTAGAGTAGAGGAAAAATATCAGTGGGGTGTGGGCAGTCATGATGGAGGGCAACATGGAGCTGGGGTTTGGTTCAGTGGAGCCGGGTTGGGCCAAAATGGACTAGATGTAATAAATAAATTATTTTTAAGTATTTATAATCATGGATAAATAAGTAGCATGTGGGGGCTCAATAAATGGGACACAAGTGGCAGGCGGGTAGTAGGCTTCATGTGGGTCATGTCCCTATTTGGGGTCGACTAGATTAGGTCGATGTCAGGTCCCACAATTAAATTGGAAATTAAATCAGGTTTCACGGTAGATAATTAATTGGCCTAATTTGACCCAAAAGTTGTGCGAAGGAAATGCAGCACAAAATGGAGTGTCTGAGTGGGACACGAAGGTCATGGATGAAGAGCGTCTCGAGTTTATCAGGCATGACAAGTTGGTTCTGAGAAAACGACTGGTCTAGTGCTCCTAAATTCAAAGTCATGGTAACGTACAAACGATGATCAAGGAAAAGAGTGGGAAATCAATTATTAATTAAATGGTCTAAATTGACCCGAACTTGCGCGAAGCAAAAAGAGTACAAGAGAACAAGTTGGAATGGGACATGATATATCAACGTGAAGGTAATCTCGTCTACTTCAAACTTCAAGAAGAAAGTTTTCAGAGACTGGCATCCCTGATGCTCTAGAAATTCAAGTCACGGTAAAGAGCATTAATGATCAAAAATTAATTATATAGAAATAAATTATTGAAAATAATTCATTAGAAAATTCAAAAAATAATTCGGGAAATTCAGAGGGCTTACACTTATCTATGGTGCTTGGTTACTTCCTTACTCATATACTATATATATATATACACCCTACATGTCATAGTACACCAAGATACTAATATACCATATCCACATGGTATAATATATCCCTTATACTATACGTAAAAATATATATATTTATATCCCTATGTATCCTATAATATTTGTATCTATATGATACATATATGAAATACATATGTGATATTGTATCATTTTTATTCTATGCATATCCATGAGTTACCTTGCTACTAAGGTATTTACCTTTATCCTTAGAATTACTTTAATTACCTATACATATACATATACACTTATATATACGTATATAGATAGCATATCCTTAGGATACCATGTTATGCCTAATACTTGACATATTATATACCATGATATGTCATGATACCTTAATTCATTAAATATCCACATTTTTACACCATGCCTTGGCTACCTTACCTATACCCTATGTAACATAACATGTATTCTAATATCTTATTTCTATATGTATATATATACCTATAGATATCTACATTTGATCTTCGATATATATATTGTAACACCCCAGTCCCAAAATACGTAGGACTAGGCATCCGAAATATGCCAGCTACATGCATACGAAGAATACTCCAATATGTGGAATCCTCGTACGCATACATAAGCTGTAAATACTAAATCACAGGCCAATCACAGATAACTATATCTCATCCACAAAATCACAAGAGAAAATAATAGTCCAGACAGTATCAAATAAAAGAGTCAAAAGATAGATAATCGGGTAAAAACAAATCCACTACCAAACAGCTATGAATATAATCAAAGATACTGGAGTCCAACTTCCAAAAATAAATAAAAGATACAAGTAAGAAAAGGATCAGACATCGTCAGAGGGTAAGATATCCTCGGTAGAAAATGTAGGAGCTAAACCGAGTCCGTACTCCTGGGGCAATCCTGACCATCTACACGTGGAGAGATCACCAGGTCCTCAGCGGGACATAACAAGATATAGAAAAACATGCCATATAAACTGAATATAAACTGCTCACAATAATCTGGATCATAACATGGTTCAACACTTTATCATCGAAGCAGTGAACCATACCTACAACCAAATAAGGACAAGGTGTGGCACACTAGTTCGTAACAAAATACTGTTCCAAGCCATGAACGGTATAGTACACAACCATATGGAAAAGTATATACACCTACGGATAAAGGTCGCCTAACCATTCTAAGTGGAATACATTTTAAGAACAGTTCATGGTCGCGTGACTACCGGGTCATGTCAAGAAAATACCAATGCAGTACAGTACCTCAGTAGCGAGTCACAACACCATATACTATTCCTCAGTATCGAACGAGTCTATAGCATATAGTCTACCTATCGTTCCTCAGTAGCGAGCGAGTCTACGATAGATAGGGTGGTAGTCAACTTCCAACCATGTTCTCCCCACCCAATGCCAACTCATAACTGCTAAGTCTTCTAGCATGCAACTCTGTTAGCAGTTATTTTCTAACGCACGTCCTCACGTATCGGTGGCCAACCAACAAGTCCGAGACCTATATGAGACTCATGACTAGTATAGCACATGTGTCAAGGCTAATAAATGCATCACAACATAGGGCAGTCTTCTTAACTTTAAGTCGATGCATAATATTAAAGTAATAGAAATAAAACTAAACAGTTAAATAAAATATATCAAGGAAAAAAATGATAATAAGTAAGAAAATAAAACTAACTCAGCATGCTAAATGACAGTAAATAAGCAGAATATAATGGCAAGGTATCTTGCCTGAGGGTGGTGCAAGATATAGCAAAATCCAACAGTCAGAATCGTCAACACGAAAGTCAAAATCCACAAAGAGCTTCGGATGCTGAAACAAACATCAAGAACATGTTTGGTATAAAAGACATGTCCAGGAAACGCCTGTCCAAAAGTCAAATTTTGGAACAGGGGCAAAATCGTAATTTCGGATCAAAACGATGTCCGTCGTTGGACCCGTTTTGCACCAAAATACGTGCCAATATCTACGATCTCTAAAGTCATCAAACTACATATCTACGGATCTAGATTGAGGAGATGAACCCAACGGTATGTCCAATTTTAGATTCCGATGAACCGTGCACAAATTTGCCCGTTAGAACGGATCGTGGGCCAGCCAAATAGGCGTTTCGGTCGACCTTCTCAGATTCAGACCAAACTTGGCGTATAGGACCAAAAAATGGTATGATCCTGATGGCACAAGTTTCGTGTTGATCTGACAAACGTGTACAAAGTTACGGACTAGTTTGTAAAGTGTCGATACGGGGGTATCTTGACGGGTACGCACCGATTTCATCGCGCACGCATAACGAAGTCGAGTTCCGTCAGTTCCCACACGTCGATAACATTCGAACGCACCTTTCGATGCTTACGGATCGCGACCAAGTCACTCAATTTATCGGGATGGACCCCGTATCGGGAAATTTCTAATTTTTCTAAACTGTTTTTAGTGGGGGTTTTCTTGATTTTTAGGAACTAATTTCTTCATGCACAGTTAATGAAATTCAAATCTACAAAACAAGTTTTGATCTCCTATATGTTATCTTTGACCATGTTAAATTAGTTTCTACAAAATCTTAAAGTACAGAACGAAAATTGGCCGACAAGTTGGTATTTTACAACAGTTTTAAAAGTTTTAGAAAAGTGGTTTTTCTCCAACTTGTCTCGATTTTTCGAGCAAGTTGGATGACCATGTCAAAATCCACCAGGGGGTTCTCGAAGAGGGTCATGTGGGATTTCTATACAAATTTACGGATCTAAGAACGGATTAGAATAGAGAGAGAAACTACTCGTTGAAGTCGGGTACCTTAAAGTGTATTACTGCTATGTTGTTTTCTTTGTTGTCGATGTTGCCGTTGTTTGGCGCGAGACGAGGCTGCGAGCTCGGACGAGGGAGGTGCGGGGACTCGTCGGGGAGAGGGGGAGGAAGGAGGAGAGAGTGGAGATGAATATTGGGTTTTAGGGTTTACTTGGCGGCATATAGATGTATAGAGAGAGAGAGAGGATGTAAGGTCGGCAAGCTTTATATATAAGCTTGGGGTCGGGCCCCTCCCTCCCCTTATAAAGATGTTGCAGTTGCTGATGCGGTTATTCATTATGTGTGGGTGGTGGTCGGTTTCCCATGGTGGGGCCGACCACCCATTATTATTATTATTATTTATTTATTTTCTTCTTTCTTTTTCTTTTTTTTTCTTTTATGGATATATATAGGTACATTTATATATATATATCTATATATACAATATTGAATCCCCATAAATCCAAAATAATAAAAAAATATTATCTATCCATTTATAATCTATTTAAACATATTTACATATATTTTTAAATTCTTTTGACAATAAAAATAAAAACTGATACTAGTAACTTAATAATAACAACTATATTTATTTAATCCTAACAAAAGAACATTAATAATAAAAAAATTAAAATAATCAAATGGTGGCTTTGGTGGACTTATACCACACACCCTTATTTGGGTCCAAAAAATTGTACAATTATTGGAACACATTATTAAATCATAATAATACTAATATTTGTATAAATAAACATTTAATTAGAAAAATACATCAAGTCTTAAAATAATTTAAGAAATATTTGCACACACATAAAATATGCCTACATGGCCATCTTTGGTCACATCACATGCTTACTTGGGCCTGGGTTTGGTCAGGCCCAGTTCGGGCTGGTTTGGTCCAACCGGGTCATCTAAAAATCAATATAATAAATAATATCTAATTAAAGTATTTGCAATGAATCAACTCATAACTCGGCCTGGTTTTCCTAGTTTAGGCATCACCATGGCTAGGCTTCCCCTAGCATAGCTAGTACACTAGTCAAGGCACACTGCTACAACTTCCGTGCCAAAGTTCGTGGTCGTCTTGAGCTCCAAAACACAACAATGGTTAAGGCCATCTTTAATAATTAATAAAAACCATAAATAGCATACATTCATTTTTAAGTATTTTTTATAAAAAAAATTAGGGGTTTTACATATATGCATAAATATGTATCCTAGGTTACCTACAATCGATACCAAGATATTTATATCCTTACCATATGACATGTATAGTTATATATTATAGCAATATTTTTACCTATATACCTATATATCAATATATCAATATACCATTTTATTCCATTACCTGTCAAAATTATCCTAGGATATCCTATGCTTACCATACCCTACCAATCATACACACATGGACTCACTCATCCAACTCTTAGCATTTGACATCTTGGTATTATCTATTACCTAGTTCTAATACCCAATATCTTAGTATCTTGACCAATACTTTATCCTCTCATATACTTATCCAACTAACTCAAATACTAATACTTGATACCAAATAAGATACCTTACTCAAGTCCTAATACTCACTTATCATTACTCATGGTACTTGAGTGTCACGATACCAATATTCTCATGGTACCCAAGTATTACACTAGTACCTTGCCCATAACTTTAATACCTTGACACATAACTTATCTATAATGGCTTACTTGATAACCATTTGTATCAACATTAACACACACTAACTAACACATATTACCTAACAATAATATGTATGTGTGTGTGTGTGTGTGTGTGTGTGTGTGTGTGTGTGTGTGTGTGTGTGTGTGTGTGTGTGTGTGTGTGTGTGTGTGTGTACTGTATCATACATATTCTTGACAACCTATGATACCTACATTCACTTGATATCCATACTACATAGGCTCATAGGATACACAAAATGTCTATGTCGTATAGTCAGTTTTCTACTTAAAACCAATACTACACCTATTAGACCTATTCACTAAATTCAATGATTAAAGTATGTCGTAGCCCTTCATATTATATTTCCAAAACTTTAAACGGATCGCATTTTTATGTCTGAAAGCTCCCGAAATCGCGAAAACACCTAAACATGTTCGTCTTTCGGACAGCTGATACTCAAACAGTTTTACAGAAAGCTATAGAACGAATTTGGCATATTCATATATATATTTGGAAATCTAACTTCGATACGGTTCTTTTAAAAAAATGAAAGATTAATCAGAGTCTTGAGCTAGGAGTTATGACATTTCTAAGTTGCTATGGCTACTAAAAATATGGATGAATATTATGACGAATTTGGGTTATTTTGGACAAAAGAAACATATGTATATACCCAAATCTAACCATGTATATCATGAGATACCATGACACAACACCACGTATCCTATTTAGGACACATACACCCAATCTCGACTCAAAAAGGATACGAAAGTTCCTTTGGGGACACGTATCGAACACTTGGTGGTCACAAATTCGATTTTCCCAAATTTATATCAAAATAAAATGGGAAAAACCTTCAAATAGGAAGAGGAGAGCCTCAACTCCTCTATAATGGTGCCCTAATGCAAATGGGGTCCTAAATTAATGTAGTTACACTAATGAAATAAAATAGAAGGGTTTAGAGAGCTCATACCAAAAGGAAGATGGATTCCTAATGTAAAATTCCTAGATCTAGATCTCCACCAAGCTTCAAGGCTCCAAATCCTTCCAATCCCTTCTTAGCTAGCCAATAGAGGTTTCTCCTCTCCAAGGGGAAGAGAATAAAATAAATTTGGCTCAATTTGAAGAAAATTTCGGTGTAGGAGCAATTTGGGAAAAAAAGCTTCTAAATTATGGCTTGAAATGAAAATGGAAAGAGGAAGAAGATGAAGTGAGACTTTAATAGGAAGGTCGGCTGCCATTTGGTGTTAAATTTAGGGTTTGGTTAATTAGGAAAGGTCCACTACACCCCTCCCTTTAGTTATGACAAGTTATGGATTGAACCTCCCTTCCTAATTAGGTGTTTAGTCAAGTTTTCTAACTAAATCTTCTAATCTAGCCAGAGACTAACTAAAGGTCATTTAGTCTAGTCCAAATCATCTAGTTGGATGGTCATAATAAGTTAGTTTAGGTACTCTAGGATCACTAACCATTATTCTAGTCAAAGGCTAACCATTAATCATATTCAATAATAACACATATGCACTATTAATTATTTAGATAATTAATCAAAATATAAAATTCTAATTTTGAAAACTAATTTTTTACTCAAGATATAATGTGAAATCACGCTAATAACATTAAGTATGAAAAAGTCAAAAATACCCATGTTTCGAAAAAATGGTGGTTACACATCCAAACACTCTGGGTGGAACACTAAAAACATTCGAGCCCAAGAGCATCTCATATGGTGTCTTCATCCTTAATACTCTTGATGACATCCTGATGATTAGATAAGCTGCTATCATAATTGTCTCAGTCCATAAGAACTTAGGCACATTCATCGTCAACATCAAAGAACGTGCTACTTCTAGCAGATGTCTATTCTTGCATTCAGCCACCCCATTCTGAGCAGAAGTGTCTGAATAAGTAGTTTGATGAAGATTTCTCTGACTAGAGATGAAAGTAGCAAATTTCTTGTTGGTGTACTCGGTCCCATTATTTGTTCGAAGAATCTTCACATGTACTCCAAACTGGATCTTCATATATGTCGAAAAAATCTTGAAAACATTTGTATACCTAAGATTACTGCTTCATCATGTAGATCCAGGTCATACGTAAGTAGCAATCAATAAAAGTAACAAATTATCTGAATCCACTGATAGAAATAGTAGGACACGGTCCCCAAACATCAGAATAAACAAGTGCAAATGGCTCAAAACTTCGAAGACCGACCATTTTATAAGTAGAACGTGTATGTTTCCCAAGTTCACAAGCATTACAAGATAACCTTCTTTTGTCTACTTAATTCATCATCTCAGGTTCTAACTTATTCAAACTATCAAAAGATAAATGCCCCAATCTGCAATGTTAAAGTATTGCTTCTACCTCTGGTCCTCCACTAACAGTAGCAGCAATCATTGCAGCCTCCATGTCCAGGTACCAAAGGCCATCACGCCTGATGCCAGTCCCAAACCACTTCTCCGTGTCCTTCTCTTGGAAAGAACACATATCTCAATCAAAAAGAATAGTGTAATTCAATTGGTCAATGAGAGAGCTAACAGAAAGTAAGTTGACTGAAAACGAAGGAACATACAATACAGATGACAGGGTAACAGATGAAGTACAATAGATCGAGCCAGTACCCATGGTGGGTTGGAATGTCCCATCAGCAGTCTGAACTGTCTCGAGATGCATAGGCTTGCTTGGATAATATAATGCAAACTTACTAGATGCACCTATGATATGCATAAATGCACCCGAGTCTATAATCCAACAAGCATGAGATTTACTGGATGCAAGTGCTTGAACATAAATACCTTTGCTCGTATGAGTGTAACCAGAAAAGTTACCAAGGTAGGTAGTGTCATCAAGATCCTGAGTAGCGTGTCCCTTGTCCTTAGACTTCTCAGCATGACGCTTGAACTTACATAGTTCCTCCAGTTCTTCCATCTCAGCTTCAGTTATCTTAGTAGAGGTCTGGGACTCATCTGCAACAGCTAGGTGAGCAACTCCTTGGCCACCACATCCCCTGCCTCCTTGACCTATACGTCCTTCTCTCTGTCCTCTGCCTCCTCGGACACGAACAAAATTGCGGGATTGATAGAAGTTGTAGCTGAGGTGCCCTTTCTTCCTATAATTGTAGCACTCTCTGTCATCACTGATCGGAGTGCTGGGAACCACCAATGTCGAACGAACAACGGGCGAGGTCTCGCCTTTCATCACCTTCTGTCGAATCTCCTCTTGCACCATCGATGCAACAGCCTCATCTAGGGATGGAAGAGATGACAGATGACACATTGCTGCCCTCATAGTCTCAAACTGTGAGTTCAGGCCTTTAAGAAAATGGACTACCCGCCGACACTCAAGATACTGCTTTCCAAGGAGAACATTTGTTGGGTCCTGTAATTGTAATGCCCCGCTCCGCACGAGGCATTTGGTTGGCTTGTTGGATGGGATCAGAAAGTTGGACCATGACTTATGTTGAGAACCAAGAGAGTTGAGACTGATGTAGTCTTTCTTAGCTGGCTAGACGGAATGGGTATTGGAATGTGGCTCGCTGGTGGAGCTACGCTTAGTAGGATTGGAGCAGGAAGACCGTTATATAAGGCAAGTGGAACTGTCCTCCTTCCTCCTTATTCCCGCATGCTTAATAAATAGAATAATGTGATGCTATGAATATGTCCCTAATGTCTCTTACCTTAAATGTTGAATAATTGTGATGCGATGCTTTAGTTGCTAAATTTATAGAGATTCATATGCTGGAAATCATTGAATGAATAACACATGAACTTTGAATTGCTGAACGAATCACACTCGAACTGCTAATGTAACATGATGCCTGAGATTGAATTGATAATGTCCCTTATGCTTAAGATCGATGAAATGAATGAATCACTTGAATAATGAGATGCTGCATAAATGATACATGAGAAAAGAATTAAATATGCTATTGTCCCTATGAAATGAATGAAATGCTACAGGTCCCTTTGAAATGAATGAATACTGTTGTTCCTCCTTAGAAGGAACAAATGAAAAATATTGCAATGAAGCAATGAATGAGAATTGATGAGGCTTGGGATCGTTGAGATCACCAAATGAAATGATGGTAATGTTGGGAATAAATAAGTCATTGAACATGACTTGAATGAGATAAATGATGATGCACTGTTGTCTTTACTTCAATATTTTACCATGCATTTTATGTTCACGATTGAGATGGACACGCATTCGCATGGTCATAGGACAACTTATGCATAAGTGATGGGGATATGTTTTCTCGGACGGTACCCCGGGATGTTAGGGCGACCGATCCGGCCTAGGAGAAAACATTGGCGTGCCAGTAGGGGCACGGGTTCTGCGAGGCATCCTTTGGGGCTAGCTACCTTCTCTGGAGTCATCGCATTACCAACGAAGACCTATATGGCAACGTCCGTATGGTTAAACACCAGTGACCATGTAGTCAGGATGTATGCTAATGAATGTCTTATGCAGGCAGAGTAAGTATATCTGCTAACCTGTATTTGATGCAGGTATGAGGGAGTCGGCTATCGGTAAGAAATTACTTAAATGTGATAATTCAATATATGTGTTGGTTTAACTTGCATGCTTACGTTCCAAATAAGTTTGATGATGCTGTATGTAGCCTTTCAGTATGAGATCCTGCTTAACATGTTAAGTTCAGTATGCTAAGAAAGATGCCTTGCTAATCATTGCTCAAACACAACATACATGCTAAGTGATGCTTGAAGTGAGAACTGTCATAATGTTTAAGATGTTAATGTTAACGATGCCTCAATGATGCCTTTTCATGATAACACCTAGTATGCCTCAATGATGCCTTTGCATGATAACACCAAGAATGTTAAAAAGATATGTCCACATGAATGCTACAAAGAATATGTTTACATGCTTCACTCTGATTATTGCCCATGAACTGTAAACTGATGCTAGGCCCCAAGTAGAAAGACCATTCTAATAAATGTTTGCTTAAATGATCACTTTAAATGTTGGTTTATGCGAGTGGGTTGGATTCTACTCGCCAGTACATAGATGATGTGCTGACCCACGTTTTGTGGGCAGGTGCTCTTACTTGGAATATTCTACACACGAAGATTGGCTTGATTGGTTCCGCGGCATCGAAGATTTGTTGGGCATACAGAAGCTCTCCTTGTACAAGATGATGTCTTCTGTTTATAAAGGGCATAATGTATGGAACATTGTAATCAGTTGTACCAGTGAGATTGTGAGCCAAGTCGGTATATCGAGTTGTCATCCATTGTATCCAAATATCAAATGTAAGCTGTATAGCATTGTTCAGTTGGTTTCCAATGTAAAGAGAGATGTGCTGTAATCATTGTACTTCAATACAAGTCTTGTACTCTTCTTCAACTATCAATAAAGAGAATAAAGTTCTATATATCTCTGTGTGGCTTTAAGTTACTCTTTTTCTCCGCTGCTATAAAAAAGTGATGTACTTCTATTCAATGAGAAAGATTGTCCTCACTAAATTCAATTTATCTGCTTCTGCCGCTGCGATGTGTTCCTATTTGAAGAATAATCGAGTATGTACCATCTCTGCCTTGTACAAGTGCAATACCAGACTTGTATGGCATCACGCCCAAGCGAGGACGATCGATTCCAAGAGATAGAATATGTGAATAAATGACTCTATGAATCGGGGCGTGACAAATTGGTATCAGAGCACGGCTTTACGTCCTTGGTCTCTTCTTTGATTCATTTCAAATCAAAGTTGCATCGATGATTAACTAAAGTTGCTTCCGCGATAACTCAACGTTGCTTCCGCGATTAAATCAAAGATTGCTTCCGCGATTATGCTATTGTTGTTCGGTAATCATCCTTATGTTATCTGTGCTTGAAAGTTCATTGACCCTCTTGGCTGCTCACTGGATGTTCCATACAATAAGTCTATATACATTGTGATGCCCCTAAATGAATGATTGTTGTTGGTTTGGACACAAATAACCCAACAATGACTCGATGCCATAGTATGCTATATTGTGAATGCTGTTTGGAAATGTGGGAATAAAAGAAAGGTGGCTATGTATGTTGCGACAAGATGAGAATTGCATGTGATGTTGGAAAAGAATTGTGAATGAAATAATTGATGGATGAGTTTGACAGAACTGGTGAATTGACTCATGTGTGTTGCTAAGTGCTTTAGAGACGCTAAGAATGTTGGCTTATACTATTGAGACCCTAAGATGTTGGCTAAGTGTTGTGATCGTTATAGATCATGTAAGTCCGGAATAGAATTGAGTTGGTATTGTTTAAGGATGGCTTCGTTTCTGAGTGGTATATTGCCTCTACCACCTCAGAACTAGATGTATTTTGACCCTTTCCATAGGATAGCAATGAGACTATCTGTGGGTACTGGGTAGTGCCGAGACATAGCTGGGAGTCTTGTATTGTTGCTAGATGACTCGAGTGTCCCTTGACGGTGATGTTATATTGGGTAGCGAGATTGTCGAAAATTATAACAGGTGGCTTTGGTTAGAAATTGTTTAGTCGAGTGATGACTCAGACTAGTAAGACAGTTAGTATGCTATGGGTAAATGGATTTGGCTAGAAAATGTTGTGGCTTAAAATATCTGAATGTTGATTTCGAATGGTTGGATGCAAATTATGTGGCTAATACAATGTTGGTTGCTAAGCTGAGAAGTCCTAGGAATGTTATCTGTTAACCAAAAGAATATTAAAAATTTTGTGCCTTGACCCTAAGGTGTAATAGATGTTAATCCATCTTGATCACCAAAGGATAGTTGTTGCCTATGTGCAAGTATGCTGAGGAATTTAATAGGATTAGAAAAGTCACAAGTAGTGACTCTGAATACTGGTGTTGCCTAGAGGATGGTTAATTGATACATGAAATGTCAGAAAAGAATGGGATAAACTATTCGACCCTTGCTGCATGAGATTAAGAATGTCCGTAAGATAATTTGATGATTGAGAAATATAGGGGATTGAGAAATGGCAAACTTGTTGGATAATGTCGGTATAGGTGACTGTTGGTTGGGATATGGATAGTTGGCTTATGACTTGGTGGTGTGACTCTGTCATACAGATCGAATAGTATGATTCCATAAGTTATGATGAGACTATCGGAATCGATGACCCTTGAATAGTTAACCTTGGTTTATGGGTTCGTGTGAGTACAAAGGAATTGGAATAGAAATTAAATTATTGGAATTTACTTGATGGATTATTGGAATGATGAGAATCGTATGTCAGATTGGGAATTGACCGTAATGTTGATAGATCGATCTTAGTCGATTGTTGGGTAAGTCTAGAATGAGCCTCTGTGGGAATTATTTCCTTGAGGAAGATCCTGGATAGATAGACTTGACCCTAGCGACCAGTTGATGAATTACCAATTGCTGGCTTAGCCCAATTGGCGATTCATTATTCAGACTGACTTGATACCCATAGGTTTGGGTAGAGTTCCTTAGAACTGTCGGTTGCTTGTTGGCCCTAAGAAGCAGAAACTAGTATAACCCTAGTAGCCGTCCACTCTAGGGGAGTCACCTGAATGATTAGGTATAGCTGTCGATATAGCTAACCATTGAGACTGGACCGAATAATAGATGGCCGTTGGCGACCCATAGAATGACCTTGTGGCATTGAACGAGAGATGGTGATGAGTATGATCTAAGAATGATAAGTTGTAAGTATATGCTCCAATATGAACCTTAGAGATGTTTGACCCTTGAGAATTATGTGTCGGCCTATAGCGGGAAATGGAATCGTGGGATGAGACTTGATTTGTATGTATCGAATAGTGAATTATTATATGAGATGGAATTGACTGCTCATGACGGAAATGTTGGATAAGTATCTATAGTCGGGTAGCTGGGTTAACCTTGACTGTTGCATAGAATTATACCCTGACTCGGATAATCGATAGCTGGTGATGTTGGATTGTATCTTTTAGAAAAGATGAATTGCCTCGGTGAAAAATGTTGTTGGATTTGGGAAGGAAAATGATTGTTGTTGTGAAACCTTGATATGATTGGCTCTAAGTTAGACCCTTGATCGAATGTTAGAAATGTTATGCTTGGATGGAGATTGTCCCTGATGTTAAGTGGTGGCCTGGAAAATAGTGATTGTGGCAAAGTGAATAAAGTGATAAGTCAATTAAAAGGATACTAAGTCTGATTGGAAAAGAGAGTTATATCGTGGCTGATCGAATTATACTATCATGGAAGTTGGTTGAAGTACATATGTTTTGGGGATGCCTAAAATATGTGTATGGATACAGCCGAAGTGATAGGTTGCGACTGAGATAATGTTGTTGGAAGAATTTATCGTACTAGCGCAGACTTTGGCTGAAATGCATATATTTTGGGGACGCCTGAAATATGTGTATGGATCCAAATGAAGTGATGTGTTGCGACCAAAATAGAATGCAAGAAAAATGTTGGTGAATCAATGAGAAGTTGCAAGTATTTGGAAAAAGAGATAGATGGATTGAATCGTTGATTGATTAAAGTGATACTGTTGGACAGCTATTTTGAAATGACCGAGTAGGCTGAAATGAATATTGAATTGAAGCTGAATGAGTAACTCATTGTGATTAAGTGAATCTAGTAGATGAGTTGTTTTCTTAAGTTTCGAGGACGAAACTTTTTCTGAGTGGTATATTATGTAATGCCCCGCTCCGCACGAGGCATTTGGTTGGCTTGTTGGATGGGATCAGAAAGTTGGACCATGACTTATGTTGAGAACCAAGAGAGTTGAGACTGATGTAGTCTTTCTTAGCTGGCTAGACGGAATGGGTATTAGAATGTGGCTCGCTGGTGGAGCTACGCTTAGTGGGATTGGAGCAGGAAGACCGTTATATAAGGCAAGTGGAACTGTCCTCCTTCCTCCTTATTCCCGCATGCTTAATAAATGGAATAATGTGATGCTATGAATATGTCCCTAATGTCTCTTACCTTAAATGTTGAATAATTGTGATGCGATGCTTTAGTTGCTAAATTTATAGAGATTCATATGCTGGAAATCATTGAATGAATAACACATGAACTTTGAATTGTTGAACGAATCACACTCGAACTGCTAATGTAACATGATGCCTGAGATTGAATTGATAATGTCCCTTATGCTTAAGATCGATGAAATGAATGAATCACTTGAATAATGAGATGCTGCATAAATGATACATGAGAAAAGAATTAAATATGCTATTGTCCCTATGAAATGAATGAAATGCTACAGGTCCCTTTGAAATGAATGAATACTGTTGTTCCTCCTTAGAAGGAACAAATGAGAAATGTTGCAATGAAGCAATGAATGAGAATTGATGAGGCTTGGGATCGTTGAGATCACCAAATGAAATGATGGTAATGTTGGGAATAAATAAGTCATTGAACATGACTTGAATGAGATAAATGATGATGCACTGTTGTCTTTACTTCAATATTTTACCATGCATTTTATGTTCACGATTGAGATGGACACGCATTCGCATGGTCATAGGACAACTTATGCATAAGTGATGGGGATATGTTTTCTCGGACGGTACCCCGGGACGTTAGGGCGACCGATCCGGCCTAGGAGAAAACATTGGCGTGCCAGTAGGGGCACGGGTTCTGCGAGGCATCCTTTGGGGCTAGCTACCTTCTCTGGAGTCATCGCATTACCAACGAAGACCTATATGGCAACGTCCGTATGGTTAAACACCAGTGACCATGTAGTCAGGATGCATGCTAATGAATGTCTTATGCAGGCAGAGTAAGTATATCTGCTAACCTGTATTTGATGCAGGTATGAGGGAGTCGGCTATCGGTAAGAAATCACTTAAATGTGATAATTCAATATATGTGTTGGTTTAACTTGCATGCTTACGTTCCAAATAAGTTTGATGATGCTGTATGTAGCCTTTCAGTATGAGATCCTGCTTAACATGTTAAGTTCAGTATGCTAAGAAAGATGCCTTGCTAATCATTGCTCAAACACAATATACATGCTAAGTGATGCTTGAAGTGAGAACTGTCATAATGTTTAAGATGTTAATGTTAACGATGCCTCAATGATGCCTTTTCATAATAACACCTAGTATGCCTCAATGATGCCTTTGCATGATAACACCAAGAATGTTAAAAAGATATGTCCACATGAATGCTACAAAGAATATGTTTACATGCTTCACTCTGATTATTGCCCATGAACTGTAAACTGATGCTAGGCCCCAAGTAGAAAGACCATTCTAATAAATGTTTGCTTAAATGATCACTTTAAATGTTGGTTTATGCGAGTGGGTTGGATTCTACTCGCCAGTACATAGATGATGTGCTGACCCACGTTTTGTGGGCAGGTGCTCTTGCTTGGAATATTCTACACACGAAGATTGGCTTGATTGGTTCCGCGGCATCGAAGATTTGTTGGGCATACAGAAGCTCTCCTTGTACAAGATGATGTCTTCTGTTTATAAAGGGCATAATGTATGGAACATTGTAATCAGTTGTACCAGTGAGATTGTGAGCCAAGTCGGTATATCGAGTTGTCATCCATTGTATCCAAATATCAAATGTAAGCTGTATAGCATTGTTCAGTTGGTTTCCAATGTAAAGAGAGATGTGCTGTAATCATTGTACTTCAATACAAGTCTTGTACTCTTCTTCAACTATCAATAAAGAGAATAAAGTTCTATATATCTCTGTGTGGCTTTAAGTTACTCTTTTTCTCCGCTGCTATAAAGAAGTGATGTACTTCTATTCAATGAGAAAGATTGTCCTCACTAAATTCAATTTATCTGCTTCTGTCGCTGCGATGTGTTCCTATTTGAAGAATAATCGAGTATGTACCATCTCTGCCTTGTACAAGTGCAATACCAGACTTGTACGGCATCACGCCCAAGCGAGGACGATCGATTCCAAGAGATAGAATATGTGAATAAATGACTCTATGAATCGGGGCGTGACAGTAATGATAGCGGATCATAGTGGTTCAAGTCCGCCCATAAGCGACGTAACTCCGCTGCATACTGGAGTACTGTCTTCTCCCCTTGTGTGGTAGCGTCAATCTTTTTCTCAACTTCCCTCATCATTATGACACTTCTAGCTCCAGAGTAGATCTTAGCCAATGTCCTCCAGACATCAACCGTACTGCAGATCGACTATAGCTATGGATGGAGACACAAAAATCAGTAGCCAAGAAACCACCAGAGAATTAAGGTGATTCCATGTGTTCCACTAAGCACCCGTCGTATCCTTTGGCTCAGTGAACTCTTCCTTCACATATTTTTCGAGCTCCTTGGTCCGAAGGTTCAACAACGCCCTCCTAGACCAACTCAAGTACTTTCTCATCCCCTCAAGTTTGATGTCATTGGGTAGCAACTCTATCTTCTTCGTCACCTATGATGGTTCTGGTACGGACACGACTGCCCTACTGAACGAGGTCTCCTCTAACTTGGCCTGAAACCCCCTGGCCACCCCTTCCAGTATCTCCTTCAGCTCCTGACTAGTCACAGGTGTTCCCATCTCCACAGTTGCACTTATCATAGGGACGAGATCAAACACAACTCAATCACGGGTCATGCGTCTACATGCGATCACGAATTTTCTCCATCTCGAATCACCAGGGGTCAGCAGCCACTTGAGCCTCTGCCACTCCACCACAGCATGTGTCCAGCTCTACCGATCAATAGCCGCCCAGAGCCTGTAGAGGCCAGATCTGCCACTAGACCCAATGATCGACGTCGCCATTGACGTCTTCGTCGCGCCTCCACCAGCCAAAGCAGCTCCTCTGCGCCACCACAGAACCCAGTGATCACCACTGTGAAACCCGAAATCTTGGAATCATTAATTGTTGGATTTGTAGCATAATCTTAGTATTATTATTATTTATTATTATTATTATTATTATTATTCGAATTAGGGAAAATATTATTTTAAAATTAATCATTTGATTTTGATTGTGGTCCTGTCCCAGATCCCGTGCCCGGAGTCCAATCCCGAGTCCGGACATCCACCCCGAACTCGAACCAGATCCGTCCCGAACTAATCTTTAAAATCCTTTAATTAATTTTAGCCATGATATTTATGTATAATCCTATTTTGGTTAATAGAAAAAAGAAATAAAAAACCTATTACAAAACCTCCACCTGACCTGGTCACCCCACGACAAGGCCACCCCCTATTTTCTCATCTTTTCCCTCTCCTCCACAACTCACATCTCTCTCCCACTCTTCCCCTTAAATAACACACCAGCACCAACCCCTCTCCATCTCCATCACTCCCTCTCACTGTCATTTCCCTTCTCAAAATCCCTTTTTCCTCCTCTCCAGAGCTCCGCCCAAGCCCTTCTGCGTTCGGCCAACTCCGGCGCCCCCGAGCCTCCCAGCAACCCGGCGCCGCTCGCCCCCGGCCAACTTCGGCCGACCCCAGTGGCCTCCCGCGACCTCCTCCGGCCTGATTCCCGCCCGCGCACGTCCCCGAGGCCAATCTGCGCCATCCCGGCGACTCCCGACGGCCAGATCCGGCCGGCGCCCAGCCCGTCCTCGACCCCAGCTGTAACGACCCACTCCGCCCTAGCGGAACGTCGATTCAAACGGCAAGTGCAACGACTCAAACGAGCTGTCGACCCGAAGAGTTGGCATCGACCTGATTAAGAATCGATGCAAGGCTTACATTGGCCCATCAAGATGAATCCAGACTTAGAGTTTCAAAGGCGCGCTCGGAGTATCGCTCGGCCGATGCGAACATCACTAAGGTGGGTGGCTCCGATGAACCCGTCTTTGCTTAGCCTAGACACATAATAATACGGACACTATTGCTAGAATCGCTAGGTGATAACACCGCGCATGCTAATAAATGAATGACTCAACGCACCTAGCTAAGGGAATAATCCCATCTTGCATGCTTGTTTAGAACATGGAAAAGAACTCGGCAAGTATAGAAACTCTCGTACCGTGCTCTACGCTCGTGCTAAGGCATCAGCTTACGTTCGAGTCCCTTACACGTTCAACAATGAAACAATGAATGGGTTACAATAATAAAACGGAAGACTATCGACATAGTCGTTCCGAGTAGAGTATAGCAACATTGAAAGAGTTCGGGACCGATGGGTCGCCAAGGCGACTCCCGCACGGGGAGTTGCATAATATAGGAATGAATAAGTGAATGAATGAATCCACGAATGAATGAATGAATACGTGAAAATGAATGAATGAATGAACAAATGAAAGAAAGAAATGAAAGAGTGAGTACAAGATAACACATGAAAGACGTTAGCGACAGGTATGACTGACACGTACAACGGGGCTCGCTACCCGCGCTGTACGGACGCCAACCTGGTCGATAACGTATTGTGGCTAAAGACAGCCGTTATGTTAAATGACAAGTAAAATAAGAAATGGTCATGGACAAACGGCACGGACGATGGGGGGAATATCGTGGCCGTCATGAGGAAGGATTCTACAGCATGGACGATGGGGGGAAATACCGTGGCCGGCCTAGGCGAAATCAGACATGGGGCTTACGGACTGCTTTGAGTGGGGGCTCGGCCACTCAAAGAGACGTAAGGCCAGGCATTTCAAGAGACTATCAAGTTGTACCAGCCATCATGCTTCGATAGGTGAGAATGCCCAAGTGATATGTCCAAAATGGATTGTAAAGCCAGCGACCCATGCATGTAGATTAAGTGGACTATGCTGGTGGCAATCCACGTGTAAGTTCTTGCATTGAAACAAATAGTCTAAGTAAACTAAATGAATTGTCTCCAGAACATGCTTGAAATGTAATCTCCTGAACATGCTTGAAATATAATATCCTGATCATGTTCGAAATATAACAGTCTGAACATGCCTACGACATGCTAGAACATGCCCACGACATGCTAGAACATGCCTACGACGTGCTAGGACCCGAGTCATGGACACGCCCGTAACATTGAATGTTTACATGAATCACGTAAAGTTACTACATGTGAATTGTTGACTAACTTGGTTTACCTTGGACAGGAAAGGCCGGACGGTAAGTATGGATAAGTCGTGCATGTATTTTCATGCGACACTTGAATTCGACAACACGAGATAGGTTACAAAATATGCCATGAAACTGATCCTAAGTCAGGATTAGAAAGACAATGAATAATAGACGGTGCACAAAAGTAAATGGAACGTGTTTGGTAATGATAGCATTGTGGCCGAGCTAGCCTCCCCACCAGTGCATAACAATATACTGATAACCCCACCGTCTGCTTGCAGGATGCAGGAGATGTCATCGGGTGCGGAGCTTCCCTCGAACGTGCTAAGGCGCGGAGCTATCTCTGGAGCCTTGGAGCGTTGCAAGGAGCTGGAGCACCGTATATAAGACATAATGTATCGAAACATCGCCATGAATCATTCCATCTTGTAAGCCACTTGGCACGCATTTTATGTTTCAAAGAGAGAGAGAGCTTGAGCGACTTGTAAACTCGGCCTAGCGCCGCTTGTAAACTTCTTGAATATCAATAAAGAGTTTGAATTCGCTTTCAACTTGTGTTCGTTTACTTTCCGCTGCAAATGGGGACACTCTGTGCGACTCTGTAGCCTAGCTCAAATCGGCAGTTTCTGGACTTGGCCTTGCACGGGCACAACCTAGGCCCGTGTGGCATCACGCCTTAGCGAGGACGATCTCTCCTACGGGAGCAGGGCGTGACAGATTGGTATCAGAGCACGGCTTTACGTCCTTGGTCTTCACATCGATTTCTCAGTTTTGAAAGCTCGTTGGAAATAAAGAAGTATACGCTCTCTCTCATGTGCCTTGGGATGTTCCATACAATAAGTCTAATATTTTTAAAAGCTCGTACAAGTACTCGGTTGAACGGGATCGATAGAAGAAGGCCTTTGTACCAAACCACGACAGACTTGAGTCGAAGAAAAACTAAAATGCTAGAAGTTAGCAAACGCAAGGCGTGCTTGAATAACCTTATGCTAACAATGTCGAACGATGTTAAACTTGACTCGATAGAGAACACATGCTAAGTTAACATGTCGCATGCGTGCCTGACTAGTCTTGCGTCGACCTAGCAAGTGAGCGTGCAAACTTGAATATAGTCCGCACGGGATGGTTATGCGGCACAACTTAGTCCGCGTGTTGCGTACCTCGACTTTTGGGTGCAATCGGGTTGCGAGCGATATCAAGTATCGCTCGATCGAGAATGGAGATACACTTTGAGTGTCTATCGATAAGAACGCTATCGAGTTAATGCTTAGGCGTACCCAAAAAGATTGGCTTGGATTTGAGGATTAGTGCGAATGACTTAGTACGTCGAGGCGACATGAGCGATTACGCTAGAGATTCGTCGAACGAATCTGAAGGATGTCTTAGCGCATGACGCGAACGTGATTGAGGACTAGATTGTATGGCTTGAATCCGAGTGGTGTATGTGATAGGTTCGGAGAAGAATAAGAATGAGTGTCGATGACTAGATCGTATGGCTCGAACCCTGAGTGGTGTATGGACGTCATAGAAATTGTTCGAGCGAGACTGAAGGATTTAGGGATCGTACGAGTATGTCGGCAAGCGATGCGATCGCACAAAGCCTTAGAACTTGCCACGTTTAGTTGGCCGTGACTTCAAAAGTCCCGAACGAGATGTCGCTGGACAACTTGTCAATGGGCAACGCGAGTTGAAAAATGGTTCGGAACGATAAATAAAAATGAATGGTCTTGATCGAGGAAACTTAGAGGATCGTGCGTACGATTTTGGATTGATTCAAATGAATTGTGACTTGAGTTTGAACAACGATCTTGAAACTAGCTTAAGGAATAGCAGTTGAACTTGATCTTAAATATTAAATAAAATTGTGGAATATCCAACTCGGACAACAGCATCAACGCACGACTCGAAATCGGTTGCAAAGGAAGATCGTCAGGTTATGCATATCGTCGATGGTATTGAGGCGTATCAAAGATTGATATGCGATAACTCGGGGGTACTCTGACTCGGCGAATGACGATCGTGCAAATGTCATTGTTATACTTGGGATGTTAAAAAAATGTGTCGAGGAAAAGATAGACTTGGCTCGAGGATTTTCTAGTTGAATGCATGACGGTCAGACTGTCGAATTGATTTAGCTTGGATGAAAATAAGAATGCTTGGATTTGCTTCGTTGACAACCACAACGTTGACGTTCTTGTCTTATGCGAGCGTAACTCCAGCCTTGCACATGCGTCGTGCCGAATTAGGACGATCACTCTGCGTGAGCGCTGATATAGTGATTCATACAGCGGGAGTGATTGAACCTTGATGGCGTGGCAATTTGATTGCTTCGACTTGTGGTTTGACGCGAAGGTAAACTCGAGAATGAATCAGTGTGTTTGATGATTAAACTTGAGGATTGAGTAGGTCCAATCCGCGTATCGAGAATGAGTTAGTCTAAACTCAAACAAGAGTTACGCCCCGATGAGAATGATTATTCTGCGGGAGCGTTGCATGGTGATTTATGAAACACCATAGATGATCGGACTCGCGTGAGATTGGGACGCAATATATTGTCGAGCTGGATGACCTCATGATCGAATACATGAATTGGTTAGAATGGATATGTGAAGTATGTCGATTGGGTGAATTGAATGGATTCGAATATGCGCAACGAATACATTGGTACGAATAGGTGATCGTGCTCGATGTTTAAAAATCTGAGTGACGTGAGCTTGGGTAGAAAACCTCCCGTACTACCGACTTTGGTTTGACCCTAGGATTGGGGTCAGTGTTGGCATTATTGTTGGAGAACTATGATTCCAATCCTGACATTGACTTAGCCTCGAAAAGAAATAGCCTAGCGGTTAGGCGAGACGCCCTGTTTCAATTGTTAGCAATCGAAAGATTGATCTTGAGGATTGGCATGGATGGATAGCATGAATCACGAATATAGGAAAACCCTGCTCACGAGACTCGGCTGACATGCATATATTTCAGGGACGTCGGAGTATGTGCACGATACGACTCGGGTGAGAATGATGGATTCTCTATCATGCGGTTTGGTAAATACATGTATTTTGGGGACGTCTGGAAAACGTGCACGATCTAACCAAGTGACACATTGAATTCCAAACGAGACTTGAGGAATGGAAGAGTGTCAAACTTGGAATCGTGTTAAAAGAAAAAAATGATACTAGTACGAGCGTGGCTCGGAATCGAAGAAATGTGTGAGCGGAGTGTGCATGAATGACACCAAGATTGGCCCTAAACAAGCGAATGATATAGAATCGATATCGTGAAAGTAAAAAGTTGGTATAACTAATTGAACCATTGATAGGAAGATATACTCGAGGATAGTGCAATACTTGGT
The DNA here is from genome assembly GCA_029216955.1 of Iris pallida. Classification (NCBI taxonomy): domain Eukaryota; kingdom Viridiplantae; phylum Streptophyta; class Magnoliopsida; order Asparagales; family Iridaceae; genus Iris; species Iris pallida. Next base: position 11,113,112 of record JANAVB010021796.1, read on the forward strand.
CTTGATTAGACTTGGTCGACCCCGCTAAGAAGAAATCATACTGATTTCGTGGACACGAACGCTTGAAAAGCGAATTGGGTCATCTCGATGACCGGGATAAACGAAAGTAAGTTTGCCTCAACCCACGACCCGCACATTTGACAAATTACAACGTGCCTCGTACGACTATTTCAGTCCCATGACACGAAGAGATAGCAACCAAGACGAAGAAACACTTAAATTGAATAAGTACCATCAAGTCTAAAATGAATGGACAGTCATTCAATAAAATTCACCAAACACATGCGACATAAAACTTAGAAGGATAACCGAGCGTGGTTCATTGCCATCGAACGATAGAGCCGTTCGATAGAATTGTCTAAGATACGTACACGATATGGGTTAAGGAACGGTAGGATGACCTGCACTCAGGAAGTCTCGAGGACGAGACTTATTTTGAGTGGTGTATTATGTAACGACCCGCTCTGCCCTAGCGGAACGCCGATTCAAACGGCAAGTGCAACGACTCAAACGAGCCGTCGACCCGAAGAGTTGGCATCGACCTGATGAAGAATCGATGCAAGGCTTACATTGGCCCGTCAAGATGAATCCAGACTTAGAGTTTCAAAGGCGCGCTCGAAGTATCGCTCGGCCGATGCGAACATCGCTAAGGTGGGTGGCTCCGATGAATCCATCTTTGCTTAGCCTAGACACATAACAATACGGACACTATTGCTAGAATCCCTAGGTGATAACACCGCACATGCTAATAAATAAATGACTCAACGCACCTAGCTAAGGGAATAATCCCATCTTGCATGCTTGTTTAGAACATGGAAAAGAACTCGGCAAGTATAGAAACTCTCGTACCACGCTCTACGCTCGTGCTAAGGCACCAGCTTATGTTCGAGTCCCTTACGCGTTCAATAATGAAACAATGAATGGGTTACAACATTGAAACGGAAGACTATCGACATAGTCGTTCCGAGTAGAGTATAGCAACATTGAAAGAGTTCGGGACCGATAGGTCGCCAAGGCGACTCCCGCACGGGGAGTTGCATAATATAGGAATGAATAAGTGAATGAATGAATCCACGAATGAATGAATGAATACGTAAAAATGAATGAATGAATGAACAAGTGAAAGAAAAAAATGAAAGAGTGAATACAGGATAATACATGAAAGACGTTAGCGACAGGTATGACGGGCACGTACAACGGGACTCGCTACCCGCGCTGCACGGACGCCAACCTGGTCGATAACGTATTGTGGCTAAAGACAGCCGTTATGTTAAATGACAAGTAAAATATGAAATTGTCGTGGACAAACGGCACGGGCGATGGGGGAGAATACCGTGGCCGTCATGAGGAAGGATTCTGCGACATGGGCGATGGGGGGGAATACCGTGGCCGACCTAGGCAGAATCAGACATGGGGCTTACGGGCTGCTTTGAGTGGGGGCTCGGCCACTCAAAGAGACGTAAGGCCAGGCATTTCAAGAGACTATCAAGGTGTACCAGCAATCACGCTTCGATAGGTGAGAATGCCTAAGTGATATGTCCAAAATAGCTTGTAAAGCCAGCGACCCATGCATGTAGATTAAGTGGACTATGCTGGTGGCAATCCACGTGCAAGTTCTTGCATTGAAACAAGTAGTCTAAGTAAACTAAATGAATTTTCTCCAGAACATGCTTGAAATGTAATCTCCTGAACATGCTTAAAATATAACATCCTGATCATGCTCGAAATGTAACACGCTGAACATGCCTACGACGTGCTAGAACATGCCCACGACGTGCTAGAACATGCCTACGACGTGCTAGGACCCGAGTCATGGACACGCCCGTAACATTGAATGTTTACATGAGTCACGTAAAGTTACTACATGTGAATTGTTGACTAGCCTGGTTTACCTTGGACAGGGAAGGCCGGACGGTAAGTATGGGTAAGTCGTGTATGTATTTTCATGCGACACTTGAATTCGGCAACACGAGATAGGTTACGAAATATGCCATGAAACTGATCCTAAGGCAAGATTAGAAAGACAATGAATGATAGACGGTGCACAAAAGTAAATGGAACGTATTTGGTAATGATAGCATTGTGGGCGAGCTAGCCTCCCCACCAGTGCATAACAATGTACTGATAATCCTACAGTCTGCTTGCAGGATGCAGGAGATATCATCGGGTGCGGAGCTTCCCTCGAACGTGTTAAGGCGCGAAGCTATCTCTGGATCCTTGGAGCGTTGCAAGGAGCTGGAGCACCGTATACAGGACATAATGTATCGGAACATCGCCATGAATTATTCCATCTTGTAAGCCACTTGGCACGCCTTTTATGTTTCACAGAGAGAGAGAGCTTGAGCGACTTGTAAACTCGGCCTAGCGCCGCTTGTAAACTTCTTAAATATCAATAAAGAGTTTGAATTCGCTTTCAACTTGTGTTCGTTTACTTTTCGCTGTAAATGGGGACACTCTGTGCGACTCTGTGGCCTAGCTCAAATCGGTCGTTTCTGGACTTGGCCTTGCACGCGCGCAACCTAGGCCCGTGCGGAATCACGCCTTAGAGAGGACGACCGCTCCTATGGGAGCGGGGCATGACACCAGCAGCCCCGCGCCTCCCGTCGGTCGCCTCCCGTGCCCTGCCAGCATCCCCCGCGCCGGCCAGACCCCGTCCGGCCAGCACTTCCGCCTTACCCTAGCCGCGTGCCACCTCCTGTGCGCCAGATCCCAGCACCCCGACGACTCCGTGCCCGTTCGGCCAGCACTGTCCGCTGTTCGGGCACTGTCCAGCGCATTCCTTGCGGCCCGGACCACGGTTCGCACCTCATGTGCGCTTTTCGGTACTTTTTTCGTTGTCCGCGGATTTCTTTCTTCTAATATTTTCATCTGAGAGCTCTAGCCGAGCAATTGAGGTATAACTTCGTGTTCCCGTGTCCCTCCTGTAGATAGTCTATGATGACGCGGTCCCGATCTCGTTCCGGGATTCGGTATTTTGAATATGGTTGCTTTTGGATGATACGTAGAGTATCGGTTACGTCGCGGCGTATTTTCTATTTTGGTTATATTTGTGCTGTGGTTGATTTGGGTTGGATATTCATTTTGAGTTGGAAATGTGTGATCCCTGGTTTGGGATATTTAAATTGTGTTGTGGTTGGCATCCTCCCAGGATTGGGTTGTCCCAATTACAGAGGAGATGCTGCCCAAATTTTCAGGAAATATTTTTTAAAAAAAATTCCTTATAAAATTAGAAATTTGAATAAAACCTATTTTTCCAAAGAAAATCGGTCTTTGCAAAATGATTTATAGATTGGATTTATTGGTTTTTGGATTTTATGGATTTTGTATCACCAGTTAGGCGACGACCATATCGGTCGAATGAGCCTCGGCGAAACGCAAATGCTACAGGGTTTCTTGTATGTTGAGGCGTTAGCCAGCAACATGAGATTGCACGACCAAGTCTGAGACTCTTTAATTTTTAATTTAATTATAATTTACTTTTAGAACTGGTACTGCTCTTAGTATTTATGGTGCAGGACCTCAGCCTACTGTTTGGACCGTTCGTGGCACTCAGAGCTCGTCTTAGGATTATTTAATTTATGTAAATAATTTGTAAGGGCATAAGCCCAGTTTTTTCTTTATTTTTCTGTGACCATGTATTGTGTAGCGTAGTTTTTATTTCTTTTTCTGAAATGTTATTTTTGCCGTTAAACGCGTAGAATATAAAATAGATATATATTTTTATAAAGAAAATTAATAAAGTTTTCTCATAATAAATAATCTAGTAATTTAGCAATTCACCTGTTTTCTCATTTAAAAGAAAAAGCCTAATTTTATATATATAAAATATAAAGTTTTGCCAAATTAACCGGTAATTGCTATTTTTCCCAAATAATCAATAACCGACTTATTCAATTAAAATGATAACGAACGTAGATTGCGACGTTAGACAATTTTTGGTAGATTAATTAATAACTTAAAATTTGACTAGGGTCTGCTTCTAGAGATTGTAACTAGCACACCTAGAATGGTTTCATTATGGTTCTAAGTCAAGGTTCTCAACTGTAGGATCTCGGAGACGAACTTGACTTCCTACTTGGTACCGATATTTCCGATCCAGTCAATTAACAGAGGCAAGTTACGGATTTGTTTTCTTACATTTTATTTAGTAATTGTCAAGTTGCATGTTTAAACCACATTGCTACACGGAACCCTCTCCTAGGGTTCAAATATTGATTGTGGAGATTGGAGGAATAGTGTAACATTTATGGCCAATACCCCTCATATTGCATATTGTGCGAGCTTACCCCTCTTACACACGGGTGTTTGCCATTAAAATTGTTTGATTGAAAAACTTTAATACAAATAGAACAGTGTTACAATGTAGGACTTAGATGTAGTCCTAGGAGTACACTTTTGTTTAAGCTGGGTCCTTAGTGCCAATGGAGCGAGTGGTAATGCGTTGACTCCGTTGACGGGCTGACGACGGTTATCGGTTCTCTGAAGGTGTGGATTGCTCTGGGTGCTGGAGCTTGCTGAGAGGAGGAAGACATTGAGTGTCTGTATCTGCCTCTCTGATGATTCCTTGTATGTTCGTTTTGGATTCTCCGTATGTGTGAAGGAGAAGATCCTTCTATTTATAGTTTTGCAGGCTGGCTGCTCATGCACGCATGTAGGATGCACCGGTGTGTGGGGACGCCACGTGGAGGTTGCTAATGGAGGCACGTAGATGATGCGCCCTGATTGAGGGGGAGAACTCTTCATACTGCTGTTGTGAACCGGCACGTAGCAGAGGAGAAGATCTTTCCGTTGCTGAAATCTTGGACGAGTTGAGTCAAAGGACACGTGTCATCGACCCATGGCTCGAAGATCTCAGATTTGGTGGAGGGAAGTAATCTGGTGAGCTGCGCCTTGATTGGGCGCAGGAGGAGACTGCGGCTCATAACCTTTAGGGGTTACAAACTGTTTAGAGCGCATGGCTTTTGAGGCGCATGCAGGCGACTTTCCTTCTGTCTTTCGGGATCAGAGATCAGTCTGGGGCGCATGGCTTTTGAGGCGCATGCAAAGCTTCAACTGGAGACTCTTCTTCTGTCTTTAGGGATCAGTGAAGGGTCTGAGGCGCATGGCTTTTGAGGCGCATACTGGTTTGGACGCATGGCCGTAGAGGCGCATGGCGATTTGGACGCATGGCCGTAGAGGCGCATGCGGATGGCCACGTGGCAGTAGCCGTCGGAATAGAGTCATGATGATGTTGACGTTGCCGATGCTTCATTCTCTGAAAAAGCTGTCAACTGTTCAGACTTTGGGAAGCGTGCTGCCAACTCTGGTGTCAGTTCAGCATTTAATGTTTGTGACGTTCGATGGACAGCTGAGTGGGCACATTGGTTGGTGTTCCACTCGGTATGGAGATGTGAGGGGGCGCATCCTCTGTAATGTGCCGGGTACTGTGGGGTACGTCTGTGTGATGTGCCTGATACTGGAGGGCGCGTCCATGTGATGCACTGTTTGGCTGGCGCATCCGACATGTCCATTAATGATGCGGCTGTCTCGCTCCTCGAGTGCTATAAATAGCCGTTTGGCTGAATTCGAGGCGTCCCGTTCATCCATTTAATGCAAATTCATTGCACAGAATTCGGAGGGTCATCCACTTGGCGCGTGGGTTTGATTTGCCCGGCCTATAAATAGTGGCATGGAGAGAAGGTTTGCTCCTCATTCCCTCACGTACTTCCAACATGAACTTGGATATGTGGGTGCATTCTGTTGACGAAGTGCTTCCGAGGGTGAGGATGAGACGTCGTGTTGTCTTCGATGCACTTGAAGGTGACTGTTACATCCAAAAGACGGAGTCGAGGGCTTCTGAGGCAGGCAGAAGGTGCATGTTGCATCCAAAGATAGGGATGTTCGGGCCTCATCTCCGTTGTTTCGGAAGAGCCGTAGATCGGAATGGAGGTGCTAGGCTCTCTCTTCCTTCAAAGTGGGTGGCGCCCACTTTGATTGTGTTGAAAGCTCCTTGTGCCATGATTTCGATCACGGTCTTCCTTGGTCTTTGGAGGCTCTTTCGAAGCCTCCCCTGGCCACAGCTTTGTCGTGCTCTTCTCTTCCTTGGTTCCAGCCAGAGGGTTAAATGCTTTGTGTAATCGAAGCACTTATCAGGTAACCCTGGCTGGAAGAGTGGCACATAACTGGGCTCTGCTCGGCCAGGTGAGCCTGGTTGGAAGAGTTGCTCATAACTGAGCTGTTGAAGGGATGCACATAACTGAGCTGCTGAAGAGATGGTAGGATGCGCCTGGCTGGAGGCGTATGACATCTGCTGCGCCTAACTTACAGCGCTTGGTGACTGCTGCGCCTATCGGAAGGCGCATGGTGGTTGTTGCCCCTATCTGGAAGGCGCATGGTGGTTGTTGCGCCTATCTGGAAGGCGCATGGTGACTGCTCCGCCTATCGAAAGGCGCATGATGGTTGCTGGCTGTAGATCTAGGATCTTTCTTTTGTAGAAATTCTCCTTTGTACAACCTTTTCTAGCCATGTAATAGACTTTTATATATAAATAAAAAGTCCTTCTTCGAATGGCTTATTTGATTTTGCTGTCTGAGTTCTGGCGCATATAGTGCCTGGCGCATGGGCTTTCTGGTTGTGAAATTCCATGCTTCTACAAGACCCCCTTCAAAGTTTTCAAAACTTTTGAATAAGTTTTGGAATACTTTGAATAAGAAGCATGGAGGTCAGGGCGCATGATTGTTGGGCGCATGCTTGTTCGGGCGCATGCTCCTTCCAGTTGATGATGATGACGCCTTGGTAACCCTAAAGATTAATGATGATCTTTTGGTTGTATTTGTTGTTATCTCCTCACGAAACCCGAAGCGACGGCTGAGATTACACGTCATCGGTTCACGCGTGCGACCAAGCCCTATAAATAGGTAAGGGTTGGAGAGAGAGAGAGAGTTCATCTGCTCTGTGCCTTTGCTTTCTTTAGAGTTTTTCTTCAAAACCCTAACTTTTTCTTCTCTGAGAGAATGGCTTCCAAGACTCCTCGCGGTGGTGCCGGCAAGGGGAAGGAAAAAGCGAAGGAGCCGGTGAAAGTTGTAACGGCTGACGTTTCCCGACGGCCTGTCGAAGTTCGGCCGGAGGTGGTTGGTAAGTCTCGTTTTTTCGTACACCAATGCACATAGACCTTGGGTCTTTAATGATGTGCCGCGGTCTTTGTTCGCCGACGCGCATGGGTTTAGACCCTGATGATGCGCCGAGGCTGCTGACGCACATGGGCTTAGACCCTGATGATGCGCCGAGGCTGCTGACGCGCATGGGCTTAGACCCTGATGATGCGCCGAGGCTGCTGACGCGCATGGGCTTAAACCCTGAATGCGTCGAAGCTCTTCTTTCTCTTGTTGCTTCTAACATTTTTTCTGATCTTTGCTAGTGTCAGTAGCGATCCCGCCTTTGAATGAAGTGTTCTTGGAGGCTGTCTTCAACCAGATGGGAGTAGAGTATGATGAGGAAGTAATAAACCCCGCTCAAGAGGCTCTTATGCTGGATCAGCCTTCCGAGAGAATGACCCAAATCCGTGAGCAACAGTATGGGTTCCTCAAACGGATGATGGAACGTGGTATTTTAAAATCTTCCACATCTGATAAATTGACCTTCTTGAAGCCTGAGTTCCTATTCGGAGACCGTCTCACTTCTACTGATGCGACGGTATTGAAGATCAAGGAGGACTGGTTCTTTACAGCGAATGGGGTGCACATGACTGTTAAGCAACTTGAACGTCAATGGCCTTTGACATCCTTCTGTCGCCTTGTTTCCCAGAGGAGGATGTCTTGGGATCTTACCCCTTCTCAGGGGGGAGCGGTGACTGGCGTCATCCAAATCGATTCTGCCTTCGACCAAAGGGATACTTTGACCGCCACACGGTCTGGGTCTTCTTTCACCTGGCGGACTCTACGCCCCGGGAGCCTCTACAGTGACGTACCCATTGATACGTTTGCTTATAGTGCTTCGACCTTTACACATCGTATGTTTTTGATGGAACGCTCATACCCGAAATGAGATTTTCGGGTAGAGGGTTGGTGCCATTACGTTTCCAAGTGGGATAAACTGACACTCTGGATCTTGTCACGGTTTCGGACCGAGCTTCGAGAGATTGGGTTGACTGCCGTGATCCGTGCTACCCAGGCGGGTGTTGATCTCAACAGGCACATGTTCCTCGTACTACTGGAGATGTTTGATGTCCATACCGGGACCTTTTTTACTCCGGTGGGGGAATTAGGGTTCGCACTTCATGAGATGTACGAGGTGTCAAAACTCCCTTGGGGGTCGGAACCCTATGAAGAGTACTTTCCCACCAACGAGGAACTTCAAGTCCTGGGGGACAGGGCTGAGGAGATGACGGCCGTCTTCAAGGAAGTGGCGAGTCATCATTACTATATACAGAGACGGGATAGGAACGGGACGCAGCCTCATGTGACCGCTTGGAGAGATTATGTCTTTAGACAAGACAAGGAGGATCCCTCACAATTTTCCACTCCACCGGCGCTCTCTCGTAGCGAAGTGTTGTCCGAAATGAGCAGGTTAGGGAAGAAAAATCCCCGAGGAAATGAGGACCAGCAGTCAGATGCACGCTCCTACAGCTGTTTCTGGCATCTTGCTTATCGGATGTCACCCAAGGCGGTGTTGGCGTCCTACCTGATGATATGGCTCCGGGATTGTGTGTTCGCGGGCGGATCCGGTGCCGTAGAGAGGGTAACCCGAAACTTAATCCTGCCAGCCGTGAAGCTGGTCTTCGGCCGGCGTTTGGCTCTTCTCCCCGCAATGGTATGTAACCTGCAGCGAGGTTTGAGAGAGTTTGCTGGAAATGTGATTCATGACAGAGGCCGAAATAATAACTTCCCGTGCGTCGAACTGCCGTTTCACTATTTGATGGGATGGCTGATTTTGCATTATCCCAGTGTGATGAGTCCAGGCTCGGAAGAAGATTATAAGGCTGGAGATGCACTCCTTCGTCGTTTCAATCGGAGGAGCTGGTCACATACTGGTGTCCCTGTTTGTAGAAAGGTTTTATCCCGTCTTCAGGGTTGGGAAATTACCAAAGTTGGTCCAATCTACTTGGGCTTTGAGGCCAACGAAGATCTAAGGGATCTGGGCGAAGGTACCACCACTCTGCCTCAATGGGGATTCTGCTGGTTGCAGAGTATCCGGCCATCTCATCTGGTATACCGGAACAGGAATCAGTGCTACCTGGAACCATATTTGCCAAGCCGCTTTGCGCGGCAATTTGGTTATGCCCAGATGATGTTGGATAACTCCAGTATTTCTCTGGGGTATATTGGAAGTTTGTTGGATGGTGCACGAGCTTGGCATTACTATAATGTCGGATGTACCGGGGCTCGTTTTACGTTGCCCACCCCAGATCCGCGGCCGCCCATTCTTTACTCAGCCGCCAAATTCTACTGCGCTATGGCTGCTGCGCCCTCCGGATATGACAGGGAGACCAGTCTTATTGCAGGCACCCAATTAGCAATGACCGGGAACGTGCCGGTGAAAGCCCGACCGCATCGTCCGTCAGGGATAGGTCACCGGAGTGCCCCTTCTGCCTCTCAAGCAGAACCCTCGGGCGATCGATCAAAGCGATCTGCAGACGAAGGGATTGAATCTTCTGTACCGAAGAAGCAGAAGAAGGCATCGTCACCGACGGCGTCATCGGATTCAGCGTCCGCAGAGGTAAGGGCATCCCACATAATCTGATTTTGGTTCCACTATTTACGAGGCTTCACCTTCTTTTGTAGGAACCGTTAAAAAGAAAATCTCGTACTCCAAAGTCGGGTGGGAGCAGGCGAGAAGGGACTGCGGGCTCGTCTGAAGTGCGTATCCCGCCGACCATGATGTCTCCCATGGAGGAAGATCCGGAGGATGCTGTGGAGATTCCGGTATCCCCAGATTATGTCAGGAGGGAAACCGAGGGTGCAGCAGCTTCCGAGACGGCAAAGGCCAGAACGGATGCTTCAAGTGCCGAAGGTTTAACAAGCACGCCGTTTCCTGGTAGTGAAGAAGAATGGAGTTCGTCGTCTTCCGATGACGTTGCTCCAGAGCTGCAAGAGCCTGTTGCAGAGGCAACAGAAGTAGTTGAGACAGAGGAGAGGGTTGAATCCCCTCTTCATCATGATGAGGGGAGGTCGGCTGCATTATTGTCGAGTCCTACCCCGGCTTCAACCGTAGAAGTTGAGGCGGCTACCACTCAGGAGGTAGCGACAGATTCTGTCCCTGTTGAGGGACTCGATGATGAGACCCGTCTGCCAGTCAAGACCGCTGCGACGGGTCAAGAGACAAGTGATAATCTTCCTATTCCGCCAAGGGAGGTACCAACTGTTGATAGGACGTTGGGGGTAGAAGAGGTGGCTGTTGACGTCGGAGGTTCCTCCGGGCTTGAGAAGGGTAAGGGTATAGAACCCTCTGTAGCTCCTTCTACTTGGGGGACCATCTCGACGCCTGTGCCGGCTCTTTCTGTTGCTTCGGCTCCTCGGGCTAGAAGTCCAGCCCCTGTTGATGAAGAGCCCATTGATGCCGAGGTTCAAGCCTCGCTGGTTGAGGTTGGCGGATCTTCTTCCGGTCCACAAACTGCAGTAGCTCCTCCAACTCCTGCCATGACACCGCAGGTCCTGGCGGATGCAGATGAGTATGTGAAATTCCTCGTCGAAGGGGTGTACAAAATATTACAGAAGGGTGTATCTGCTGTGATGGATGCCAATGGGAGTTTTGCGATGGCAAAAGCTCTGGCAATGCCCTGCATCGAGCTGATTCGTATTCACCAAGGCCACGACCATATGGCCAAAATTCTGGAGGCTTCGGTGATTGAACTGGATGAGCGGCTCACGGAACTTCAACGCATCCAGCGAAATGACCTTTCTGTCCTGATAGATGAGGAAAAGGGGAAGCTGATTGTCGAGATCGAGTCTTTATACCAGGCCACCGTGGGCGTTTGGGAGCGCGAGGTGGCTGAGACCGAGGCTGCGGTAGAGCAGTTGTCTCAGTCCATGAAGACGACGGTGGAAACTCGAGCTGCATTGGAAGCTAATATCGCGGATATCGACACCCAGATGCGCCGCCTTGAAGACCAACGGGCCCGACTCCAGTTAGAGGTCGAGCGTGTCCGGGCTGAACATGCAGCATTCAAGAAGGATGAAGCGACTTTCACTCAGCGGACTCTTGCCTTGGCGCAGCAACGACAACAGCTTGATGAGAAGCATGCAAGTGATACTTCCGCTGGAGCCGTTGAATTGATGCGCCAGGAAGCAGAGCGACGAGTCCTGGCGACGGTGGAGGCCCGCGCAGTCGACTTAAAACTTCGAGTCAGGGAGCTCTCAGCCCACCCTGGGGAGATTCAGGGACCATAGCTTTTTTCCCTTTTTCTTTTGTGTTCTTTTGCAACCCTTGCTGGGGGATGATGTAGCTTCTTGTACTCCCCCTTTTTTGAAGAATAAAGAAGTCTACAACTTTTTTGTGATGTGTTCATCTTTTGTTGTCATGAACTTGATGATTTGTGTGGACCTATTATCTTTTGCGCACCTTGGTTTTCAGGTACAGATAATAAGTTTGAAGGAACCATTATGTTTGCTCAGAGGTAATGTGGACATGGCAATCATTGGGTTCGAAATGATAGAATCTCCCTACTCAGAGGTATTATGGACGTGGTAGGGATGATCTTGGGGGATACGCTGAACAACTCAGAGGTTATATGGACGTGGAAGTTCTGCGATAAATGTACAATAACGCAGGGGTTGTTTGTACAAGATGTTTACTCAGAGGTAATGTGGACGTGGTAAACATGAAGGGTAGCGTAGGCTTACGAAGTGTAAGATTCTGCTCTGTAGGGTGTAGAGAGACAACTCAGAGGTAATATGGACGTGGTTATCTTTCTACTGGAAGATGCCACGGAACAGCTGGGTTCCGGAAGCGTATGAGGGGAAGTACATGTCTGGAGGATGTCAAGAATAGTACTTCTTTAGGAACTTGCCGTTGATGGGCATCATGAACAAGTCTCCATTGGGTTTGGCGAGACGGTAAGCACCGTTTGAGTATACCGTCTCTATGATGAAAGGTCATTCCCACTTGGGCTCGAACTTTCCTGGTGTCTTGTGGGTCAACATCATAGGTCTTCTGACTGCTAAAACCAGGTCGCCAACTTGGAAAGTCCTCTGTTTGACCTTCTTGTTGAAAGCCTGTGATATACGGGCTTGGTAGAGCTCGATGCGTTGTTGAGCTAGGAGACGCTTTTTGCCAAGTGCCTCCAGTTCCCGCAGACGACGACGTTGATTGTCCTCTTCTGTGAGTTTGTTTGTGATTGCTACGCGGAGTGAAGGTATCTGTATCTCGAGAGGCAGTACTGCTTCGCTCCCGTAGACCAGGAAGAATGGAGTGTTGCCTGTTGGGGTCCGTACCGTTGTGCGGTAGGCCCAAAGGCATTCGCCAAGCTTTTCGTCCCAGTCGCGTTTGTTGGATGACACGACCTTTTTGAGCAGCCTAACGATAGTTTTGTTGAATGCCTCAGCCAATCCGTTTGCTGCCGGATTATAGGCGGTTGAGGCCACATTCTGAATGCGATTCTTGTCACAAAACCTGCTGAAAATGTGGCTGATAAACTGAGGACCATTGTCATGGATGATCCGCCGGGGTACTCCGAAACGGTAAATGACATGGTGTTTGATAAAGCTGACCACCCTGGAGCTTTTTACTTCTGCTAGTGGAACTGCTTCCGCCCATTTGGAGAAGTAGTCGGTGATGGCCAGGATAAAACGGTGTCCTCTCGATGAAGGAGGGGTGATTGGCCCTACAATGTCCATGCCCCAGGCTTCGAAGGGCCAGGAGGCGACTGTAGGATGTAGCGGCTCCGATGGTGTATGTATGAAGTCTGCATGAAGTTGGCACGCGTGGCACTTCTTAGCATATTCGACAGCGTCGGCAGCCATGGTTGGCCAGTAGTAGCCCATACGTCGCAGTCGATCTTGCAACTTAGGACCGGGTTGATGAGCTCCACAAGTTCCGTCATGAGCTTCTTGAAGAGCCTCGGCTGCTTCTTCGTTGGACAGGCATCGAAGGAGGAGCCCATCGAAGGAGCGTCGGTACAGCATTTTGGTAGCCGTATCGTAGTAGAATCGAAGAGAGCGTCTCCTGACTGAGACGGCTTCTTTCGGGTCCTCTGGAAGGATTCCATAGACAGCGAAGTCGATGAACGGGAACCTCCAGTCTCGGACATTAACACCAGTGTTTGTCGGTATGGCGTGAGCCACCCACAAGCATAGGTTGTTTCTGGGACAAATCAGATCTCGTCCTGTTACCGTGATATAGTGTTGAGTCCCAAAGGGCGCCGCTAATGAGGCTGCGAGGCCGGCCAGAGCATCGGCCTCCAAGTTTTGTAAACGGGGGACATGTTCAATGAAGAACCCGGTGAAGGTTGAAATGATGTTCAACGCGACTTCATGATAAGGGATTAAATCTTCATGGCGAACTTCGTATTGTCCCCGAACCTGGTTTACGACGAGTTTTGAGTCGCCGTAAGCTTCCAGATGGTCGACCCCCAGCTGTTGTGCGAGCTGAAGTCCCATGACGAGTGCGTTGTACTCGGCAACGTTGTTGGAGCACGGCTTCGAAAGAGAGTATGCACGCTGGATGACCAGCTGATCGGAGGAGCCTAAGACTACCCCCACTCCTGCGATGATTTGGCCTTTGGGGCCTGTTCTCGAAGCGCCGTCGAAGAACATCCGCCAAACGGAGCTTCCTTCGGTGACGTTGGATTTTTGGACCTCATCCGGGATGTCTTCATAGAGTTTTGAGGATTCTGGGATGGGGTGTGCAGCTAAAAAGTCAGCCAGCGCTTGACCCTTAACAGCTTTTTGCGGCACAAACACCATGTTGTACGGTGTTAGCAAGATCGTCCATGTAGCCAGCCGGGAGTTCAATGATCCTGGCTTCGTCATGAGGACTCTGAGCGGATTGACTCGGGAAATGACATGAATTGTCTGACCCGAGACATAATGACGAGTCTTCTGGATGGCAAACACCAAAGCCAAGCACTCCTTTTCGACGGGGTTGTACCGGTGTTCGGCCCCGATGAGTGTTCGACTGAGGTAGTAGATTGCTTGCTCGTAGCCTGTATCGCTGTTTTGAGCCAGCAGAGCGCCAAGAGAATGATCCATGGCACGGACGTAGAGGAGAAATGGTTTACCGGTGACTGGCGCTACCAGGACTGGTGGGCTTGTTAAGTAAGCCTTGATGTCGTCGAAAGCCTTCTGGCACTCCTCTGTCCAGATGTAAGAGACTCCCTCCTTCATGAGCTGAGTAAAGGGTTGACATCTACCGGAGAGGTTCGCTATGAACCTCCGGATATATGCCAGACGTCCCTGTAAGCCCCGAAGTTCTCGAAGGTTCTTCGGAGGGTCCATGTTGAGGATGGCTTTGGTCTTCTCAGGATCAACATGAATGCCTTTCGCTGTGATGACAAAGCCCAAGAATTTGCCGCTAGAAACCCCCAGAAAGGATTTAGCGGGGTTCATTTTGAGTTGATGTGCCCGCATGAGATCGAAGACCGTCTTCAGGTCCTGTAGGTGATCTCTTTTGAGGCGGCTCTTGACTGCGATGTCGTCAACATAGCATTCGACTGTCTTGCAAAGATGTTGATGGAAGATGGTGCTCATAGCTCGCTGGTATGTCGCACCGGCATTCTTCAAGCTGAAGGGCATTACTGTGTAGCAGAAAACACCCTTTGGAGTCCTGAATGACGTGTGTTTTGCGTCATCGGGGAACATCTTGATTTGATTGTAGCCTGAATACCCGTCCATGAAGGACATGCGCTCAAAGCCACATGTGTTGTCGATCATCACATCAGTGATTGGAAGCAGGAATTCGTCCTTCGCGTAAGCAGAGTTGAGATCCCTGAAGTCGATACAGACTCGTATCTTTCCGTTCTTCTTGGTGACAGGAACGATATTGGCTACCCAATCCGGGTGTTGTTCCTCATGGATGAAGCCGCTGGTCAAGAGTTTGTCTACCTCCTGATCGATGGCATTCATGATGTCCGGACGGAAGCATCGCTGCTGTTGTTTGATAGGTTTGGCATCAGGTAAGATGTTCAACCTATGCATTGCGATCTGTGGGTCGAGTCCCGACATGTCTTCATAGCTCCAGGCGAAGACGTCGATATACTCTTTAGCCAGTTGGATTAAAGATTCTCGATCTTCTCCTTCCAGGCTTTTACTGATGAAGATGGGTTTGGAAGAAGACCCATCCCCGAGGTCGATCTGCTCGACTTCATCTTCGGTGGGAGGTTCACAAAGCTCAAAACGAGATTCCCATTGTTCCCCTAGGCGTTGGGCCCAGGGTTCTTCTTCGAAGGGTTCTGGCGCTTGGTCTTCGCCTTCACCTTTTTGAGGTTGTGCTGACGTCATGTTAGCTGACAGCACTTTCCTGAAGACTGATCCGATACTGGTATCGAAATCCCAAGTCAATGCTTCGGACGAGTGGGAATATTCTATGTCTTCTGTATCTGAACTCTCTGGGGTTGATGGCGGCGTGACATAGCCTAACCCTCGTCCAGTCTGATTATAATAGTCCTGTGGCTTTCCATTGGGCATCGAAAGTCGGACAGGGAGATGCCGACCCTTGCCGTAGTTTAAGCCTTTGTTGCTTTTCAGGTCGTAGCCCATCTTTTGGATGATGTGCTTTGCCGCATCCGTGTACCGATAGACTTGTACTCTGCCGGTATCAGGTTCGGGCTCGATTGACGGGAGGTCCCGATGACGCTCGACTTTGCCCGAGATGATGGTGCCTTGGTCTCGGCTTCGTGGAGGGACTATGAAGTCTCCTTGAGACGGGACTACTCGATTATGGTAGACGGTCGTTATTTGTGTTTGCAACGACCGTAGAGCGTGGTCTAATGTATACATGGCATTCCAGTGTGGAAGACAAGAATAATTAAAAGACACTCTATTATTGATAAAATACGAGATCTTATCCCGTGGAATTACATTGTCAAAGGAGGGTGCCTCTACATCAGCCGAGATATAATCACCAAGCTCCTCGTCTGTAAGAACTGGGGGCGGACTAGGAGAGTCCAACACATCTTTGGGGTCTGAGAGGGTTATATGAGCCTTCTCTGACACCTTGGATGACTGCGGCGGCTTGCCCTTGAGACGCACCTTGAGAGGCACCTCGGCTACGCCTCCGGTGAGTGGTGCCTTCCCTTGTAATTTTTCCACCAGGGGAGCCGATGTTTGAGGTGGCTTCCCCTTGAGGCGTATCTTCAGGGGTGCTTCACGAGCCGGCGCTTTCCCTGATAGCTTGATGCTCATTGGAGGCGCCTTCTGGGGTGGTTTCCCCTTCAGTCGGATTTTCAAGGGGGCGTCGGGAGTCATCTCAGGCTCCATGTCCGGCTCTGCTGCCGTCTCTGCCTCATCATCAGCGTCGTTGGCTTCCTCCTCGTAATGGGCTTGTACAAGTCGGAATCGGTAAAGTAGGCTTCAATTCCTTTGAAAGGATCGATGTCTGCAAACTCCGTCCGGATGACGCCATTGGTGGATACATACTTCATGCACTGGTGGAGCATGGAGGGCACCACCATGTACTCATGCAGCCATGGTCGACCGAGCAGGATGTTGTAGTTGACCTCGGCATCTACCACATAACAAGTCACCTCTGTTTTGAGGCTGCCAATGTGACACTTCAGTCGGATCTTGTCCAATGGCTCGCTCTTGCTAGCATTGAAGCCACTGATGGTTGTGTTGGAGGGCGCCAGCCGATACATCGGGATCCCCAGCTTAGATAGCAGCGCCTTCGAAATGATGCTTAGGGAAGACCCAGGATCGATCTGAATCCGGCTCACCTTGACCGAGCCAATGTACCCTGTATAATACAGCGGTCGATTATGTCGTGATGCTTGAGCAGCATGTCTTGTTGGGTGAAAGTTATGTTAGGGATAACTTCATCCGCGCAATGACAGTGCGCACAAGTAGCTGGGAGGTCTTCAGGCTGCTTGACCTGACTGAGAAAGGATTCAGCGTCCTTCAGAGCTTCGCAGAGAGCTTCTCGGGAATCTTTAGAAAGACGCAGGAGCTCGAACAAAGACAGGCGCGTAGGTGTACTGGCTAATTGTGCCAGAATGTCGAAGTTGTGAGGCTTGGGCAGCCCCGAAGCATTCTCCTTCCGTAGAGGTCTGTCAAAACGGGCCTCCACCTGCTTCTGCTTATTGGCTGCTGAGGGCTTAGATGGACCCTTCTCAGGGATGGTGCTAGGAGGCACCACCTCGGCGGCGGCTTCGCCGGATTAGGAGTTCTGTTGTGCACGCGTTTGCACTGGAAGTGCCTCTTTCGTTGAAGAAGAGACTGTACGGCAAGACTTGATCTTCCTGCCTTTTGATTTGGAGGTAGGGCGTACCTCCGATTGAGTCACCTCGAAGACGAGGTCGGGGTGAACCCAGAGGACCTCTCCTCGAGATGTGGTGAGCGGGGTGAGTCCACTCACATTGTCACGAGTAGGTGGTAAGTTTACCACCTCCATTGTCGCCTTAGGGATGGGGACGACGCCATCTTGTGTGGTAGTTGGCGGCAAGGTGCCGAACTGAAGTGAAACCACATTGGCCGACACCGTCTTCTCTTCATTGTCGATGGAGATTACATCCGCATTGATCATGCGCTGGATGTAATTCTTGAGGACGTAGCAGTCCTTGGTCGGGTGTCCGACAAACCGATGGTAGTGACAGTACCTTGGGTTGTCCACTTTCCCAACTTCATCGGGCCGCTTTGGGTCCGGTAGCTTGATCTTATCACCCTGCTTTAGTATCTCGAAAAGTTGTAGGGTGTCGTCATCATTGAATGAATAAACCTCCTTGGGTTTCGGTGCCAGTAGAGGCTTCTGAGTAGGCGCAGATGCGCCTTTTGAGGCATTAACAGTCAATGCCTGTTTCCCCTTTGCTTCTCGTCCGGAGCTGTTAGCTGCGGACTTTTTCCGCTTATCGTCAAAGGCGGGGAAGCTGACACCCAGAAGACGTGCATTGGCCGCCTTCTTTTCTGCAGCTTCAGCTTCGATGATCAGGGAGCTCCAGTCAGGAGGGGGAGTAGAGTTGACCCAGAGCTTTACTGCAGGCAACATGTTCATGCTGCAAGCGGAAAGGAGCGCATGTTCTGGCATGCCTGGAGGTAGCCTGAAGCAAGCCTGTCGGAAGCGTTCGATGAACGCCCGAACCGTTTCCTTCTCCTTCTGACGTATCTCTATGAGAGAGGTCGAGGAAGAGGCACGTCAGGTCGTCGAAGGACGATATGAAATTGTCGGAGAGGCTGCAGTACCAGTCATACGCCACTCCTTTCAGGGCCCCGACAAAGATACTGGTGAGGAGCGCGTCTTCCTTCGGAAGATGCCCTGTCTGTGACTGGAAGTACGTCAGGTACCGTCGCGGAGAGTCCTTTCCGTCGTATGGGGTGAGTGTTTGTGGTTTATACTTCGGGGGATAAACCACCTTGTTCCACTCGAGGGGATAAGGCTGGGGAATGCCCATTTTTTGGCGTTCCTCTTGCCTATTCTTGGACTCGAAGCGCTCCCGCGGGTCTTTGATCATTTCGACCACATCCTCCGTAGAGCTAGGAGTCGGGGAAGGAGGTACCATCTGGATTGGAGCGTTTGAGGGCTCCGAGGTCCGTGGTGCTTCTGTATCTGAGGGCGCCCGTTGGAGGGGCACACTCGACTCCCCATTAGCTCCTGGGTCAGGACCAGTTGAAGGTGTCCTGATCAAGGCTGACCGTATCTCAAATACTGCTTGGGTCAGTGCTTGCATAGAGGCAGAGAGGGTTTTGAGTCCTCCCTCCAATGAGTCTATGCGCTGGACTATGTCCTGTGACGGCGCATCAGACTCGACATCATCCCCAGCCATGTATACTGTCCTGACGCGGCCAGGAGTGGATGGATTGGTTGAGGCTTCGCTTTCGGCCTCACTCTCATGCGGGGGAGTCACTTCTCCTGGTGTTGGGCCACCCCCAGCCACATTCTGGAGTTCATCTCTAATAGGCGCATCTGCGAGGGTCTGCTTGCCCTCAGCTCCGTCTTGAAGGACCTCTTCGTTTCCAGAACTACCCCCGGCAGTGTCCTGGAGGACATCCTCATTTTGAGGGGCTTCAGGGAGAGTAATCTCGCCTTGATGACGAAGATCCGCCGCAGCTGTGCTTTGGATATCTTCATCTTCGGAAGGAGGCTCAACAAGGGTCTGGCTACCCCCAGCTTCCTCCAAGGACTTCTTCCTCGACCGAGTGCCTTCAAACACTCCAGAGGTCGAGACAGCTGCCTTGGTTTTCCTCGGCTGGCTTTTGGATGAGGACGAGGAATTGGCAGTCGGCTTCCGGATTGACGAGGAGTTGGAGATCACGTTGCATGAAGCAACCTTTGGTTCCTCTTCTGTTGGCACCTTCGTCCCAAGGCGACGTCGGAGAGGTGTCGATGATTGCAGCCGTTGGAAGACCGACTGTCTTGGTGGAGCTGCCGCCTTGCAACAGCAGTTGATGGTGACCACCGCACAAGTATGCCCCGTGAGAGGCGTATCGTGCTTGTTGGTCGACTCTCCTGACCGGCGCTTGTGAGTGATCACGTTGCGCAGGTCATTGGAGGAGAGTGGTGCCTTCACACCCCCTTCAGACGTATGGCAAGGCCAAACGCCGGGGTGGTCAGGTGAGTGCTGCGCCCCCTGATCTAATACCAAGCAGGCATCACGATCAGTAGTGGGGGAACCACAACATTTGAAGTGACTTGAACGAACCTCAAACGCACAACCAGAGGAGGCGCGGGAGTTCAAGACCACCGAGTTTGCCTTACTCGACTTGGTTGTGCACGCAGTAGATACGCCCAAGCGAGATGAGGACTTTGAAGACCGACTCATTGTTGGTGCAGAAGCACTTGAGTCAACCTTGTACAGCTTGCCATCGGCAGCGCGCGTGATGACGAGCGCGTGCCTCTGGCCGGCTGCTGGCATAGCACGTCTGTGGCGCATGGCCCGTGCCGCCTTGGATTTCTTTGTACCAGCCCGCTGGGGCGCATAGTACTCAGCATCCAAATTCTCCTCGCCATTACAGCGAGTGAGTCTGTCAAAGACAGAGGCTTTTTGTGACGCATCAGAGGTGATGCGTGGGGCATTGGCTGCGCCCCTGCTCCGTCGACGTATCTTCCTCGCCTGAGAGGAAGATAGCTGGGGAACGTGGTCGGCCGCACGCTTCCCCAGGAGATGCGCTGCATCGGCGGGCGCACCTTGGTTGCTGAGAACGTCAGCAGGAAGGAAAGGCTGGATTGCTGCATCCCCTTCAGTGGTGGTGCCCGAGGCGTCGACCTTGCGCACCCAGGCCGTGCGGATCTTCTTCGGCTTTGGTAGCCGCTTCGAAGGACTCGTACTTCCTTCAGAAATGAACTCCTCGTACGCCTGTTGTTGAGGCGCACGACCAGCGTCTTGTGGGAGGAGCCCACCTTCACGTCGTCGGCCTGTGACATGACTTTCTCAGAAGAGGAGAAAGAAGCCCCCAGCAGAGTCGCCAGCTTGTTTGCCATTAAAATTGTTTGATTGAAAAACTTTAATACAAACAGAACAGTATTACAATGTAGGACTTAGATGTAGTCCTAGGAGTACACTTTTGTTTAAGCTGGGTCCTTAGTGCCAATGGAGCGAGTGGTAATGCGTTGACTCCGTTGACGGGCTGACGACGGTTATCGGTTCTCTGAAGGTGTGGATTGCTCTGGGTGCTAGAGCTTGCTGAGAGGAGGAAGACGTTGAGTGTCTGTATCTGCCTCTCTGATGATTCCTTGTATGTTCGTTTTGGATTCTCCGTGTGTGTGAAGGAGAAGATCCTTCTATTTATAGTTTTGCAGGCTGGCTGCTCATGCACGCATGTAGGATGCGCCGGTGTGTGGGGACGCCACGTGGAGGTTACTGATGGAGGCGCATAGATGATGCGCCCTGATTGAGGGGAAGAACTCTTCATACTGCTGTTGTGAGCCGGCACGTAGGAGAGGAGAAGATCTTTCCGTTGCTGAAATCTTGGACGAGTTGAGTCAAAGGACACGTGTCATCGACCCATGGCTCGAAGATCTCGAATTTGGTGGGGGGAAGTAATCTGGTGAGCTGCACCTTGATTTGGCGCAGGAGGAGGCTGCGGCTCATAACCTTTAGGGGTTACAAACTGTTTAGAGCGCATGGCTTTTGAGGCGCATGCAGGCGACTTTCCTTCTGTCTTTCGGGATCAGAGATCAGTCTGGGGCGCATGGCTTTTGAGGCACATGCAAAGCTTCAACTGGAGACTCTTCTTCTGTCTTTAGGGATCAGTGAAGGGTCTGAGGCGCATGGCTTTTGAGGCGCATGCTGGTTTGGATGCATGGCCGTAGAGGCGCATGGCGATTTGGACGCATGGCCGTAGAGGCGCATGCGGATGGCCACGTGGCAGTAGCCGTCGGAATAGAGTCATGATGATGCTGACGTTGTCGACGCTTCGTTCTCTGAAAAAGCTGTCAACTGTTCAGACTTTGGGAAGCGTGCTGCCAACTCTGGTGTCAGTTCAGTATTTAATGTTTGTGACGTTCGATGGACAGCTGAGTGGGCACATTGGTTGGTGTTCCACTCGGTATGGAGATGTGAGGGGGCGCATCCTCTGTGATGCGCCGGATACTGTATGGCGCGTCTGTGTGATGCGCCTGATGCTGGAGGGCGCGTCCATGTGATGCGCTGTTTGGCTGGCGCATCCGACATGTCCATTAATGACGCGGCTGTCTCGCTTCTCGAGTGCTATAAATAGCCGTTTGGCTGAATTCGAGGCGTCCCGTTCATCCATTTAATGCAAATTCATTGCACAGAATTCGGAGGGTCATCCACTTGGCACGTGGGTTTGATTTGCCCGGCCTATAAATAGTGGCATGGAGAGAAGGTTTGCTCCTCATTCCCTCACGTACTTCCAACATGAACTTGGATATGTGGGTGCATTCTGTTGACGAAGTGCTCCCGAGGGTGAGGATGAGACGTCGTGTTGTCTTCGATGCACTTGAAGGTGACTGTTACATCCAAAAGACGGAGTCGAGGGCTTCTGAGGCAGGCGGAAGGTGCCTGTTGCATCCAAAGATAGGGATGTTCGGGCCTCGTCTCCGTTGTTCCGAAAGAGCCGTAGATCGGAATGGCGGTACTAGGCTCTCTCTTCCTTCAAAGTGGGTGCCGCCCACTTTGATTGTGTTGAAAGCTCCTTGTGCCATGATTTCGATCACGGTCTTCCTTGGTCTTTGGAGGCTCTTTTGAAGCCTCCTCTGGCCACAGCTTTGCCGTGCTCTTCTCTTCCTTGGTTCCAGCCAGAGGGTTAAATGCTTTGTGTAATCGAAGCACTTATCAGGTGACCCTGGCTGGAAGAGCGACACATAACTGGGCTCTGCTCGGCCAGGTGAGCCTGGTTGGAAGAGTTGCTCATAACTGAGCTGTTGAAGGGATGCACATAACTGAGCTGCTGAAGAGATGGTAGGATGCGCCTGGCTGGAGGCGCATGACATCTGCTGCGCCTAACTGACAGCGCTTGGTGACTGCTGCGCCTATCGGAAGGCGCATGGTGGTTGCTGCGCCTATCTGGAAGGCGCATGGTGGTTGCTGCGCCTATCTGGAAGGCGCATGGTGACTGCTGCGCCTATCGGAAGGCGCATGATGGTTGCTGGCTGTAGATCTAGGATCTTTCTTTTGTAGAAATTCTCCTTTGTACAACCTTTTCTAGCCATGTAATAGACTTTTATATATAAATAAAAAGTCCTTCTTCGAATGGCTTATTTGATTTTGCTGTCTGAGTTCTGACGCATATAGTGCCTGGCGCATGGGCTTTCTGGTTGTGAAATTCCATGCTTCTACAACGGGGATAAGCCGTATCGCGTCGTTAGGATGCTATTGTACAACCCAAGCCGGTCATAGACGTTTACACATTCAAATCACATTATTTTAAATTGTTAAATTGCTGGAAAATATTGTTTCAATTGTTTACCCTGCACTTTTCTATTATTACTTGAAATGTGAGATAAATATTCGTACTTGCTCCCTCCTGACTGGAGACCCACATTTTTAGGTGACATTGAGGATACTGAGCTATTGTACAATAGCTACTATGACCCGGTATTGTCTCCTGTGGTGTTGCCAGAGTCTCCCTTGGAAGACGCGGGACCTGAGGCCGACGAGCCGACCGCCTAGCTAGTTGTTTCCAGTTTTTTCTAGTTTTTATTATTTTGGAGTTTGTTAATTTGAATTCAGTTCTTTATTTCAGTTCTTCCATTTTCAGTTGTACCTTTCAATTGTTGAATAAAAAGTTTTAAATTTTTCGTATATTGAATTGTGACAAATGTATAGATGTTGTTGTGAATACCTGCATATATAACAGCTTACTGCCGCCGTCTCACAACGGTGCAGGCTGGACATGATCCGGTTCGACCCAATAATTTGGGATCGGGTCGTGACAACCACCGCCGTTGACGTATCCACCGTCGTTAAAGAAGGAGAGGAGTGGAGAAAAGAGAAGAAAAAGAAGAAGAAAGGAAAGGGAGTTTCCTTTTAAGAAGAAGAAAGGGAAAAAAAAAACTTTTCTCATATGTTTGGTTCTGATACCATGTAGAAAGGAATAGTTGATGATTTTACTATTCAATAGGGGGTACATATATATAGAAGGAGGCAAGCCTCCTCCATATTTTCTATCCGATGTGGGACTAAATATGTCCTCGTAACTCAACATATAACTTATTTTTCAGAGAGGAGCCAAAAGAAGTTTTCTGAATAATTTTTTTTGAGAAATTTTGATTTGTCCCCCACTTTGTTCACCACATTTTATGGTGCACCCCACTGTTTTGCAATAATGTAAGACATCATCCACTTTTGACGAAAATCGTCTAGGACTGAGGGTCAACTCTTTTGACCCAAAACTTTTGACCAAAATACCCCCCCCTCGTTGTCTCCTACCCGAAGACCACCCTCGCCCTCCGTTGCAAAACTCCCCCCCCCCCCGGTCATTGCCGCTACGCCCCTGTTGTGCTCTCTCTCCTCCCTCTCTCTTTCTCTGCCCTCCCGCCCCCCACCACTGCCCCCCCTCACCGCCGTGCCCTCTCTCCTCCCCCTCTCTTTCTCCGCCCCCCTTCCCCGTCGTCGGCAGTAGCAGCTAGCATCGGCGGCGAAGTAGCAACAGCAGCAGCTAGCAGCGGGGGCGCGTGCGGTGGGAGGAGCAGCGGTGCACGCGACGGATGGCGGCCGGAGAAAGAGGGAGGAGCGGGTGAGTGAGGGTCATCGACGGTGAGGCGCACGGCAGCGGCTGCGGGGGGGCAGCTAGGGAGCGGCATGGGGAGTTCTCGGGGTAGAAAACAACATATGAAGGGATATTTTCGTCTTAAATTGCCCGCACATAGGGGATTCTGTTAGTCATGGACGGATTATGTTAAAAGTTGAGGATTTCTTATATTATTGTAAAATAGTAAGGTGCACCGTGAAATATGGTAAACAAAGTGGGGGCAAATCAAAATTTCTTCTTTTTTTACTGTTTCTACTGTTTGCCTTGACGCCCCTCCCCCTCCCACCACTCTTTCTCTCTCTTTCTCTCTCTCTCTATCTCTCTCTCTCTCTATTCCCTTTCCTCTCTCACATTTTTTGCTTTGTTCCTCTCCTCGCTCCTCACCCGGAGGATTTGTGATTTGGCGAAGGGCTTCAAAGAGGACGACGACGACGGAGGACTACGAGCTCGACCGCCTCGAGCTCATCGGCGACGGAGGAGCGGAAAGTTTGCCGCCTCGAGCTCGGCAGCGGCGGAGGAGCAAGGGGACTACGAGTTCGGCCGACTCGAGCTCGTCGGCGGCAGAGGAGCGGGAGGACTATGAACTCCGCCACCTCGAGCTCGTCGTTAAAGCTCGAACCTCGGCCGCCTCGACCTTGTCGGCAACGGGGGACCGGGAGGGCTACGAGCTTGGTCGCCTCGAGCTCGTCGTCGATGGACTTGGGAACTTGGCCGCCTAGAGACCAATAACCCTGCCAGCCTCGCCTGCGTCGATCCCTCGATCCTCCGTCCCATCATCACGGATAGCTACATCCCCTGAGGGTCAATGGGAAGAACATCCGCAGATGGTCACGATGACCACAGCTTTGGAAGTAAAGATATTAGGGTTATGATTAGGCTTTGGATTTGGAAATTTTCTTCTTCATCGGAGGAGGAGCTCGAGAGCATTAACAAATTATTGTAACAGTGTCGGATACGAAAGTTTGGGTAACACAGAGACTGGACACAAAAATTATGGACACGATGTCGGATATAAAAAGTTCTAATTTTTGTTTGTCAAACAGAAATTTTAACTTTTGTTTTAAAAACTATTTTTCCGATAAAAGTAACCAAACGCAAAGTTATATTTTCTCTACTCAGAAAATAACTTTATAACTTACTTTCATAACTGTTTTCAGAACCAAATTTTAGAAAACATATCCAAACATACCTTTAATTTATGTAGTTCCTATGTTTGGCACGTAATAAAGTGGTAGTTGGGAAGTGATATAGTTTTCCACTTTTAATTGGGTGAGGTCACTCTTCCACATTTAAACATCACTCTCTCATTCTCTCCTCTCTCTCTCTCCCCCTCTCCATTCAATACTCATCAACAAACAAAACCGTCGTCGCCTCTTGGAGGTCACCGCTTGCTCGCGGAGGTGGACGCGCCCCCCGCCCTCGAGCTCGACCTCCTCTCTCTCTCTATTCTTTCCTCTCTCTGACGTGGATCAGCCTCCTCTCTAGATCTCGCTGCCGGCTCGCGCTTGCCTGAAGCTCGCCGTCGGCTCGCTTCTGCACGGAGCTCGATGCCGGTGAAGCTCGACCGTCGCGACCTTCCAGTACTGCATTACCTCTGCAGCAATTCAGAGAAAAATTTTGGAAAGTGAAATGGAAGCACACCTTAATTCCGCACATCCACCACTTTTGATCTCCTTGCTTTATTTCCAACAGCCAGCATCCTCGAAGACCAAGTTCACTTCACAAGCTTGAGTTACGTCCAACCGTATTGTCTTATTTTTGTTGTGAATCTTAGTTGGCATGGGACACAAGACAATGTTTTGTATATGTGACAAGATTATATTCACAAAAGACATATTTTTTTACAACTTCCAAAACAACTTTTATATATATATATATATATATATATGTATATATATATATATATACACAAGTATTTTTGTACAACTTCCAAGACAACTTTTACCCTTCTTTTATATATATATATATATATATATATATATATATATATATATATATATATATATATATATAAAATGATGTGGACATAAAGTGATTGTAAAGTGCATTATCTAGATCTCGACAATCAACTTCACATTGTCCTTGTCATATCAACTTCATACTTTATTTCACATTTGCATTGGAGAAGTACTTTTGAAGAAAAAAAATTGTCATTCCTATGTGGCAATCTAGACAATCAACTTCACATTGTCCTTGTCATGTCAACTTCATACTTTATTTCACATTTGCATTAGAGAAGTACTTTTGGAAAAAAAAAAAAAAAAATTGTCATTCCTATGTGGCAACCATTTTTTCCAAACTCACAATAGGGTTGGAGATGCTCTAACCTTGTCAGCCATAGACAAAATTCTTTAGGTCAAACAAGAATGTGTTCGTTAAATAAATTTCAAATGACAAAATGGCTTACATGGTTCCATGTCAAAATTGACTCTGATTAAATCTTCTCGTCTTAACACTGTAAACATCTGGTCCTGTCTGGAAAATAGACATCCGTTGAAACAAATATGCCATCATACATTTGAAGGGCATCAAGCTCGAGTTGTTCATGCAGCATAATGCACAACATATAATGCTTAAATCCAAATGTTCACCATAATTAATATTTAAGCACCACTCGCACACAAAACAAGTACAAATAACTGAATGTTTCTTCCAATAATGGAAGGCTTCATACTATGGAAAGAAATCCCGAGTTCATTTCAGATGCTTCAAGTAATGTTTGCCTGAACTGGAAACAACTGATATCATTTGTTACATAAACAAACAACAAAAATAGTGTTCTATGTAACATGAAGTTTATCCAATAAAAGCCACAACCGTCATAATCTCGAAATCTTTCCGAAATTATTGCAAATCGAGATATAAAACTTCAAATCATACAAAACTAAGATCAAAGTGAGCTTCAAGCTAAAAAGGCCCAACAAAGCCTTATCTTATGGATGATAAAATATCATACAGATTATGCCTGCAAGAAGCTAGCATATTTGGCCCCAAGGAAGAGCCTCTGGATGCAAAGAAGAGCATACTTTGTCACCTCAGAGTTCTCATGATTCATGAGCTTCATCACCCTTTCCTTGGCCTTCAGGTCCGCCACAATGAACCGGCCACCAGGATGGTACTGGATAAATTGGGAAACATCGTAGCAAGCAACGGCCAGTGCCGTTGGATCATTTGATGTATCAAGTATTGTGATAAGGACTCGCAAGATCTGCAACAGAATATTCTCAAACAATCAGAGACAGCAAGTGGCCTAAGCTTCTCAGACAGATATGTTGATATTAAGTGTCGTTCGGTTGGAGGTGTCAATGCTCTACACATACGTAGTTTTTGAAGTGAATATAATAAGTACAAATTTACCGTTCAGTATTGAAGTGTTAGATGAACATATTAGCAGCACTTACAAGAACTAATATACAGTCCACTATAATACATCATCGGCACCAATAAATCTTGCTTAGCCACCACTAAGGCTGTGTTTGGGATTGCTTATCATGGCTGCTTCTATCTAGTATACATTATCCACGTGCAATAGCAGGAAAAGTCTAGCAGCAGACAGGTGTATAAAAGATGTGCCATTATCTCCAATATATCCCATGTTCAATGTAACATTATGAAGAACAAAGTAAATGTAAAAGAGTAGCATTGCAAAACATACCCGAAAGTCGTTCTCTTCAAAATTAGTAATATTTTCACGCCAGAATCCAGGATCCTTGTGCATGGGAGACCAATCTAGATGACCTAGAAGGACCTCCTGTTTATACTTATCAAAAGAACTTAATCTTTTAATATTATCTTTAAGCCCTTCTTCTAGCTGATTCAAGGCATCCAGTAAATCCTGCAGTTCATTAGTAACATAGTTAAAAGAAATACTTCTGATATGGGTAGTTAAGAGAAATACTTCTGATATGCGCCATTTATAATGTTAAAAAAAGAAGATTTGTCTATTTTCATCCATATTGTAGCACAGTGGACCTTTCTAGATGTCTGACAAACAGTGGCTCATTGCTTTTAGTTTTAACAGATGAGACCTCCAAACACTTGCAACAACCAAAATTTCCAACTTATGGTCCATACCCAAACTGAAATGCAAAGAGCAAGAAGCTTCATTTTCATCAACAACATTAAAGATGTAGAGATGTTGGCAATACCAGTAAGTTTTATTAGTAACTTGGCACATCTTCCAATAGAAATTATCAAATTCTTCTACAATAACACCCATAGTTACCATAAACCGCTCAACCCCCAGTAATGTGCGCTCCAAGAATTTCGTTCCGAATTCTGGAATAAATGTAGCACTCTGAAATACGAAGCAAATCGAAATAACTCCTAGTCGCACACTTCTGATTGTTCTGATTAAAAATGAAATGATTCAATGCCATTAACGGAGGAAAAAGGACAACTACACTGTGTACCTGATTTGCAGCAAACAAGAGTCGTTCCTCATGTAAATAAAGGAAAATTCTCCTGGTCCCTCACTTCATTCCACCTAATCTTAAGAAAGAAGCCTACCCAACCTGTTCTCATTCCAAACCAAGTGGCTTACTGTATTCCTGTTCACGTACCTTGTTCCATAATGTTCCACATTCTAGGTAACCTTGATATCACTAAATATAATTGATGTACGAAGTTCAATAAATTTGCAGGGTTTGATCAAACTCTACAAAAAAATACTCAGTATTTTCACGGTGTACTTTAATGACTTTTTTTTCAAACTATATCAAGGTTGAGACAGTTCATCTCCAGTGAGGCTAAACATGGTCGCTGAACAGTTCTCCATCAGCATCTTTGGAAATGTAGGCTCAGACAGAAATCAGCACAGAACTTTGCTCAGAAGTTGCTAAAAGTAGTCAAAAATCCCACCAAACCTTATCCAGTCTAACAAAAAATCAAGTCTTTTTGCTATACGCCAACACGTCTAATAGTGTTTGAAAATTTTGGATTGTCAGATTCGACAATAATATTGAAATTTAGTATTACTCTCATGTGGGTGCTAAAGTAGGTCATTTGCATTTGGCAACCAGCCATGCGGAGATTTTGCTTCTCATAAATCCTCTCGGCCTTTTTGTCTGATCCTCTTGTTCTCAAGGTATCTCCAACCTATGCTGTCACAGCAAGTCCATGTGAGTGCATTCACCGCCAGACTACATATAGTCATTTCTCCTATCATTTATATTGATAAAAAAATCCTCTACCACCTCAGGTTCATGTCATTCTTAAATCTCACCTACTTCCAAGAGCTCAGATGATAAGTTACTAAAAATATAATGTTGATTTATCCCAAACTTTCAAAAGAGAAGGGCCTGAATTATGGCCCATTGGCACCAGCTACCACAGCCCCAACATTGGCCACCAGGTTCCACATCACCATATGGTGGCTCTCGTACACATTTTCAGAATGGTGATGATTGTTTTTGCGTCCTGTCCCAATCAGATACCATGACAGAACTACTTCGAAATGACCCATATGTACATTTCAGTTGGGACAGGGATATACAGATTTTACTATGCACTAACATAAGACGTATCCTCGTCTCTTATTCTGACCCTCTGACATATGAAAATCCAAAAAGGCATAAAAGTTCATTTTTATCATATAATTGCTTCCGATATATTCCTGAATTTTCTGAGGTTCACTGGAACTACAAACTTTTAACCATAAACCCCAAAGCCCGAAGCAGTAATTGTCTTTCATCCGATGCCTGTAGTCAATTCCAACTTTCCAGACTTAGAAATAGATGCATTTGTATATATAACATACTACAAGCTGATGCTTAATTCTATTTTAAGCTTCCAAGGATCAACAATCAAAATCTGGTTCCATGCCCATATCAGTGTCTTGTCGGAGACGATAAACACTCCACAATATTAGTGTCGTGTCTATGTCGTGATATCTATATCCTGTCATGCCGCATTCATTACCGTGCAACATAGATCATACAGATGTGGCCCAAAGTAAAGTTGTCCACAAATAGTTTAATTGGCTAGTACAAACTTGATCATTTATTAACTAACTGAACTCAGGGCTTCCCCCATCTCAGCTCAATTACACACAAACAACAACAGGATTAACGAAGCCTTTATCCCATTCATTGAGGATGTAATAATAAAACATAACACAAAATATATCAAATGTATATTGCTAAAATATGTGTGGGCTTATGTCCACATTTATGGGTGTGTTGTTGTGCTGTATTACCTTAATATTGGATTGCAATATAAAGTACTCTTTTATTTTCATTAGTCTGAACAGCCATTATGTTGCTGTTGAAATCTGTAAGGTGGGACTGCATAGCAGGAAACGATTTTGGATGCATCTAAAAGCATTGTTCTCCAATGGCTCACGTCCACTCAAACAGATTCAAACCTAGTTGCTAGAGTAGATCATGGTTGCAATCGGGTTGAAGCTGGCTCACCAGAGTATCAGGCTAAATTTGAACAGGGCCCAAGTCCCTTTAAAACTTGGCTAGAATACAACCTCTATACCCGCTAAGAATAGATGATGATTCAAACCAACCCTTCCATGTACACACATTCAGCAGCTCAAACTGAATTGAGTTTCCAAATGGCATGCTTATGCACGGTTTCTTCGAGATAGAATAAGTTAAATCCATGGGGCAATCAAACGCAAGGCAAAAGAGAAACGGGACCAGTAAGAAAAGGAACCTTCAGTATTGAACCAAGCCAAAATGGTATTCCATCATATGTTCAAATCTTACCTCATCACTCCAAGCCTGTGCTTTTAAACTCTGCACGATCTGTTGCAACCCAAGATCAACCATCTGAGCCGCGAAAGCACCCTTTGCGAGCAAATTCCTGAAGGTCAATATGACAACCCTCACAACCTATGCAAGTCACCAATTTAGCATCCTTAAGGCGTGTACATAGAATCACAGAGTATTAACAGATAATGGTACATGAACTCCACCTTTTCTTTAGTGGAACCTTTGACAACCTCCATAAGTCGTGGCAAGACCCTAGTAGTGGCCAGGTAATTGACTGCTGCATCATAATATGACAGAAGCCAAATACAGAGACAGGTTTCATAGAGGAGCTACAAGATAGGACTATAATATTAGTTCTGAGAATGGCAGCCATGTACATATAATAATGACTGAAAGTATATTGAAATATGACATAAGCCTAAATATTACAGTTTTCTTTTTATAATCTAAAAGATAAAAACATGAAAATCAGCACATTGATACAAAGAAAAAACCAAGAAATTCCATGCTTTCCATCCATTGGCAAATGAGAAGTTAGGCACACAATTTGATAGTGAATGCATGGCATACTGTTAGGCTGAATGTCTCCTAAAACTGGAGTCATAGCACACTCCGATTAAAACCAAGTGAAAGTACGATCTTTGAGGCATCTTAAAATAAATATGGCCAATTTTTCTAAGTTCGATGAACCTCACGGATGCTAGTCCGGTCTTCTAAAAGCATTAAGGAAAAAACAAGAACTTCGAACCTTGATCAATAAGACCACGAATGAAGGCATGACCAATCAACGATGATATGGGTCTTCACACAACTGAAAGCAGAGTGCTCAAGTAGGGCCAAAGACAAGTGTTTTAATCTTGAAATAATTAGCTCGGGTACAGACTACAGAAATATCACTTTTTACAAAAAAGATCGGAGAACCAAAATTCTGAATCATTCAGTTATTATTAATGGAAACTGTTGTAATGGATTAGAATATTACAAGCCCCGAAAATAATCATTAGAAGAAGCTAAAGTACACCAATCAGTGTAAATAAATCATAATCCTGTTGGGGCATTATATCAACTAGTATCTCCCATTATTAAAACAAGCAGGATAAGAATCAAAGTTCAAGTCACATCAGAAACTATTCGACTGATTCTTGAGATTTTGTGTAGTTACCAAAAATGGCATACTGCTCATGGGATTTTTTGCGATATAAAAAAACTTGTAAAATCTGTCCATATCTGGGGATGAATTTGATAAGAAAAAAATCTACATTTAAGTGTCAATATTATAGCTAGGCAAATTTAAAATACAACTAAAAGTCTACAAGTACGTAACAATAAGGGCCTCAAAAGCACAGACAATGTAGGTTGAGGCCTTGATTCGCAGCTTTCTAATAAAGGGCATCACAGTGCCACGAGGCTCCCGCAGGGTCTAGGGAGGGTCAAGATGTACGCTGCCTTATATATATATATATATATATATATATATATATATATATATATAGTCTAAAGGAATTCCCTTCAAATGATGATAGGGAAACTACAAAATTCAAAACAAATCTTCACCTGAATAGATTGTTGTGTGGATGCTGGAGAAATCGAAGGAATTAGCGACTTTACACCATCCGCTTGAACAAATGAAGCACGTGCACTCGGTTCCTTTAGCAAAGTGGCTAAACAATTGACGGCCGTAGGGACTGAACGGCCGGGATGAGATGGATTATTTAACTGCAATATAAAGTATTCTTAGAACATAGACATGAATATCCATTTGACAAAAATAACTATGGCTAATTGAAAGCAATTGTATAGCAACTTCCACTAATTGAAAGCAATTGTCTGTAATCTGCATCACTATGAAAGAGAACTTGGACATCTCCTCCATCCTGTTTATTGGATATGTATAGATTCAAGCCATCCAAAACATTGTACTAGTAAATTCAAATACACAGATCAGCTTCAATATTTGAGAATGTATTTTAGTTAGCAACTGAATCCATCCTAGGCATATAATTAGACTACAGGATCATCCTTGTCACAGAATTAGATTTATACTGAGTCGCTAACACATGACCCAGACATAACAGTCAACTTACATTTCATGCAATATTTCAGATAGGCATACCTGGGCACAGAGCCACTCGACCAGGCTATTTAGCACATGGTCAATTGATGTAAATTTACCCTTCGACTGTGTTGATTCTCCATTTGAAGCAAGAACATCCTGATTTTTTGGTCGATTGCTGCAAGCAAGCACAAAAAATAAAACTATTTGATTAAAAGAAAGCTATGTGATTGATTCCATCGATAGTAGCAACGGTTGATCTCAATTACCTCACGATAAGAGACAAAATCTTACAGCTTTTTTCTTGTACAAACCAGTTTCCGGTCCAAAGCAATCTGAAAAGAGGGAGAACAGACGTGAAACACTTCACCAGATAAATAGGATACACATACTAGTTGCATGCATTAGTGCCTGCCAGAATGCTCATCAAAAGTGTTGTATACTCTTTGAGCCTACTACATTACCAGCTTAAACTTTCAATGAAAGCGATTTCTGAAAAAAGTGTTGGCCCTCTACCCAATAATAGCCTTATCTTTTGGACTGGCTCAAAGTGATAAACTGGATGTAAGAATATAGAGGAGAACTGGAGAGAAAATTATTCCCAGGCTCCTCTATCAGAAGAGGATAAAACAGATGAATTTTGCAAATTTACATGAAAAATCCATGAATTATATCAGACAAAATAAATAGTAAAGACTCCAGCACCAAGAAGCCAGTTTGATGATTGAGAGAGCAATACATTTAGAACAGCATGGCCTGAGACAAACATGAATGTCTGTCATGGTCCTTTTTAGATGCCAATCGGACAATTATATCAATATATGGCTAGTAAAGACGACAACAACAACAACAAAGCCTATATCCCAAAAAATTTGGGTCGGCTGTTTGAATTTCGTTCATCCATTCAGCTCTCTTAAGAACCATGCTCTCTAGAACACTAGCAAAAGCCATATCCCTCTTTAAAACTTCAAATCGTGTTCCTCTAGTCCTTGCAGCTCCATTAGCTAATATATTATTGCTCGCTCCTCCTTATGAGAGCATCTATTCATCTTCGTTGCAAGAGCTCAAGCCACCCAAGACGATTTTTTCTTGTCCTTAGTTGGTGCTTCTTTTCTCAATTGGCATCACCTCTAACTTCTGACATATAGACTCATTATTTATCCTATTTTTTTATGTACTGCGACTCATGCATCTTAGCATTCTCATTTCGGCTACATCAACTTTTTGGACATGATGTTCTTAATTGTCCAACACTTTGATCATAAAGCATAGTTGGTTTATAGCAGTCTTGTAGAATTTTTCTTTCAACTTTAAAGATATCTTGAAATCACAAAGTACTACAGATGCGCTCCTCTATTTCAATCATCACGTTTAACTCTATCATCCATGACATCTTTGTCAATCGCTCCATCATGATTATGATTGATCCTAAATACCGAACTATCACTCTCAGGTATCTTTTGTCCTGCTATATGAACTCAACCTCTCATTTCTCTTTTGACTTATGGTTGAATTACATTTCATACACTCCGTTTTCGTTCTACTAATTTTAAATTCCTTTGATTTCGAAGTTTCTCATCACACATCTATTTTAGCATACAATCCTTCTCTACTCTAGTCAACCAAGTGACCAACACAATATCATCAACAAACAACACAATATCGTCAACAAACATCATACACCATGGAATCTCCTCATGGGTAAGTATAGAAATTTAGTTCATAGCTATTGTAAAAAGGTAATGCCTTAATATTGATCACTGATATAAAGTTATAAACCAATGGTAATAGGAAAAGGTTTAATATCTCCTCCAATAGTTCGTACGGTCATCGTAACTCTATAATACATAACTTTAATAGTCTTAGTATAACTATCAGGAACTTGTAAATAAGTAACTAAAATAGTCGCAAGTGTGCAAGATTATATAGGGGATATTCAAGATTCCAGATACGCCAGCCTACATGGCACACAAATAAGTACATACCATTTACACATAGATAAAAGCATATATCAATAAATTATATAATAATAACTATAACTATTCGTATAAATAATACTCAACTTAAGAAAGTTTCATAGGTGTCAGCACTTGATAGTGATTTGTCATGAAACAGCCTAGCACGCTTGGGGTTTGCTGCCAACAAAAGAAATTATGTCATATTGTTAGAGATGAACAAACTATGTTGCCACGAAATTCTGTCTGTGAGTATAAATTTTGTTAAGTAAAGGTATAGTTATGTCAAACATGATGTTAGAGATTAACAAATAAATATTTGCCACAAAAAAAAAAGTATACCTGTGAGCATTTCATCAATTAGAGCAAGAACATATTCAACTGTTTCTTCTTTAGAAATGTCACGCAAAATATTCACGAACACTCGGACATAAGATGGTCCATCCTGTGAAGTGATATAAACAATTCAAACTATAGAGAGTTAAAAAAACTGGGATATTTAGTTTTAGGGTCTCACATATAAACAATTCATTGAACTTCATTGGATACAACTTCATAGTCACATGGAATACTAGAAAGGGCCATTTTGAGATAGAGTCACGAAGCAGGCAAATACATTGGAAAGCTAGTAAGAGTACTACATGATAAAAATTGCACAAGTTTTTGTTTTCTCTGGGATAAACTGAACTATAAAGTTTCACTCGGAACTCCAAAAAAGAAAAGGGAACATTAAAGGATAATGTCATCTATGATAAAAGTTATCAAATGATTTGTATGATAGAACAGTACATGTTACAGATTTGATTGAAGAACTATGACGATAAATACAAGATGTAGTGCATAAAAACACTCTTAATACATAAAAAACATTATAGAAAAGATAACTTTAAGCAAATACAATTTGATTTTCAGTAAATTACAATAAAAAATATTGGTAGAACAGTTGGTTTCATGACTATTAAGTGATTAATGTCAAGACTTTTTAGAAAATGAATAATGTCGGGATCGTAACAAGAGTATCTTCAATATTCAGGGGCAATTTGGTTGCTTGAAAGTGATTATTGAAATTGGGTATTGAAAGTCGAAATCCAAATGAAAGTGAACTCAATGTCAGAAAGTTCTTTTTCCCCTTCTCCACGTCCATTTTTTTTAAAAGAGGATGTGGTGAAGTGGTATGTTCATAAACCAGTTTCAATGGTGTACCAAACCCGTCTTTTGGATTTGCACTTCCCGGATGTGCACTTATCCCATGCTGAATTTGCACTTTGCAGTTTCATCGCCCATTTTCAAGCAACCATACAGTCCCCAAAGAAACAGCTAAGCATATGCATAAAAAATATCCCAAGTCCCCCTTGCCAGTAACGGAGCTAACAAAGTTAGTAAAGAGAAAAAACCAACTCCCAACAATAAATAATAGGATCTAAGAAACAACAACAGAATGGTACAAAAGTAAATTGGAATGAGGAAAAGCTTAGAGACACTGAGAACTACTGCTCGGAGATGGGTTAGATGACTGTGGGAAGGTACTTACATCGTCCAGTAAGGTGGCTCGCCGGCTATCGGGCTGCTTGTCGTAGCGCCTTAACAGCTGCAGGCATGTTCCTGTGATGAGCTTCGTCGTCATGTATGTCTCCCATGGTATATCCCTCCTGAGAACCTGTAGAAAGTATACATCAAGGGATATACTATGAACCAAAAGACGAGACAAAACGGTCAAAAACATAACCCCCCCTTGAAGAATAAATGCACCGTGGGGATAGCAAGTGCAGTACATTAAACACTGTCTAGAATACATCAGATGAAGGTCTGAAGGAAATTCCAGTCTTCCGGACCGCAAAGATTGTGCCGATTGCTCAGGATTTAAGTCAGCCAGGAATGTTATCCGATTATTTTAGGCCATGTTTGGTTCGTGGAATCAGGGCCTTGGGAAAGGAAAATCATTCCTTTCTTGTGTTTGGATGCCAAAGGAAATTGATTCCCAAGAGGAAGGAAAATAGGGGGAAATGGTTCCACCCACCAACCCAAGGATTCACTTCCCCCTAGGATTCACATTCCCTCTCAATTTCCTGGACATTTCCAAACATCGGAAAGGAAATTGATTCGAATTGCAAGTTCCAAAAAAAAAAAAAAAAAAAGGATTTTTTGACTTTCATCCCACTTATTAATATGACTTTGTACTTGCATCCCACTTTTTATTTTTTTTAGACTTACATCCCACTTTCGTCACTAAAAGTATTTTTCGTGACAAAACAAATACTTTTTGTGACAAAATGAATATTTTTTGTGACGAAAAGTGGGATGTAAGTCTAAAAAAAAAAAAAAAAAAAAAAAAAAAAAGATGCAAATACAAATTCATATTAACAAGTGGGATGTAAGTCAAAAAATCCCAAAAAAAAAAAAAAAGGAAAGAGCAAAGAATCAATTTCCTTTCCTTTCCGCGAACCAAACGAGGCCTAGGCCGTGTTTCCTAGGGCTTTTTTTAGGGCGCACCAATCTCCCTGTCTGTGCGAAACTAAAGACGATTTTCCGAATTGGGGGATGTGAAAATATATTAGGTTCGGCCAAAAAATTGTCGGGGTTCTTCTGCGCCGACGGATCCAGTGGTCCCAGGTGCCCACGTCCAACCTAACTACACAAGTAGATCGGAGCAAGCTCCAAACTTCCGCTCACGCGGCCGTCATCTTTCGATGCTGCGCGGACACGAGCACAACACGATACGGACACGGCGAAATAAACAGATCGAGACGAGTTCCGTAGGAAGAGGATGGAGAATAAATTGCTATCATAGTCTTTGAGGAGAAATGATAGATGACGAACGAACCTGCTCTGTGGATAGTTCCGCATGCTCCATGGAGGAGGAGGAGGAGGAGGAGGAGGAGATGTGTGCTACTCTGATAGATGATTATATTATATTAGATGAGATCTGATAGAAATAAAATGGAAAGGCAAGGAGACTAGGAGAGGAAGAAGAGGACATAGCGATGGACGAGGAAAGGGACAAGCGGGTGGGGGACAATCGTACCCACTCCGGATCCGATTGGTTTTGGATTTTAGGGTCTGCTTGGCAAGTAGGGGTGAGCATTATTCGATTTCGGACCAAAAATCGAATCGAACCGAACCGAGTAAGAGGTTCGGTTCGATTTTAAAAAAAAATTGGTTCGGTTTCGGTTTTGAAAATACTAAATTTTTTTATTCGGTTTCGGTTTTGGTTTTGGGTTTCGGTCCAAAATCGAAAACCGAATAAGAAAATTTAATATATATATATATATATATATATATATATATATATATATATATATATATATATATATATATATATATATATATATATATATATATTTATTTATTTTTTTTTGAAGCAATGGGTACTTGTGGCGAACTCGCCTCCACTGGGGCTCGAACTCCCGACCACTTGGACCGCATGCATCTCTCTTAACCACTAGGCTAGAGGTCATTCGCCATATATATATATATATACATATATATATATATATATATATATATATATATATATATATATATATATATATATATATATATATGTGTGTGTGTGTGTGTGTGTGTGTGTGTGTGTGTGTGTGTGTACTATATATATAAGTATTAATATATATAGGTATATACTAAATATGTCTATGTATATTTAGTTACTATATATATTAACAAAAAAAGCTCAAAAAAATAAAAAATATGAATAAACGAATAAACCGAAAACCGAACCGATTTAATTCGGTTCGGTTTGATTCGGTTTTTGGTCAATTCGGTTCGGTTTCGGTTTTGCTTATTCGGTTTCGGTCCAATTTGGTTTTGGGTTATTCGGTTCGGTTTAAACCGAATAAACTGAATGCTCACCCTATTGGCAAGTACATAGCCTTGTTAGCAATTCGGCAAACGGTAAAAATTCGGTTCAGTACAAATAGAATACGTTAAAAATTTCGGTCAAATATTCAAAAAGTGAAAATATTGAGGTTAGAAACTTCACATTCTTAAATATGTTGTCAAATTTGGTTAATTAAACACGTTTTTAACACGTTTTTTTTGCCAATTTTTTCAATAATTTATACAGAACATGTTAAAAACTCCGCATGCTTAAAATTT
Source organism: Iris pallida (assembly GCA_029216955.1). Lineage (NCBI taxonomy): Eukaryota > Viridiplantae > Streptophyta > Magnoliopsida > Asparagales > Iridaceae > Iris > Iris pallida. The sequence goes on from JANAVB010021796.1 coordinate 11,152,209, forward strand.
ATATACTGATTTGGATCTTTCAAAAGTACGCAAGAATTATACGTTTATGAAAGATACGAAAAAATTTGCGTATAATACGAGTTTTATTCGGGTGATTGCTAACATGGGTATAGAGTAGCGATTACGAATACGAGGAGTCGTTTTGGATAGTTTTTAAGTAGGGTCTTTCAAATCAGTCCAATTGAACGTTTCTGAAAGTTTTTTACAGGAATAAAATTAAATTGGGAAGGGTATTAGTAGTTATAAGTATATTTTTTTGTAAGGATATAAATGAAATAAAATAATAAAACCTCTCAAAATCTATCGATTTTGGATGTTTATAAAACCACCCAAAATTACATTATACCAATTTTTAGGGGTTTTTTAGCCGACCGAAACAAGTGCTTAAAAAAAAGCAGAGGTTTTCATAAAACGGACGGTTCAAAATACCCCAACACCGGTAAAAACTCATTTACCAAGTAGACCCTTTGGGAGGGGAAAAAACCGCCACTCTTAATGGGTAGGGTTTGGACACGTGCCCTTATCCAACTCAATAAGAAAGCTGAAACAAAACACATACATCTCTACTAATATAACTACTCGTTGAACTCAGTTAACTCTTGTGGCCAGTGAAGAGAGGTGTAATCTCCTTTGGCCAGGTGGGAATCGAACTACGAAAGAGATGTGGATGTGTGTGCAAAAATTGGAGACAGTGGGTCCAATGGCATGCAATGCAACATGTATAAAATCTCGTGTGTTATGCCATATTGAGATTGAACCGTCTAAGTCGTCATTCGCGTTACGTTGGGGGTGTGTGTGTAAAAATTGGGAACAGTGGTCCCAAATGGCATGTGATGCAACGTGCATAAAGTCTCGTGCGTTACGCCAGATTGAGATGAACTGTCTAAGTTGTCCCATGGGTTATGTCGGATTGCATAAAGTCCCTTGCGCTACACCATATTGAAATTGAGTCATCTAAGTCGTTTGTAAATCCTCCATCAACTAATAAAAAAATTACCGAATGTTGCAGCCGGATTGAGATTGAATACTAAATCGTTTGTAAATAATCCGTCACTTAATAATAATAAAATATGAAAAAATTGCAGAATGTTGCAGCGTGGTTTTTAAATCTGTCTCTATCAATTAATAATAAAAATTACGAAATGCAGCGGTGAGCATTTGGTTTATTCGGTTTAAAATGAATCGAAATAGTCAAAACTGAATAAACCGAAATTGTAAAAATTCAAAAACGTAACCGAACTGAATAAGTCAAACCCGAAATCGATTGAATAATCAATTCGGTTTGTTTGGTTTGACAATTTCTATTGTTTAATGGGTTGGTCACAAAGTTGGAATCGTGGTTAAATTATATTAAAATTATAATTTTAAACACACATTTGTTGAATTTTAAAGTTGCACACGAAGTTAGACTAGTTGTTAAACTATCAAAGTTGGACTTCAAAACACATGCATAGAATTGATATTTTCAAAATATACACATTTTTAATCATAAAATATGCAATTGAGGATATTTATATAATTGTATAAGACTTATTCGATTTTGGACCGAAACCGAAATGGAATAAATTTTATAGTATTTTCAAACCAAAATTGAACCGATTTTTCTTTTGAAATCAAACATAATCACTTACTCGGTTCGTCTATCGGTCCAAAATCGAATAATGCTCACCCCTACTTCTTATGTATAACTGAAAACATTATCTTTTCTTCAAATATATGTATAACAAATTATAATTAAAATTGAAACATATATATAACAAATTCTAATTAAAATATAAACATATATATAACAAATTTATATTCAAATATTTTAATTATTTTTTAACAAAAAAAATATTTTACGTGCTGCAAGTGAATTTACTAGTAACCTTGTAAAAAAGATATGGATGAAGGGATATATTTATTGTATTGCACCAAATTTTTGTTTCAGTGAAATTGAATTTGTTCTAGTAACATATTTACATTTGTTACAACTAATATTCTCATAACATGAACAAAAATAGCTCGTGGTCACTAAATTGATCTGACATCAAAAAAATTCTCCGATTCCTTTAATTTATTATATTGTTTAGAAGTTGTCCTGAATTTTTTTATTTACTTAAAAGTCTTTTTAATTGTAACATTTTTAATGTTAAAAATCACTCATCTTTATCTCCTCCTCAATCAGCACCACCACTTTCGACCCCGCACATGCCAGTCTTTACTCAACCCTCCCACATGTCTCCTCCTCTAACATCCCTTCTCCTGGTGACAATATACATTTTAATTCTCTTTCTAAATTTCACATCTTTCTTTCTACTCTAACTCATGTTATGGAATGGTTGATGACATTTATTTTTTCGAAACGGCTATTTGGCCTGCGGCCCGTCTGCCACGTGACTCTCTTCCATTGGTCGGTCAATGATCTGAACCCCATGCTAATAGGAGAAGCGATAGGGGAAAGCCACGCATGGGCCACCACAAAAACATGTAACGGCCCAGTCCCAAAATACGTAGGACCAGAAATACGGACCAGAAATACGAATACATGCCAGCAGCACTTCACTAATAGGCCAAGCTATACAACAAGCCCATTAGCAAAATACTTAAGCTGTAAATAATGATAACACCCAGAAATACCACACAGTCCACATGTATATACATCTAGTCACATCCACATAGTCCACAAAGAGATCAATAATAAATAAGAAAATGTCTCAAATATCCAGCAATAAAAGTAATGGAGTCTATGCGGGTAAAACATTCCGAAATCACAGAAATATAAAGAAAGTACAAATCAACTACAAGTCTGATGAAAAGAAAAGGAAATAATGTAGCAAGACTAACTATGATTATAACATGATCACGAAAAATCCTCTGGCACTATCTCGTCCTCCTGTGCCGGTACGCCTCCGGTCTTAGCTCCCGAACCGTAAACCTCTGGGTAGTCTTCAGCTTCGTCTAAGCCTGGAAAATAGCCAGGTCCTCAGAGGACTAGCAAGGTGCATAATATACATGCAAAGGTACATAAGTAAAAATATGAACTAAGGCAATCTATTGTATCCGTCTATGTGTTATGCAAGTGAGATACTTTTCTAGAATACCATACCCCTTCCACTAAGGCTCACTAGCACCTCAGCAGGGTATTGTCCCCAGTACCTGTGTCGTGGCACCAAGGACAATCAATTATCGACAGTGATAATCCCTTACTCTGCTACAGAGATAAAGGTCACTAAACAACCGGCCACACGACAATAGGTCTGATATTGTAGTCAAGTTCTCCCCAATCTCCATGTCTAGAATCTATCAATGTCAAGTATGTACAGTCATCTCGAAAGTAAAAGCAATACTGATAAAGAAATCTAGAATGCTAACACGAGGTCAATACCATGAATAGTCATGTAAACCTCGTATCATGAATGTGTCGGTGTCCTATGGTCAATTGTGTCAATGGACACATCGGTATGTACGTAATACCTAATGTCAATACTCGATGTCACTATCATGACATCGGCACCCGTCTATAAACGGACACTAAGTATCAACGTCCTACGTCATGCAATGCTAATAAAAAAAAATATCAAGACAGAAAAGAAAGATATGTAACGATGGCAAGGCACGCTTGCCTGTAACTGCTGTCTGCGGGTAAGCCTGTCCAACTCCGGTGTCATTGTCGATCCTTCCAAGCTCACCTATAATAATACACTATATTTAATATTTTATATCAACACACCATATATACATTATATGAGTAACTACGCCTCCAAGTTGCCATAACGTTGTTACGACACTGCATTTATTCTATAGGTACATATAGGTAGCAAATTCTCTCGTAAATAATTTACAATTATAACAAAATAACATATTTAAATTCTAAAATTTATCTATAAATACTTATATATTGCTATAATTATATTTTCAATAGGAAAGCCCTTTCACAAGAGGTCTTATGTCAATGCCACATATGACTTCCTCAATTCGACACATTAATTTAGTCCCGAAACAACGATTAAAATAAAATTAATAAATTCCGTAAAAATCCCAAAAATTAGTTAAAATAGTATTTATAATGTTAAAACTTGCACAACATAAAGTTTAATACGAATTCATGGAGTTTTGACACTTTTGGACACAAGGAAAACAGAATTTTTCGGAGTTCAGTGATACGGCAAATGTCTTAAATTTTTAGAAATAGAAAACGGATGCAAAACTTAATTTCAATATGCGTCGGAAAGGTATCGACATCTAGATTCTGAATAAAAATATAAAAATGTTAGAAACTGAACATAGATAGGTGAAAAATGGTCTGCAACAAAATTTGTCAGTTCTGGATACCCTGTCGTAGAATCAATGCCACGGGCAAACCGCTTGGAACTAGGGGATCCGGCGATCAGAGGTTGGACTAGACAAACAAAGGTAACTCTTAGATTTTGTTTGAGGAGAAAAAGATGAGAAAAAGTGGGTGAAACATCATCTATAATTTGACTAACCTGCTGTGATGTTTCAGACTTCGATTCGACGGAGTTTCGGCCCAAGTAGCGCGTCGTGCACCTCTCTAACGGCCGTAAGGTTGCTCCTATAGTTGCTAGGGTGGAATAGGATGTTGAGAGGGACGTTCAAGTGGTTGTGGTTGGCACAAAAATCGAGGAAAAATTATATTTTGTGAAGAAAGGAGGGTCGGCTAGGGTTTCGGGTTTGGAGTGGTGGCCGCTAGGTTTGGGGGGGGGGGATTTGTGTAGTGGGTGGTTACGAGAGAGGGGGATGGTTAGGGTTTGATAGGTATATATATATATATATATATATATATATATATATATATATATATATATATATATATATATATAGTGCATGGGCTTTGGTTTGATCTAATTTGGATAGGAATTGGTTCTCCAAATTATACTATTATTAATAGGTTTCCTATTTTGGTTAGATGTTTAACCAAGTCAAAGATATAAGAGAATATTGCATATGGCTGAAATTTAATCCTTAAAATTCTCTTAAATATATGCATATTTGGTTTTGGTACTCCTAGTTAGGCTCTAACTAGTAGGGTTGACTAGGTTAGGGTCTGAGTAGCATTACTAGTCAAATTGGACCCGAAAAATTAATTTAATGAGTCTCATGTGCCATTTGCAAATAAGTAGCACATGGAAACTCGATTGGATGGTGCACCCTAGGCATATGAATTGTTAGACTCAACATGTGTCAAAACCATATATTGGGTCATACGGTTTTGATCTATGTCAAGTCCCAAAAGCAAATTGGAAGTTGGCTTAAAATTACGTCAATGGCTCAAATTGGCCTAAGTTGGCCCGAAATTGTGCGAAGTCAAAAGAATGTTGAAAAGTAAATTTGGATGGGACATGATATATTAAACTGAAGGTGGACAAGTCTAAAATTCAAATATGGAACTGTATTTGAGAAGACAATATTTATTGTGCTTCAAAAATCAAAGCTACGGTAAACTACTAACATAGTCATTATTGACTTTAATAAATTAAAATATCTATATAAAATAATTAAAAATAAGATCCAAAAATGAGGGGGGCTTACAACCTACCCATCTTAGAAAATTTCGTCCTCGAAATAAAAAATAACACAATTATAAAAAGAAAACTTATCATAAGAATAATTAAGCTAAGACTTACCGGCATCTACGAATAAGTGGGGATAACGCTCACGCATAGAATCTTCACGCTCCCAAGTTGATACTCCCGGAGAATGATGCCTCCATGCAACACGAACCAGTCTAATCGTCTGCCTTTTGAGCGTCTTCACACTTATATCCAAGATACCTACCGGCTGCTCCTCGTATGAAAAACTGGGTCCCACCGTGATCTCAGAGTGATCGACCACATGAATGGGATCAGTCACATACCTCCTCAGCTGTGAGACATGGAATACATCATGCACTTCCTCCAGTGATGGGGGTAATACAAGACGGTATGCCACCTCTCCTATACGCTTAATAATATCGAACGGTCCAATATACCTTGGACTCAACTTTCCTCTACTCCCGAATCTAATGGTGCCCCGTATCGGTGGAATCCCCATAAATACATGTTGTCCTTCCATGAATTCTAGTGGTCGACGATACGTATCGGCCTAATGCTTCTGCCGGACTTGAGCTGCCTGAAGATGACTCTGAATCCGCTTCACTTTTCGATTGTCTGTGTTACAAGCTCTGGTCCAGGTATTTGTCGCTCTCCAGCCTCTGTCCTCTCGCGAAGTCTTCGAAATCTTGCATCTATAGATAATGTTGCCTTGTTTCTATCTATAAGCAACGACTGCACTTCTAAATTGGCAAGTACTCCTTAATGTCTCGGCATAATGACTTCTATTCCAAGCTCCTGAAGATCCTCTACTAACTGTGGCTGGGCTGTCAAGAAATATGCAGTAGGCTTCCTACTCAAAGCGTCCGCCACTACGTTCGCTTTGCCAGGATGTTACTGAAATTCTATATCATAGTCTGTCATGAGCTCCAACCACCGCCTCTGTCTCATATTCATCTCCTTTTGTGTGAAGACATACTTCAAGCTCTTATGATCCATAAATATCTCCACACGTTCTCCATACAAATAATGCCTCCATAGCTTCAATGCAAAGATCACCGCTGCTAACTCCAGATCATGAGTAGGGTAATTCTTCTCATGTACCCTCAGTTGTCTCGATGCGTAGGCTATGACCTTTCCGTGTTGCATCAAAACACATCCAAGTCCACTACCCAACGCATCACTATAAACCACGAACCCTCCCGATCCAGAAGGAAGCGTCAAAATAGGTGCTGAGGTCAACCTCTTCTTCAATTCTTCAAAAGCCTTCTGACAATCTTCTGTCCATCGAAACTCTTGATCCTTGCGCGTCAACCGCGTCATGGGCTCTGCAATCCGTGAGAAATTTTCTACGAACCTGCGGTAATATCCGACAAGTCCGAGCAAACTCCTAACTTCTGCAACTGATGTTGGTATAGGCCAAGACTCTACGGTAGCTACCTTCTCAGGATCTACCGAAAGTCCTTCTCCTGAGATAATGTGTCCCAGGAAAGGAACTCTATCAAGGCAAAATTCATACTTACTAAGCTTGGACTATCACTTCTCCTTCCTCAATACTCACAATACAACTCACTCTATCGTAGGTATAGTATTATAACCTATTCAATGATACTCGTCAGTTCACTCCTAGAAATTTCTCCTAATAGGCTACGCATCCGATATCCAAACACTCATACTCGACTCATAATCTCACTAGGATCCATCTCTAAGAAACTAACCCGTTTCTAGCTATCCAACATCACAATCAAACCAATATCTAGCTTAATTATATTCTATAATATAACTATAAGGTTTGTCTATTTTAGTCATCTAATAAATAGAAGGTAATGGAAGCCTAAGGCTGGGTCAAACAAACCTATATACCAATTTCAAACAACGGTAGGGTCAAGCAAAGTAGGAAGGTTTGTCGAATTATCTCCAAGAACGGTATGAGGCCAAACAAGATGCATAGGACGTAGTCTAGGTAAGACTCGAGAACCATATATCTTCGTGATTATGTCACATAAAGTTACTGCCACGCCAGTGTACATCTGGCTGCAAATAACTTTCTTGTTCCATAATACGACGGATGGTTGTAGTGCACATCTACCATGCCCGGTAATACAGGTTCTTGAGCTTATCTTGGACAAATCCATAAAATATTTTCGAATTAACTTTTTACAAAAATACAGGAAAAATATCAACATGCATAGGATATGGTTCAAGTAGAATTTGAGAAACATATGTAGCCATGATGCCGTTATCTGAAGTCCTGCCTCGCCAGTAGCTCTCAGGCTACAAAAACTTTGATTCCGTAATACAAGGATAAATATAATTTCTCAAACTTTTCCTTCGACTAATCCATAAGGTAGTTTCCAACAAATTAGCGAAAAGTAACGAGAAGAATTATTCAGGAAGTCAACGGGAAAGGATTTAGTAAAATTCCGAATAGATAAGAACATAAAAGCAATCATGTTGAGAAAGAAGATAACATGAAAGCAATCATGCAAAGAGTCCCAGAGAAGTCTATAATCATGTTTGTGGATGTATCCTCAAGTCTTATTCCTTAATTGGTTGCAGGCTCATAGTAGTACGACTATCCTAGGTATCACTACGACTTCGCAAAATTCAAGAAGACTCTACCTGCACCTATGACTTCAAATGACTGTGCTCCTACTTTCCTAATGTGATAGTATACATCCATTATGAAGATTCATCTTACTAGCATGAATATATAAGGATTACAATAGAACATATCAAACTGGATGCAAATCAAAAAGTCAAGTACGAGTTCAAAACGAAGTCAAGGAAGGTACCAAGCATGTGGACGTGATCCTATGGGTCTTTTCTATTCTATTTGCAGGCTCACGTCGGCACAGTTATGTAACCGAAGTGATTAACGAAGACCTGCTTGGGCCACCACAAAAATGTGTAACGTCCCAGTCCCAAAATACGTAGGACCAGAAATACGAATACATGCCAGCAGTACTTCACTAATGGGCCAAGCTACAACAAGCCCATTAGCGAAATACTTAAGCTGTAAATAATGATAACACCCAGAAATACCACACAGTCCACAGGTATATACATCTAGTCACATCCACATAGTCCACAAAGAGATAAAGAATAAATAAGGAAATGTCTCAAATATCCAGCAATAAATGTAATGAAGTCTATGCGGGTAAAACATTCCGAAATCACAGAAATAGAAAGAAAGTACAAATCAACTACAAGTCTGATGAAAAGAAAAGGAAATAATGTAGCAAGACTAAATATGATTATAACATGATCACGAAAAATCCTCTGGCACTATCTCGTCCTCCTGTGCCGGTACGCCTCCGATCTCAGCTCCCAAACCGTAAACCTCTGGGTAGTCTTCAGCTTCGTCTAAGCCTGAAAAATAGCAGGTCCTCAGAGGACTAGCAAGGTGCATAATATACATGCCAAGGTACATAAATAAAAATATGAACTAGGGCAATCTACTGTATCCGTCTATGTGTTATGCAAGTGAGATACTTTTCTAGAATACCATACCCTTTCCACTAAGGCTCACTAGCACCTCAGCAGGGTATTGTCCCCAGTACCTGTGTCATGGCACCAAAGACAATCAATTCTCGACAGCGATAATCCCTTACTCTGCTACAGAGATAAAGGTCACTAAACAATGGGCCACACGACAATAGGTCTGATATTGTAGTCAAGTTCTCCCCAATCTCCATGTCTAGAATCTATCAATGTCAAGTCTGTACAGTCATCTCGGAAGTAAAAGCAATACTGATAAAGAAATCTAGAATGCTAACACGAGGTTAATACTATGAATAGTCATGTAAACCTCGCATCATGAATGTGTCGGTGTCCTGTGGTCAATTGTGTCAATGGACACATCAGTATGTGCGTAATGCCTAATGTCAATACTCGATGTCACTATCATGACATCGGCACCCGTCTATAAACGGACACTAAGTATCAACGTCCTACGTCATGCAATGCTAATAAAAAAAATATCAAGACAGAAAAGAAAGATCTGTAACGATGGCAAGGCACGCTTGCCTGTAACTTCTGTCTGCGGGTAAGCCTGTCCAACTCCGGTGTCCTTGTCGATCCTCCCAAGCTCACCTATAATAATACACTATATTTAATATTTTATATCAACACACCATATATACATTATATGAGTTACTACGCCTCCAAGTTGCCATAACGTTGTTACGACACTGCATATATTTATTCTATAGGTACATATAGGTACCAAATTCTCTCGTAAATAATTTACAATTATAACAAAATAACATATTTAAATTCTAAAATTTATCTATAAATACTTATATATTGCTATAATTATATTTTCAATAGGAAAGCCCTTTCACAAGAGGCCTTATGTCAATACTACATATGACTTCCTCAATTCGACACATTAATTTAGTCCCGAAACAACGATTAAAATAAAATTAATAAATTCTATAAAAATTCTAAAAATTAGTTAAAATATTATTTATAATGTTAAAACTTGCACAACATAAAGTTTAATATGGATTCATGGAGTTTTGACACTTTTGGACACGAGAAAAACAGAATTTTTCGGAGTTCAGTGATACAGCAAATGTCTTAAATTTTTAGAAATAGCAAACGGATGCAAAACTTAACTTTCAGATATGCGTCGAAAAGGTATCGATGTCTAGATTCTGAATAAAAATATAAGAAGGTTAGAAACTAATCATAGATAGGTAAAAATGGCCCGCAACAAAATTCGTCAGTTCTGGATACCTGTCGTAGAATCAACGCCACGGGCAAACCGCTTGGAACTAGGGGATCAGCGATCAGAGGTTGGACTAGACAAACAAAGGTAACTCTCAGATTTAGTTTGAGGAGAAAAAGATGAGAAAAAGTGGATGAAACATCATCTACAATTCGACTAACCTGCTGTGACATTTCAGACTTCGATTCGACGGAGTTTCGACCCAAGTAGCGCGTCGTGCACCTCTCTAACAGTCGTAAGGTTGCTCCTATAGTTGCTAGGGTGGAAGAGGATGTTGAGAGGGACGTTCAAGTGGTTGTGGTTGGCACAAAAATCGAGGAGAAATTATATTTTGTGAAGAAAGGGGGGTCGGCTAGGGTTTCGGATTTGGAGTGATGGCCGCTAGGTTTGGGGGGGGATTTGTGGAGTAGTGGGTGGTTATGAGAGAGGGGGATGGTTAAGGTTTGATAGGTATATATATATATATATATATATATATATATATATATATATATATATATATATATATATATATATATATATAGTGAATGGGCTTTGGTTTGATCTAATTTGGATAGGATTTGGTTCTCCAAATCATACTATTATTAATAGGTTTCCTATTTTGGTTAGATGTTTGACCAAGTCAAAGATATAAGAGAATATTGCATATGGCTGCAATTTAATCCTTAAAATTCTCTTAAATATGTGCATACTTGGTTTTGGTACTCCTAGTTAGACTCTAACTAGTAGGTATATATATATATATATATATATATATATATATATATATATATATATATATATATATATATATATATAGTGAATGGGCTTTGGTTTGACCTAATTTGGATAGGATTTGGTTCTCCAAATCATACTATTATTAATAGGTTTCCTATTTTGGTTAGATGTTTGACCAAGTTAAAGATATAAGAGAATATTGCATATGGCTGCAATTTAATTCTTAAAATTCTCTTAAATATGTGCATACTTGGTTTTGGTACTCCTAGTTAGACTCTAACTAGTAGGGTTGACTAGGTTAGGGTCCGAGTAGCATTACTAGTCAAATTGGACCCGAAAAATTAATTTAGTGAGTCTCATGTGCCATTTGCAAATAAGTAGCACATGGAAACTCGATTGGATGGTGCACCCTAGGCATATGAATTGTTAGACTCAACATGGGTCAAAACCATATATTGGGTCATACGGTTTCGATCTATGTCAAGTCCCAAAAGCAAATTGGAAGTTGGCTTAAAATTACGTCAATGGCTCAAATTGGCCTAAGTTGGCCCGAAATTGCGCGAAGTCAAAAGAATGTTGAAAAAAAAATTTGGATGGGACATGATATATTAAACTGAAGGTGGACGAGTCTAGAATTCAAATATGAAACTGGATTTGAGAAAACAATATTTATTGTGCTTCAAAAATCAAAGCTACGATAAACTACTAACATAGTTATTATTGACTTTAATAAATTAAAATATCTATATAAAATAATTAAAAATAAGATCCAAAAATGAGGGGGCTTACAACTAGGAGACGAGGGACCGGCACCGTCATCCACTAACGGAGCACCACTCCGACATCCACTGGTGGAACCTCTACCTCCACGGGATACTCTACCGCCACAGGGGTACGATCCTCTGCGCCCTACCATACCTGATAGAAATATATATCTACAAGATAATAAACACGCATTTAACATATCACAGTTTATAAAAATAGACCCGGAGTAACCCTCCGTTGAATTTCTAGATAATAACCATGCATTTAACATATCACAATTTATAAAAATAGACCCGGAGCAACCCTCCGTTGAATTTCTAGATAACAACCAAGTCTAGATAATAACATCTAAAAACATCCAAGTCTAGATAATAACCATGTCTAGAAATAAGAAACATCAAGAGTTGTAAAACCATCCAAGTCTAACCCAGAAATAAGTCTACCGAAAACAAATTCGGTCAAAAATCATATCATATATATATCTACTGTCGTCTATGCTGGGGCAGATAGAACTCCCTCAGCCACCGCACATAGGTAGGATACACGCCAGCAAGATCAATATCCAGAGGAGATAGATGATTGGAACTATCGGTGTAATTGCCCTCTGGTGCCACCTCATCCTTCACAGCTATCTCGGCTTTAGGAATCACTTCCTCCCTAATATTAGGAGGAAGTTCTTCTTTAACCTTCATCTCTGCAGTAGGTACCACTACCTCCTCAGCAGCAGGAGGATGTACTACCTCCTCAGCAGCAGGAGGTGTCACTACCTCCGCAGTAGCCATTTGTGCCTCTCTCAAGCGACGTGCTTAGGTCATAGGTGCCATCTGGTAAGATTGATGGAAACATGGAGATTAATTAGGGATTAAACAAAATGATAGTATTAGACGTGTAATGTGGAAGACTCATTGTTGTATGAAAATTAATTTGTGGTTAAACATATTTTATATTTTATTTTTAATCATCTTCTGAAAATTTATCTTCTTCGTCCTCTGCGTTTTCATCTTCCTCTTCCTCCTCATCTTCGCTTTCATCTACTTCGTTTTTCTTTTCGGATACTTTTACCTCTTTTATACGATTAGATGTGTAATATGGAACTTCCGTTGTGTCCACATCAACTGTATTTGTTACGAGAGGTAGCTCGTCCTCCTGATAAGCTATTTCGTCAACATCGTAGGTATTTCTGGCTTTAGTCTTGCATATTGTCCACTAGTCCAACCTAGTTGTTCTCCGTCTACGATAAGTAGTGAAGTAAACAAGTTGAGCCTGACTTGCTAGGACAAATGGTTCGTATCCTGGATATCGACGGCGGTAGTTAATATCCACAAGACCATGCTTGTCAATTTTCTAACCTTTATCTTGGATCAGATCGAACCAATCACACATGAACAACACGATCCTAGCCGGCGCTATACCATCGTTATATGTCAACTCCACAATCTCCCGTAAGACGCCATAAAAATCATTGTCCGGATCGACATCTTTATAGTTTGTAGATCGAATACACAAACAAATATTTTTGGTCGAATCAAGATCCGAAAAGTTCTCTCTGATCGGAGCATTTGTTGACTTGAACCTAAACCCATTCACACAATAGCTTGGCCAGGTTTTGACAAAATAAATAGGCCCCTTGGCTAGAGTTCTAATAGACTCATTTTCTAGTATTGCGTCTGGACGATCGACCCAAATACCACAAGATAAGAAATTAATTCAGCGTTCCGTTAATTACTGTGCAAAGTGCATATACGAAAAGTAATTACTGAGCATCTTACATATGCACTCAATCATGAAAGAAAATGACGTCTTATTTTCTTTTCCAGTTCTTCATCCGTTATGTACTGTCTACTCGACCTCACCTCATCATTAAATATGCTAAAAATAACAACACATCGACCAATTAGTGTAATAATAATATTGGATACTATATTACATGCATGGACATATTAGTTACTTACCTCTCAAGCTTTTCCACTTCTTACTCGTCGCAGTTTAGTAATATATATAACTGAGTAGCCCTTAGTTCCTCGTCATTCAGATATCTTTTCTTCATTTTTCTCGAAGGCTTTCCGAAAGCATTGAAAACTTTCAGTATTGCATCATTAGATTCAAAATATCCATCGTCGTTTCTCGGAGCTCTTGTTCTATTAGTAGCAACATGTGGCTTAAAATACATCGAGCATAAGTTTGTAATCTCCTCGAGAACATAGGCTTCACAAATAAAATCTTCGATCCGAGCCTTGTTTTTTTACCTTTCTCTTTAGGTGGTTCAAATGCCACTCAAACGGGTACATCCACCGATAACCGATAGGCCCGCCAACACGTGACTCGTAGAAAGATGAATTGGCAAATGCTCCATGGAGTCGAAGAACCCAGGAGGGAATACCCTCTCAAGCTTGCACAGTGTTACTGCAATGTCCTTCTCTTGTTTTTCTAGACGATCGACAAGCAACTTAGTAGAACAAAGATCTCTGAAGAATATGCTCAGCTCTGTCAACGGATCCCAAATGACCGACGGTAATAAGTCCCAAAATGCAATCGAAATTAACCTCTCCATAAATACGTGACAGTCATGGCTCTTCATACCCGTCAGTTTATTCTTCTTCGGGTCGACGCATCTTCTTAAATTCGACACGTATCCGTTAGAAAATTTTAGGCCCTGAATCCACCTACAAAGTCTCCCTTTATCCTCCATGTCTAGTAAAAAAATGGCCTTAGGCTGCTTATACTTTCTATTGCCTTCCTTTATCAAATGCAATGCAGGACGTCTACATATATCTTTCAAGTCCAACCTGGCCTTGGGATTGTCTTTCATCTTTCCCTTTACGTCCATCACAGTATTAATTATGTTGTCAAACACATTATTCTTGATATGCATGACGTCAAGGTTATGTCTGATCAGATTGGTGCTCCAATATGGCAGGTCCTAGAATATACTTTTTTTCGTCCAATTATGAGTGCGGCCAAATTTATCACACTGGTATCCCTTTGTAGGCTCTTCGATAGCACTTGGAAAATCCTTGATCTTCTCCCATATCGTATTTTCGGTCCACCTTGGCGGTGGATTGGCCTTCTCCACAACGTCGGCATGAAAAGCATTCATGTTCCTCCGGAACGGATGGTCCTTCGGCAGGAACTGTCGATGACAATCGAAGAAGTACGGTTTTCCTCCGTGTTTCAAACGAAAAGCCTTCGTGCGGTCCATGCAATACGGACATGAGAGACGACCATGAGTGCTCCATCCAGATAATATTCCATAGACCAGAAAGTCGTTGATGGTCCACATCAGTTCGACCCTCATCTGAAAATTCTGCTTTCTAGAAACATCATAGGTGTTGGCACCTACTTCCCACAGCTGATTCAACTCATCTATCATTGGCTGTAAATACACATCGATGTTCCTCTTTGGATGGTTCGGACCCGGGATAATAACGGTGAGAAACATATACGGAGTCTTCATGCACATCCAAGGCGGTAGATTGTACGGAGTGACGATCATAGGACAACACGAATACTGGGACCCCGAAAGTCCGAATGGGGTAAAATCGTCGGAGGAGAGACCCAATCTGACATTACATGGATCCAAGCAAAATCTGGATACTCTCGATCAAAGTGCTTCCATGCTTCTCCATCAGAAAGGTGATCCAACACTCCTTCGATTTGTTCCCGTCTGTGCCAACTCATGTTTTCTGCAGTCTCCTTTACCATAAACAACCTCTGCAACTGCGACGTCAATGGCAAGTTGTGCATCGAGTCGGTAGGCTTCCTTGCACCGGGAGTCCTACTTGAACTTGTTGTCTTGTAGCGATCAGCACCATAAAATCTGTATGCGTCTTCATCTTTGTCGTCTTTGTAGTACAACATGCACCCGTTGCGACATGCATCAATTTTCTCGTATTCCATCCAGAGAGATCTCACCATCCTCTTAGACCGGTAGAAGTTTGTAGATAACTTTGCACCTTTCGACAAGATCTCTATAAACAACTCGATGATTCGGTTGTAGCATTCTTGAGACATGTTGAAATCGGACTTGATGCTCAACAGTCTTGTAACCACCTCCAACAGTGAATGATCCTCACAACCAGGATACAAAGGAGTCCTTGTATTCTCCAGCAACTCCATAAACTTCGCAGCATCGATATTCGGTGCCTCTTCAGCCGCATCATGATTGTCCGGATCGAAACTAGGCCCCACAGCGTCAAAAATCATGTTCACCCATCCTTCGTCATAACCAGCGTGGTCATGGATATCCATATACGGCAAATTAGGCTCCAGCTCCGATGCTAAAAGCACAAGTTCTCCGTGTGAGGTTCACTGATAGTAATTCGACATGAAACCTCTCGAGTACAAATGATATGTCACATCCACTTCTGGATGATATTTTATGTTACGACATCTCACACATGGACACTTAATTTTGGTACGGTCCATGTACTAAGGGAACGCCTTGGCGGACTGCAGGAACTGCTCTACCCCTTGTATAAATTCATCCCGTACACCGCACATGTCATCAGGATGACGATTGTACATCTACGAACGATGCCACATATAGTAATTCATATCCATTAATTATCAATAATTCTGCAAAGATAGATACACACACTATACCAAAATGGTCATTTTGGAACGACAAAAGTCCGTTCCAAATAATTTCAGGAATGCCTAATTACCGTGCCTATTTTTGGGCTGCCAATTTTGTTGGAACGAAAATAAAGCGTTTCAAAAAACGTTTATTGGAACGCCAAAAAAGCGTTCCAAATAACGTTTCTTGGAACGCCTTTAATACGTTCCAAAAAAGGTTTCTTGGAATGCGTTCCAACAAATGTTACTTGGAACGCCTTTAAAGCGTTCCAATATTGAAACATCGTGCCTAGAAAAGAGTTCCAGATTAATTTTTTCAGCACATGCTGGAACGGATAAAAAGTGTTCCAGTATTGGAACACCATAAAAACGTTCCCAAGGAAGCGTTTCAGATTACGTTTTTGTACCACTTGCTGAAAAATGTTCCAGTTTTGGAAAACACATTCCGAAACAAAGTGTTTCAAAACCTGTAACGTTCCTAACATAAGTAGTTATGCTATGAATTTCAAAATCTGTAGGATTCCAAGTGTAGAAGTCTGTAACAAAATGGCGATTGACAAGCTTGTATAAATTTTGAGATTTTTATGAAAGTAAAACTCATTGTAATATACACGAAAGTGAACAAACTTCCATAGCACAAGAATATGGAGAATGAACCATGTTAAGACTGCATACACTAATAAAGTTGAAATGTCATACATAAACATTGTATATATATGTTTAATACAACAATACTAAACTATCATGCTGAAAAAACATCTGAGTTGCGAAAATAATTTGAGCAGCAGAGACTAATTCCTTCTGACCCTTTACGTTCTTGTTAGTGCCTGGAGAGATGACAACCGAGGAAGCAAAACATGTGATGACCTGTAGACATTTCAAAGATCGTTTAAAACCATGACAAAATAATTTG
The DNA here is from genome assembly GCA_029216955.1 of Iris pallida. Classification (NCBI taxonomy): domain Eukaryota; kingdom Viridiplantae; phylum Streptophyta; class Magnoliopsida; order Asparagales; family Iridaceae; genus Iris; species Iris pallida. Next base: position 11,169,445 of record JANAVB010021796.1, read on the forward strand.
ACCACAACTTATTTCAATTTGGGGCATAAAGAAAAAATAAATACGGAAGAAAAAGCACAAGAGACTAGAGATTGGTTCTTTCATTTCTATGAGACTCTAGTAAAAGCACAAGAAATTGCAAATATTAATAATACATAAAAAAACATTTGTATTCAACCATAATATATTTGTATTCTGCTGATTAATAATACACCAGAAGAGAAGTCTTCTTTAAAATTTTAATGGGAAAAAGAATTAATATAAAAGTAGGCATACATTATGTATGGGAACGTATCTTAGATAAAGATTGTAGAAATAACATAAATAAATAGAATTGAGATGCAAGATATCTTCCTAGACAGAGAGACTCGTATACATTTAACATGATTCCAAGCTTTTCTATGTTTTCTTGAGAATAATACACACTTTCAATTATATCAAATAAGAAATAAAATTATAAGAGAAACATAAACATTTTGCTACCTGTCCAAATGGTACATACGAAGGTAAATATGGCGCTCTTCGCCATCCCCTCGAATCCCCAACTCCGACAGCATTTTTCCCGTCTGAAGGACTGCCGTTTGATTCAACAGATCCTCCTTTATCAGAAAGCGGAGTAAGAGAAATACCATCAGAACCTTCTTGTATTTCAAGGGACTGTGGTCCTGATTCAGCTTCATCTACTGTCAACCCACTATTTGCAATAGATGATGTTGCTACAAGCTCTTGCTCTGATCTCTTAAATATGTTCAAATGCTTCCGGACACTGCCTAAAGGAACAAGCTTAGAAAGCCTCCAGAATGATGTCTGCACGGGACCTAGACCCAACACAAGTTGCTCCCCACCAGTCTCTTTAGACTTGACTGTAGTTGACTTCCTGTCCATCTCTTCATGCTTAACAATGACTGGAGAAGAATTCCTTGTATCAAGAGGCTCTTGGAAAGTTTGCGCATTATAATGATGAAAATAGGCAGGGGATAAGATACGCGGCACTAGATCTTCTGGAATGCAATAAGTCTTGAAGTAATGTTGCCATCCTCTCCGATCAACATAACTAAAAACATGAATGTTCAGTGAAATGTTTGTCCATGAGAAGTCTAGACTCTAGAGGAAAATTAATAATAATAAAAAATAGGGAAAGGTAATAGATAAGATTAAACCATCATAAAGAACCAATACCTAAGCATTAAGATGATTTAAGTATCAAACAGATAATAGTTGAATATCCAAAAAAAACCTACTCTTTCAAAGCAGCATTCCCAACAGGTGGCTGAGAGAAAGTGATACATTTAACCTGAACTTTCTCATGCTCTTTGGACATAAGAGAGGATGCAAGAGCCCTCAATATTGCGAGCGTAGCCAATGCTGCTACCTGCAATACAAGAATTGAGTAGGTACTATAGATATTAGGATAGAGAACCAGGAGACGAAAATAGGACCCATGAACGACCATTATACTTACTGCACCGCCAAGTGAATTCCCACAGAGGACAAGTTTCCTCTTCTTTTTGAGTGCAAGTCTGTATAACTCCAGAGCTGGAATTCCTTTAGCACGAGCCAAGAAGCCCTGTATCATCATATGGGGCACTATGATACCTAAGCTTCTTTAGAAAACTCATGAAATATGAAAACAGTGATAAATCATATGACAAAGTAATGTCTTGATCTCATAAATATAAAGCTTGATATGAACCCGATGTGCAGCTGGTTTTGACCGTTTTCTTGTTCTTGGCTTTGCTTGTAGCTGTCCCGAATTTTCTTCATTCTTCTTTTGGGTATCAACTTGGTCATGTTCAGCAGCATCAACCACATCAAAGTCTTCGGCACTATCTTCGTGGAATATGGCTCCTTGAAATATATTTGCGTCAGCAAGGACATCTCTATGAGGGCAGGAAAAAAAAAGTACTTAAAAACAAGACTAGCAAACTGAAAATGAACTATTGTTGATTCATGATTAGACTTACTTGTACTGCTTAGTTCCAATAAATGAAGCAAATAACGTATCACCTGCCTCGGCTAATAGATACCTAGAAAAGATGGATTAATGTCATGACACAAAGATTTACAGCAACAATTACTAACATTCAATGTGAACATGATCCAAATCATGATGCCTCCACAGTGGGGAACGCTCTCCAAAATTTTCCTACAAATCAGTAGTCCATTTTAGTTCTTTCTAGACAAATTTGTCATAATAGCCTTTCGTTGTTTGTATGAGTCCATATATGTAACCTATAATATTAAGTTTGAGTATGAACTCTATACTATATAGCCCATGTTGCATTCAGTGGAACTACTTAGGTACTCTGACCTATATTTTTGTGACATGTATCTTCAGTTGATCTCTCTCAAATACAATAAGTATGACCAGCATTCATAAAACCTAGTTAGAATTGGATAAAGATCAGTGATCAATCAGTTCATGAGGGGAGTCAAACTAGTCCATAGGACCCAGATTCCTGCAAACAGAGCCAAGGATTCTCATTGTATGGTTTGTTTAGAACCTAATTGCACAGAAACTGATTTGAAGAACATTGACTGGGTGGGTTAATTCTCCTTTCCTAACAGAAAATCAACCAAACCAACTTAACTTTTTCTTCCATTTCTAACCTATGAGTTAGTTTTTTACAGTGAAATAAGAGACTCAATGTATTTCAATGTGAATACACCTTCAGCGATTACTTCTTGATCATCTCTATATTAGTGCATTGCAGAAAGGAAACCTACTTCATATGAAACATTCAACTTTCTTCTTTCTGGAATTCCCACATCAAACCAAATACTATCATTTCCAATGTTGTTTAATATGTTAAATTTCACAGTAACATCACCACTAAACCAAATTTGATAAGAAAAGAAAAAAATAGTAATTAATGCCAACCCACTGGTGAGGAACATGGTCTAATGAAGGCTGCACACGCTCAAGAGAAATAATTTGTCCTCTGAAATCTGACTTGAAATTGTTAATAAAGCGAACCATCTCCGACACAGGCCTCTAACATGCAAAATAAAAGTAAATAATTCAAATAATTCTCCATATAATTTTCACAGTTCAACATGGAATCACTTGTATGTTTGCTTAAAGTTTGGCAGGCTCCAACATGATAGGAAGGCACATTCACAAAGTGAGTGAATATAAAATTTAAAAGCCAGTGCATAAGTTGAGAAAGGGGATATAGACAACAATTTAGTTTCCTCATAGTTTGTGGAACCACTACATATATGTGCATTGGGCCTATAAACGCAGCAGAATGTCCATTAAGTACCCTTAAAAGCAAGAATTTAATTTTAACAATGACACTAGTGATGGGCATAGTAGTAATAGATAATGCACCAGAAGGAAAATAATTTGCGCGGTATGAAGGATGATTTAACTTCATTTATCAAAGAGACTAAACCAACACAAGCTATAAATATACTTTTAGAAATGCCAAGGACTTCCCAAAAGGTTAGCATGTGTTTCTATACATTGCAAGCCAAGGTACATTAGAAGACCACTGTGTGCACCAACAATATTACCTGCAAAATGATTAGGGGAAGGGACACTAAAACCAAACATCAGGTTTAAGTCAAAAGATAATTCATATTAAGCTATTAACAGAATCTATGGGTGATAAAGCATTACATGCCATTCAATCTAGTCCAATAAAACTTGTAACTAAATAACTATTGTCTCATGACAAAATCTGTAGCATTACATTTCGCAAGTTTTGTGATTAAAAAACCTTAATAGATATTCATTCCTAGGCCTTCATGATCCTAGAACTCAGTTCCAACCAAGTAGAAAATTGACAACAATTAATGGGTCATAACACTATAGTGCCAACATTCATGATCAAGAACTTAATGGTTAATAATGGTACCTAAGCCTACATCTAAGTCGTGTAACTTATCAAGCGGAAACAAGATAGAAGTAATCAGGAATCAAGGAAGTAATGGATCATGATGACATATAAATTCGTAAACAAAGAAATAACAGGTTATGGCAAGACGCTTTACAACTAGTCCTCCCCCTTCAGATAAAAAACAACGGCTAGGCATGATATTCTTATTTCTCAGGCCTTTTTTAGTAGAAACTTGGCAACAATTAATGGGTCATGATGAGATATAGATACCATGTGATACAATTCACAAGCAAAGAACTGATGAGTCATGACCAAAAAATATAATTCCGTGACCAAAGACTTACAGGAAAATATAGTATTGTACTATTGTTAATGTGTCATGATGACATTAACAACAAAACAAACCACTACATTAATAATAAACTAATTAATGGGTCGTAAACACAAAACTTACAACTTCCCCCATCCATGACTGAAAACTAAATGGGTAATGATACAGAAGATACCAAATAACATGAGAAAAAATATATATAATCTCATGGTCTTCAAAACTAGTTTTCAATCTAGTTGGAATTACATCTAAATAACTAATAGGTCATGAAAAAATATAATCTCCTTGTCAATGACTTATAGGGATGATAGTGTTGTTTATGGGCCATAATGACATTACTAACAAACAATCCTCTATATTAATATCCAACGAACTAATTGGTCATGACAAGATACACAACATCACAACTTATTCATCCATAATAAAAAACTAAATGGGAATAATGGTATAGTTATTCCCTACACCTGCATGGGGTTTTCACTAAGTCGAAGCTTTTAAGAAATATATTCTTTAAAATGGTAGTTTCCAAAGTCGTTCTTCAAAACAATATTTTCATAAGAATAATCACATCGTCATGTCAAAAGAAGGTGAATTCTTTTCACTGTAGAGTTGGAACTACCAATTTTGGTAATATATTTCAAAAACTACCGCTTTTAGAAAGAGAAAAATTAAAACAACCCACATGTTACTCAAAAAGAAAACCAACTGATAAGTTCCCAATTTGAACTTTACTGACAAGTAGAATGTGTGAGCTTATGATTCAGTGCAAAGTAGCAAAGTATCAGTTATGCAGTGACAATGCAGCAATTTCTTGGTAGTTAATCCAGTAATCCAGTTAGTATCAGCTAATAGCTCAGTTAGTGTAGCAAAGTGAACCAGAGTATTCTCGTTCTCAAGTCTGTAGAGTATCAGAGCTTGCATACAGCCATGTCAGCAGTTGTCCACTTAACAACTACTTACCAGCTCACTTGGCCAGGTCAGCATTAGGCAACACAGTCAGCGTTACTGTTAGTATCAGTAATAACAAGGGAATGTAGTGCAATGTTGGTTGTGCGGAGAAAGGTTCCTGTCCAAACTCTATAAATAGAGAAATGCAGAAAAGAGAAAGGTTCCTTATCAATTAGAATAAATCAAATCCTAGTTTTCTTCCCCAAATTGAGTTTTCCTCTGATTCTTGCAATTTGCTTTCGATCCATGGATAATTGTTCACAATTATCACCAATTCATGGTGTTATGGGAAGAGTATCCTATCACCAACCTGTACGAGTCTTAGAAAGTTAGAAGTTTGTAAGAAACTCAACAATAACTAATGGTTCATGCCAATATATATATACCAAAGCAAGTAATGGGTCATGACAAGAAGTAATCTTTTCACGACCAAACACATTGTAATCGCGCTCGGAGTAGATGGATCATGAAAAGAATCGATCTTTCCGTCACCAATGGCTTAACGGTTCGTGACTGGACCAACCAAAGATTTCGAAGAAATTAGCAGCGGGCCAGAGATCAAACACCTTGTCCGCGCACCCAGAGAGGACCATGGGAGTGCTGGATCACGCCAAGAAGTGTTCTTTCCACTGTAGTCATGATGGGGATCGACAAAACAATTCTTAAATTATTTTTAGGGTTTCAAAATTAATAAGGGCATACAAAAACCTCAGAGTTCAAGAATGGCGAGATGAAAACGGAGAGACTCGACGCTTCAGACCCGCCAATGATTTAGACGGCCGTGATCCCGATGCAATGTTGTGATCCCGATGGCCGTGATCCCGATAACTGTGATCTCGACGGCCAAGGATGGAGAGGAGGACAGCAACACTCGCCGTGATCCAGACGCCAGGGATAGAGAGAAGAGGATGGCCAAAGATTGAGGATTTTCTCGCGTGTCGATTTTAATTCCCGCCAAAGAGGTCGAGAAGGATTACAGAGAAATAAAAAAGAGGGGACGCCTATGCCTATGCATGCCAGTGAGAAAAAAAATAAAGTGATGTTTTGTTAGGGTCACGTGGGATCACGTGAACTAAGAATTTAATATTTGGAACAGATTTGGAACGGTTTTTATGTGTTATAGAATAACTAATTTTTATTAAAATTAAAAAAATTATATTTGGCACTCTTTTTTATTTTGGCACACTTTTGTTCCGTTCCAAAACCTAGGCACACTAAATAGGCATTCCAGATTAAAATATGTCTAGTGTTCCTAATTAGCTATTTTGGTGTAGTGACATTATTCGAGTATATTCCAAATGGATGTATATACACATGCGTATTAAATGAGTGTCATCACATGTTCAACAAGAAGGCCCCCTCTCTGACCCCCTTCTACTTTCCTACTTCTCATTCGACACTCTCAGCATCCTATTCTGCATCATATATATGATATATACCATAACCTCAACCTAGAGAAGTGTGAAAATATTAATATTAATTGCGGTTCACAGTATCGTTATAGGTATCTGAATCGGTATAATGAATCTCATGGCTTCTGCTACGAGAGCAAAATGTAGAACCAAACGTGAAGCAAAGGTGCATATTCAAAACAGAAGCCATGAGATCCATGATACCGATTCCGATACCGATACTGATACTGTGAACCTTGGTTAATATTAATATTTTTACACTTCTCTAGCTAGGTTGAGGTTGTAGGCGCTCAAATATCTGTCTCTCTTAGGCGCCTAACGTTCTTAGGCGCCCATTATCTCTTAGGCGCCTAACTCTCTTAGGCGCCCATTAAATTTAGGAGCTCTGTTCTCCTAGGCTCCTGTTCATCTAGGAGCCTATCTCTTTGAGGCACTTTGTTTACTTAGGCGCCTGTTACTATTAGGCGCTCAGTTTTCCTAGACGCTTATTCTCTTGGGCGCCTATTTTCTCAAATACCGACGTCTACAAATCCACATGGCATGTTAAGCTGCCATACATAATGAACGTGGTGCACTACTCTAAGCTTTTTGAAGAACTTGCCCATGATCATGCGCCTATTCTGTATAGGAGCCACATGTCAATAGTGCCTATGTTAAAGTGGCGCCCAGTGGCTTAGGCGCCCATCTACAGAGAGGCGTCTACTTTGGATAACTGTCAGGTGGTTATTCCTTGGCTTTATAAATAGAGTTCTATTCCCCCAACGTACAGACAGAGAGGGGAGGGGTATAGTTGGAGCACTCATCATACTTCCATCTTCTGTAATCATCAATCCTCAAGAGTAAGTTCTTCAACCGTTAATTTAAGCCGAAGTTCTGTCGATACTTCTACACGGCCGAGCCACACAGAAGATTCCTCGTCAACAGAAGCTCCGAGACACAGTGACAAGCTTGCTTCCATCCATAATCATCTCGTCAAAGGGACAAAGCAGTCGTCAATCAGACCGGACTCCTACAGTTGTACTTTTCCAGAATTTATTGTACTCGTGTACGATTCTTTAAAGTTTGTAATAAAACTTTTTGTTTTTGCAAACAAAATAGCGACTCTGCTGGGGATGACCTTCTCCTCTAACGAGAAGGTGACAACTTATGGAGTCCATACGCTGCCTTTTGGAGACGTATGTCTTGCATACGCTGACTTGAGCGCAGCCTGACTTGAGCACAGCCTGACTTGAGTGCAGCCTGACTTGAGCGCAGCCTGACTCAGGCGCAACCTGATGTTTAGGCGCAACTAGACCTGACCCTACTTACCCTGGCGCAACTTGGCTAATGCCACTTGTTGGCCATAGTACCCCTTGCTCCCTCCATTGGGCGCATTATGTCCCCATATTCCCCCTTTTATGATTTTTGCACCCATTTTATATCCTTACGCCTTTTGATGTAAACTCGACATGAACCCGATGTGATCATGACACTATTTATGAATGTTAATCGGAACAAGGCTTAGTGATGGAATTGCATGATTAGTGACCCATCGTGGTGCACTCTTGACAAGTAATTTGACATAATAATTCTTGATGGTGGTCCGTTGTGACGTACGCTTGCCTTGATAAGTAATCTTGATAAGCAACCCGACATGATAACCTTAATACGCTGTTGCGACGGCTAACCTGACATGCTAAGTGAATTCTTGACACCGTGGGTGATTGTATTGAATATGCTTGTATAAGCAACCAGTCTTGTCTCGTATCATGTCTAGGACATGTATCCCTGGTTACCACGGTCAGGGATTTATACCGAATCTAACTAAGTTAATGACTAGATTGATCAAGTAGAGCATATAGAGAGGTATTCCGGCTACAAGCAATCCCGTTATCTGGGAGCCTTCCTTAATGGACTTGTAGCCTGCCGACGAGTAGGGCACATTTCCAGCTCACTGTTATGTGGGGCACTACATGAAACGATTACTATGTACACTGTCATGTGTTGCATCCAAGTCACCTAACAAGGCATGATAACTCTAAGCTTGAACCTTACGTCTGGATAACCTGGATAGTCTGCAGGGCTTGTGGCCGTAGGCGTACCTCATTGCATCTTGCTAGTAACTAAGCTTGGGATAACCCTAGTTAGTTAAGTATCAAGCCGTACTCTTTGTTTGGCCGTGAATGATGGATGGAGTCCTATCTTATCTAGTCTTGCCTAGATCCAGTGCAAGGATATCTCCGGACATGCTTGTTTATGCTTTACTTTATCGATAATTGGTTCGAGGCTAAGTTCTGTTCAGGTGAAGGGTTACAACCCCGGTCCTTGTTTGGTTTACGGGTTGTAACTTGGTTACCGGAATAGTCCTTTAGTTATCTTATCGTTTATCATCATGTTTTCTTTAACTCATGTCTTATGTTATTTCACCTATGATTTATGTGCTGACATGCTGGTTTTAGTTCTTAAGTGAAGCCTCCTTTGTGGCACTTGCTCTTTCTGGGGTCTGACCCAGCTGGTTTTGTATGGCCAGATTTTGGAGCAGCTACCGAGGATCCCCCAACTTTTCTGCCAGATGGTGAACACTAGAAGGAATCCCGGCAACGAGTGGGTTTTTATTTTTCTCTCCCACTCCCTTGTAAAAATATTTTTTGAGGCGTTTAGCCGCCGAGCAAGTGTTAGCTCGTTTGCAATTTTACTTATTGTCTGCCTACGGGCTGTAGCATGATTGACAAATCCTAGGGTTGATCATGTATGACTTAAACTCTTGCTAGTCTTCGCATTTTGTATGACTGGCTTCATGATTATCTGAATATGTAATATATGGGACGCCTTACTTTGTATGTCTGATGATCTACCATCTTGTTATATCTACTCGCTTGCTTAAGATTGAGACACTAGGCTTGTTATTGACCTTAAGAGACTGATGGCTCGTAGTAAACCCTCATGCATCTAGACAACCGTGACAGTATTGAGTGGTGAGATTCACTTCAATATACGTAGCTGGCTGTATCTGTCCCCTGCTCTCCAATATTCTGGCTCTGGGGCGTGACACAACTCAAGGCGATTCATCATCGATTGGCACTAAGAAAGGAATGTTGGTCGTTAAATTTGACCAAACAACATTTGAAAAGATGTTAAGTGCTTCTAGTGCTAAGCGCGCCCCTATTTCTGTAAACAGGGTGCATAAAGCTACTGTAACCAAAGTTAGGCGCACTGTATAATTACAGAACCACTCTATGAAGAGGTGCCTCGAATGGGTGCCTAAGTCTGCTGGTGCGCCACAAGGAGATAGGCGCCCACTTGAGGGTGTCTATTCTCTCAAGACCACTGATCCTACCTCTACTGTGATGCCCAAATATGTGGACGCATCATCTGGGGATAGGCGCCCGCTTGAGGGCGTCCATTCTCTCAAATCTACCTCTGCAGCGATGCCTAAATCTGTGGACACATCATCTTGAGATAGGCACCCACTTGAGGGCACCCATTCTCTCAAATCTGCCTCTGCAGTGATGCCCAAATCTGTGGACACATCATCTGGAGATAGGCGCCCGCTTGAGGGCGCCCATTCTTTCAAATATACCATCTCTAGTTCTTCTGTGGGAGATGCACCATAGAGAGAGATAGGCGCCCATTCTCTTTCATCTATTTTGCCAAACCCTGAATATTTCATCAAAGGCACCGTATCAGACGTATTGAGTTATGCGCACAATAAAAGGGGATACTTCCTATCCCTTATTTGAATGAAAAACTTTCTAACATGCGTATAAGTAGTAATGCACGAGGAAAACTCTAAGTACAACAGACTGAAATGATGGTTGATACTGATATTCGTACCCATCTTAACAGGCGCCGAGCCCAACTTAACCAGAATGTGCACCCCATTGCTGAACAAGCAATGACGCCTATAAGTTCTGGGCGCCCAAAATTTTCCTCTACCAATGTGAATCCTGTTCAAAGGTTGACATCTACTACTTCAAAGCGCCCAAAGATGAGTGCTAAAAATCCCCTCACTTATGCTGCTGAATTAGGCATTTTTTTATACCTTCAAGGAACCAACAAGGCCAGGAACATGCCACATCTTTCCTCTTCTTCTACTAAGAAAATCGACCTCCGTGATCTAATTTCTCAGAAACGGAAGGTCGTATCCCCATCTCCACCAATAGTGCATCATTACAGCTCACATGAGATTACAATCAGGTGCGGTTGCAAAGTAGCCAAACGGTCAGTTTTTGATCGTCTTACTTTGACCCATCATGTTGAGGTATCTTCAGAAGATGAGTCAATATATGCCTCTGTTAACATGATAACTCATCGCTTCACAAGGCTGGGGTAGCCCAAGACATACTTCGTCTTGGACCCGTACTCATATACCTCCGGTTCGTACTCATCGCACATTTGATGGGGTCTATCGATACACCAGATCAAAGAGTCGAGCTATAATCAGTCAAAAGAATCTTCCCATCTATTATCCTGGGGGTAGCTCTTTACATAATTTCGACGTCGCCAGCGAAGTTCTGAGCAGACTATCTGTAATGACCGTGGTTCGTATTACGTATTTGGAATACGTATACATATCTTGACTCGTATTTTTTTGTCTCCTGGCTTGGTTCGACTTGTTTGGGTTGGCTTGGTTCGGCTTGGGTTGTTTATTGGTTCATCATGAACCAATGGGAGAACCCTTACCTACCATCACCATCCCCATTTATTAACCCAACTCTTTCTCTCTCTTCGTTACTCTTCTTCTTCACCACCATTACTTCTTCACCTACCAGGAAGAGAGCTTAGACAAGTGCAGCTTGTTTCATGGAGGAACTCCATTTTTATTGTTCCATTCTCTTCCTCATGAGATTCTAACACACTTTAATACTTAGTATTTCTAATTTCTATGGCTCATTTCTTGTAGATCTAAGTTTATTTTATTTTTAAATTTCTTGGATTTTGATCTATTTAATCTTGTTATTATCAAGTTCTGATGGTTTCATGTTGTAGAGAATTTCATTCTGCCCCCATTTTGACCTATAGAAGTTCGGATTTGGACTCTAGATGAAGGTTTTATGAAGCTTGGAAGCCATGGCTTTCATGGTTCTTCTTCTCGGAATAATAGAGAAGAAGAACAGTTCCGTAGCCGTATGAACTTTCGCAACCGCATGAACTTCCGTAGACGCATGAACTTCCGTAGCCGCATGAACTTCCGTTGCCGCATGAACTTCCGCAGCCGCATGAACTTCCGTGGCCGCATGAACTTCCGTGGCCGCATGAACTTCCATGGCTGCATGAACTTCCGTGGCCGCATGAACTTTCGTGGCCGCATGAACTTTCGTAGCCGCATGAACTTTCGCAGCCGCATGAACTTTTGCAGCCGCATGAACTTCCGTGGCCGCATGAACTTCCGCAGGTGCATGAACTTCCGTGGCCGCATGAACTTCCGTGGCCGCATAAACTTCCGCAGCCGCATGAACTTCCGCAGCCGCATGAATTTTTGTGGCCGTATGAACTTCCGTGGCCGCATGAATTTCCGTGGCCGCAAGAACTTCTCTTGATTCCCAGCCGCATGGCTCTCAGCCGCATGCGCCCTGCCTCCTGTGCCGCATGACTCCCCCTGCCATCCCTGTACCCTCTTTTGATTATTTAGTGCTACATGTATGTTGGTGCCTTATTAATTTAAATATGTTTCCTGACACGTTGGTGACCATTGTGGTACACTTTTGACAAATAACATGACGTGATAGTGGCCCGTCGTGGCGCACTCCTGACAGTGAATATGACATGATATATATATCTCGAAGGCTGTTGTGACGGCTAGCATGTCATGACAAGTATGAATGACCTGGACACTGTGGGCGTTCGTGTTTGTACAAATAAACCAGTACTATCTTGCATCATGTCTAGTATGAGGCTCCCTGAGTACCACGGTCAGGGATACCTACAAAAATTGACTAAGGCTAATAAATTAGAATAATTCAGTAGTCATGAAAAGATTTTCCAGCTACAGGCAATCCCGTTATCTGGGCGCACTAAGTGGACTTGTAGCCTACCGACGAGTAGGGCATATTTTCAGCACACAGTCACGTGTTGCACCCTTCATAAACGGACATTCGACCTGGATAACCTGGATGATCTGCAGGGCTTGTGGCTGTTGGGATAATCTCATTGCATTTGCTAGTAACTAGGCCTGTGATAAGCCTAGTTAGTTAAAGTATCAAGCCGTACTATTTGCTTGGCCGTGATTGATTGAATGAAGTCTAGCCCAGCTTCGACTTGTCCTGATCCTGTGCAAGATTATGACAAGACATGATTATTTATGCTTGCCTTAACAATAATGATCAGGGGACCGGTTCTGTTCAGGCGAAGGGTTACAACCCCGATCCTTGTTTGGTTTAAGGGTTGTAACCTGGCTCCCGGAGCAGTTCTGTGTCCTCTCTTCGTTTATTGTCTTATTGCTCTCTATGCCATGCTCGTCATATTTTATTTTACTTCAATAGCATGATTATTTATATTGGACTTAACAATAACGATCGGGGGTCCAGTTCTGTTCAGGCAAAGGGTTACAACTCCGGTCCTTGTTTGGTTTAAGGGTTGCAACCTGGCCCCCGGAGTAGTTCTTTGTCCTCTCTTCGTTTATTGACTTATTTCACTGTAACGCCCCAGTCCCAAAATACGTAGGACTAAGAACGTAGACATGCCAGCTGTACTCATACGAAGTATACTCCAATATATAGAAATCTCGTATAAATACATAAGCTGTAAAATGCAGTAGAACCATAACTAATCTCATCCACACAAAATAAATGAATAAAGATATATAATGATAATGATTTGTCTTGATACAATATGTTGGGCGGAGACAAATCCACTACCAACAAAATAAGGAAATAAAATACATGGAAAATGAAATGAGTGGCGTGCGAAGCAAAGACGATCCAAATGCAATCATCCTCGAAGAAATAGCGATGATCATGGATAGAGCTAGAGTACCTGCGAAAGACAATAGCACACACCTGGAGAGATAACCATGTCCTCAGAGGGACGTAACAAGACACATAATATTATGCCATATAAACTGAATAAATATTGCTCAAATAAATAAGTCAATCGAATTCTAACATGGTCCAATACGCACCTACTGAACGAGCGTACCATCCCCCAACCAAACAAGGACAGGAGATGGTAAACTAATTCACGGTGACGTATCTTTCCATGCTATGAATCCAATATGGTATCCGGACCCCAACAAGGTTCAATACCTTCTCATAGAAGTAGTAAGTCACACCTACAACCAAACAAGGACAAGATGTGACGAACTAATTCGCGATAAGTTATTGTTCCAAGCCACGGTCAGATACAAGTGCCCAAACCAAAAGTACTCGTATCTAACGGATAAAGGTAGCCTACCGTTCTAAGTGACATGTAGTTAAGAACAATTCTTCCTACGCATGGGCCATGGCTAAATAGGATTGGCGTAGTCCCCCTTGGGCACTAGAGGCCCCATCAGTAAGAGCATGATGTTCCGCAGAATCGTCAGTGGCATTCAGTAATCATGGGTCATCAACTCCGTATCTCCAGCGGAGAGTCCGGGTCACAAGGGAAAGTGTATCGAAGCCCATACGCTAAGGAATTGTCCTCCCCGTCCAATGCCTACTATGTTGTATCCACAACAATAACCTCTATAACCGCTAAGTCAAACTAGCATGCAACCTCTATTAGCGGTTATTCCTATCACACGGCTTGTACGTACTGGTGGCCAACCAATCACGCACTTTCGTATTCTATATGCGACACACAACTTCGTGTTACCACGTGTCAAGGCCAATGAATGCAACAGACAAGGTAGTCCCTTAAATCTAGGTTTAATTTGTAAGAAAATAATACACAACAGGAAATATAAATGAACAGTAAGTTCTAACAGGTTATGCCATGTATCACAGCTTATTTTGCATAAAGAAAATAAATAATGCATGAAGTATGAGCTAAAATAAATAAACAGCAAATGGCAAGGTGTCTTGCCTGGTAGAGCGCCTGGTGTGCTGCGATAATCATGGTGGCATGAACTGCGACTTTGGTGTAACAACTACACAAGGTGGCCTCGGGTGGTGGCATGGACAGTTCCATTGGGTCCGGAACGGTCAACTTGGTTAGGACCGACATAAGGTATTACGAATTTGGTGAGAGAATAGGAATGATTGGTCTCAGATAGAAGGATAAAAGGAAATTTCTAAAATAATAATACTCGAAAATAAAATTCTATTAGTTAAAATATTTTGGATAAAAATTCATACTAAAAAAAATTAGTTTTTGTTAGGAAACTATCATTTTTATCGGTAAACTATTCTTGAAAAATTACCTTTTTAAATCCAGAACATACACTTAATTGAAATAATATGGAAAAATATTTTAGGTTCTATACTGAAAATAAGCGAAGGGTCTAGCTTAGTATAATTATTTGTTTAGGAATACTAGTATATAGATGTAAATATTTTGTTAGTACTAAGGATAACAATTTGACAAAACAAAACAAGAACAAACAAAAAAAAACAAAACGAAACAAATATACAAATCTTAATCTTACCTTGGTAATTATGTTATTAATATTGTTATATAATAAGTATCTAGTAAGCAAATATTACTAATTATAGTAAATAAGTATGATAATAATGTAAAAAATAATAATAATAAAAACAGTAATAATTCATATCTTCCTCGGGAATCAACCAGGAAAGCAAAAAACAAAAGCTAAATAAGCAAAAAGCTAATAAAGGTTTCGGTGCTTCGTTGGGAAGTCTGAAACAAAAACTAATGAAAAATAATAACAATATATAAAATATATCAGCAAGAAAAAAATAATAAAAAAATAAAAATAATAAAAAAATACAAATAAATTAAAATACTACCTATCTCTTTCCACACACCAGTAGAGGAGATGAGAGAGAGAGAGGAAGAGAGGAGTGAGCGAGAGATCGGGAGGAGAGAGGGGAATCAGACGCGGAGACTGGGCGGAGGGAAGTCGGTCGAGCGCGCTGGGCGAGGCGGTCGGCGGCGCTCAGGCGAGGGCTCCGCGAGGGTGGAAGACGGGTGGAGGGGCGGTGGCGCGCTCCGGGTCAGCCGGCGCTGGCCGCTGCGGAGGGGCGCCGTGGAGGCGCAGAGAAGAGGGAAGGAAAGGCAGCGGGGGAGGGGGAAGCAGGCGGAGCTGCCGGAGGGCGGTGGAATCGGGAGCGGTGGGAATTCGGCGGTCGGCGGTGGAGAGTTTCGGCGGGCACGGCGGATGAAGAAAAGGGGTTTCCTGCGAGGTTTTTCGGCGTGTGGGTTGGTGGTGCCAGGCAGCGGAGGAAGGAAGGGCACACGGTGGAGGGTGCTCCTCGCTGCTCAGAGCTAGGCCGGGCCGGTCAACAGCTTGGCGAGGGTGGAGCGGATGGAGACCAGGCGGCAGTGGCTCGCCGTCCACCGGCAGAGGTGAGTAGATTTAGGGTTTTATTTTGCTGGGTCTTTTGGGAAAATTTCGGGGGTGTTTGGTGGTGGCTCCGACATTGGCCGTGAGGGCGGTGGTGGTTTGTGTTGGTGCGGTGATGACCACGGACTGTGGTGGAATAGTAGAGTCGGGGTCGGGTTTTTGCTGCCGCGATCGGCGGTGGCGGAGGTGGCAGGACGTGGACTTGGTGGTCGGCTATGTCGGGACGGCGACTGGGTTGTTGGCTAGTCGGGAGAGGTGTGTTTGGGTGGTGATGATGACGATGGGGGTGGTGCTGTTCATGTCGGGGACAAGGGGCTGGTTGTCGTGAAGCCGACGGCGAGTGGGTGATGGGGGCGAAGGTGGCGATGTTGGTCGACAGGAGGCAGGAGCTGAGACTAGACTAGGGCTAGGATTAGGAATTTTATTGAATCGTGTCGGGATTGTCGACACAGAAACTTTATGTAATTGTAATAGATGGAATAAGATTGTGGACTGGGATGGAACACGGACACGATGCACGGATCTTTGGGTTGTGGAAATTGTGGAAGATGAATGATAGAAATTGGAGGAGTACCTGCCTTTTATAGGATGTGGAAATTCCCAATTGGATAGGAATTAGGAATATTTAAAACCCAAAGTAGATAATTCTCTACTTAATTTAAAATAATGAAATCAAATCCAAATCCAATACAAATCAAATTTAAATCTAATTAAATTTTTAGCTCAAAATTAAATGGGATGAATCAATTTCAAATATTTAACTATTTAAATAAATCCAAAAATCAAATCAAGATTTAAATGGCCACAATAACTTTCAAATATATTTTTCAAAATACCAATAATAATCATTTAAAAAATAATAAATATTTTTAAATCTCTTTTTGAATAATAAAATATTAATATTAATAAATCTCGGAAATTACATTTTTATTTAAAATAGACCAATAAATAATTACGAATTATATGTATGCAAAAATATTCTTTATATAATTATGCTTTTCTAGTATATAAAATATTATTTTATATTTAATAATTTTTAGAAATGACGTAAGAATAACAAGTTTAGAAATGATAGCAAAACTAATTATTATATTATTTGAAACTATAAAAATAGAACAAAATATTTTTCTAAAATATGTACGCTCACACATATTCGCACTCGTCGAGCCAATTCGAAAACGAACTTCCGCACACGACGTACAATACGACTACGCGACGTACAATACAATAAAAAAATTTAAATTTGTACTAAAATTAATAAAAAAATATAGTAGAAAATTTAGGGGTTTTGTATCCTACCCAACTTAAAAAAAATTTGTCCTCGAAATTAAGAATTAGTAGGGGGTGAGAGGCCACAAGGGGGTATCAATAGGGATCCAACGATGACAATGCTTTCACAAAATCATGTCGTAAGAAATCGCGATCTAGATCGTAGAAAAACAATACGGTATGGTCACAGGTAATGAATGAGGGTCACGATTAAGAGAACGAAATAGATTCGCTTTAATTAAGCGATTAGAGGGTCTTGATAGGGTCGAGTAGTTTGGGATAAAAATATAGCAACATCGAGTGAGAATGGTCATAGCCGATGGGAAGGTTAGAAGAAGTTCTAGTATGACGCTTTCGTCCTCTTAAAATAGGTGAGGGCGAAGCAATAGAGAGTTTCAAGACGATATTATCGAATACGAGTACGTGATTCAAGGACGATCGAAAATTTCAAAAGAATTGCCAAGGCAGTCGTGGATGGGATTCTAGAGGACAAGTTTATCTATGTCCCCATCCATGTAGAACGATAGATAAAAGTGAACCAAAGTGCACTCGGTTGATCAGACCATCATGCACAGGTTCTGATTAGACAATATGTTAGTAGGAGCGACCCAATTAACATATGTCTTGGACAAGCTCGATAAGGAACAAGCTTGCAAAAACTAGGCTATATTTAGCATCATTAGTCAAAATGGTAAATACATAGGCACGAGAGATTAAGGTTAAAAGAAGGCAGAATGATTTTTAAGTCATACAGTCGTCCTATAGTCTTCTTGTCCAAGTCCTTGATTGGCTAGACGGGTTAGGTCCTCTAGATTCTAGGATCTAAATAAGCTTGCTAATATAGGTCACTAGGTCAAAGGGGTTGCTAGTTCATAAGGTATTCTACCCAACTTAAAGAATTAAACTAATGGTGTTTTGGGACAACTAACTAGTAGGGTCAATCTCTAGCAAGCACGAAGGGAAGATAAGGATAATGATAGAAGGAATCAAGCAAGATGCAGTCGATGAGTCAAACGGTAGATAAAATCTAGGAAGGTGGTCAAGTATGTGGATGAGAGCCTAGACTTCTAATCCTATTCGCATGCTTGCTTGGTAAAGTAACCAAACAATTTATCTTGACCTGCATGGGCCACCACAAAAATATATAACGCTCCAGTCCCAAAATACGTAGGACTAAGAACGTAGACATGCCAGCTGTACTCATACGAAGTATACTCTAATATATGAAAATCTCTTATAAATACATAAGCTGTAAAATACAGTAGAACCATAACTAATCTCATTCATACAAAATAAATGAATAAAGATATATAATGATAATGATTTGTCTTGATACAATATGTTGGGCGGAGATAAATCCACTACCAACAAAATAAGAAAATAAAATACATGGAAAATGAAATGAGTGGCGAGCAAAGCGAAGACGATCCAAATGCAACCATCCTCGAAGAAATAGCGATGATCACGGCTAGAGCTAGAGCACCTGCGAAAGACAATAGTACACACCTGGAGAGATAACCAGGTCCTCAGAGGGACGTAACAAGACACATAATATCATGCCATATAAACTGAATAAATATTGCTCAAATAAATAAGTCAATCGAATTCTAACATGGTCCAATACGCACCTACTGAACGAGCGTACCATCCCCCCAACCAAATAAGGACAGAAGATGGTAAACTAATTCACGGTGATGTATCTTTCCATGCTATGAATCCAATATGGTATCCGGACCCCAACAAGGTTCAGTACCTTCTCATCGAAGTAGTAAGTCACACCTACAACCAAACAAGGACAAGATGTGACGAACTAATTCGCGACAAGTTATTGTTCCAAGCCACGGTCAGATACAAGTACCCAAGCCAAAAGTACTTGTACCTAACGGATAAAGGTAGCCTACCGTTCTAAGTGACATGTAGTTAAGAACAATCCTTCCTACGTATGGGCCCTGGCTAAATAGGATCGGTGTAGTCCCCCTTGGGCACCAGAGGCTCCATCAGTAAGAGCATGACGTTCCGCAGAATCGTCAGTGGCCGTCAGTAATCATGGGTCATCAACCCCGTATCTTCAGCGGAGAGTCTGAGTCACAAGGAAAAGTGTATCGAAGCCCATACGTTAAGGAATTGTCCTCCCCGCCCAATGCCTACTATGTTGTATCCACAACAATAACCTCTATAACCGCTAAGTCAAACTAGCATGCAATCTCTATTAGCGGTTATTCCTATCACATGGCTTGTACGTACTGGTGGCCAGCCAATCATGCACTTCCGTGTTTTACATGCGACACACAACTTCGTGTTACCACGTGTCAAGGCCAATGAATGCAACACACAAGGTAGTCCCTTAAATCTAGGTTTAATTTATAAGAAAATAATACACAGCAGGAAATATAAATGAACAGTAAGTTCTAACAGGTTATGCCATGTATCACAGTTTATTTTGCATAAAGAAAATAAATAATGCATGAAGTATGAGCTAAAATAAATAAACAGCAAATGGCAAGGTGTCTTGCCTGGTAGAGCGCCTGGTGTGCTGCGATAATCATGGTGGCATGAACTGCGACTTTGGTGTAACAACTACACAAGGTAGCCTCGGGTGGTGGCACGGACAGTTCCATTGGGTCCAGAACGGTCAACTTGGTTAGGATCGACATAAGGTATTACGAATTTGGTGAGAGAATAGGAATAATTGGTCTCAGACAGAAGGAAAATTTCTAAAATAATAATACTCGAAAATAAAATTCTATTAGTTAAAATATTTTGGATAAAAATTCATACTAAAAAAATAGTTTTTGTTAGGAAACTATCATTTTTATCGGTAAACTATTCTTGAAAAATTACCTTTTTAAATCCAGAACATACACTTAATTGAAATAATATGGAAAAATATTTTAGGTTCTATACTGAAAATAAGCGTAGGGTCTAGCTTAGTATAATTATTTGTTTAGGAATACTAGTATATAGATGCAAATATTTTGTTAGTACTAAGGATAACAATTTGACAAAACAAAACAAGAACAAAAAACAAAAACAAATATACAAATCTTAATCTTACCTTGGTAATTATGTTATTAATATTGTTATATAATAAGTATCTAGTAAGCAAATATTACTAATTATAGTAAATAAGTATGATAATAATATAAAAATAATAATAATAAAAATAGTAATAATTCATATCTTCCTCGGAAATCAACCAGGAAAGCAAAAAACAAAAGCTAAATAAGCAAAAAGCTAATAAAGGTTTCGGTGCTTCCTTGGGAAGTCTGAAACAAAAACTAATGAAAAATAATAACAATAACAATATATAAAATATATCAGCAAGCAAAAAAATAATAATAAAATAAAAAATAATAAAAATACAAACAAATTAAAATACTACCCATCTCTTTCCACACACCAGTAGAGGAGATGAGAGAGAGAGGAAGAGAGGAGTGAGCGAGAGATCGGAAGGAGAGAGGGGAATTAGACGCGGAGACTGGGCGAAGGGAAGTCGGTCGAGCGCGCTGGGCGAGGCGGTCGGCGGCGCTCAAGCGAGGGCTCCGCGAGGGTGGAAGACGGGTGGAGGGGCGGTGGCGCACTCCGGGTCAGCCGGCGCTGGCCGCTGCGGAGGGGCGCCACGGAGGCGCGGAGAAAAGGGAAGGAAAAGGCTGCGGGGGAGGAGGAAGCAGGCGGAGCTGCCGGAGGGCGGTGGACTCGGGAGCGGTAGGAATTCGACGGTCGACGGTGGAGAGTTTCGACGGGCATGGCGGATAAAGAAAAGGGGTTTCCGGTGAGGTTTTCCGGTGTGTGGGTTGGTGGTGCCAGGCGGCGGAGGAAGGAACGGCCTACGGTGGAGGGTGCTCCTCGCTGCTTAGAGCTAGGCCGGGCCGGTCAACAGCTTGGCGCGGGCGGAGCGGATGGAGACCAGGCGGCCGTGGCTCGTCGTCCACCGACGGAGGTGAGTAGATTTAGGGTTTTATTTTGTTGGGACTTTTGGGGAAATTTCGGGAGTGTTTGATGGTGGCTCCGGCATTGGCCGTGAGGGCGGTGGTGGTTTGTGTTGGTGCGGTGACGACCACGGACTGTGGTGGAATAGTGGACTCGGGGTCGGGTTTCCGCAGCCGCGATCGGCGGTGGCGGAGGTGGCAGGACGTGGACTTGGTGGCTGGCTGGCGGGACGGCGACTGGGTTGTTGGCTAGTCGGGGGAGGTGTATTTGGGTGGTGATGATGACGATGGGGGTGGTGCTGTTCATGTCGGGGACAAGGGGCTGGTTGTCGTGAAGCCGACGACGAGTGGGTGATGGGGGCGAAGGTGGCGATGATGGTCGACAGGAGGCGGGAGCTGAGACTAGGCTAGGGCTAGGATTAGGAATTTTATTGAATCGTGTCGGGGTTGTCGACACAGAAACTTTATGTAATTATAATAGATGGAATAAGATAGTGGACTGGGAGGGAACACGGACACGATGCACGGATCTTTGGGTTGTGGAAATTATGGAAGATGAATTATAGAAATCGGAAGAGTACCTGCCTTTTATAGTATATGGGAATTCCCAATTGGATAGGAATTAGGAATATTTAAAACCCAAAGTAGGTAATTCTCTACTTAATTTAAAATAATGAAATCAAATCCAAATCCAATACAAATCAAATTTAAATCTAATTAAATTTTTAGCTCAAAATTAAATGGGATAAATCAATTTTAAATATTTAACTATTTGAATAAATCCTAAAATCAAATCAAGATTTAAATGGCCATAATAACTTTCAAATATATTTTTCAAAATACCAATAATAATAATTTTGAAAATAATAAATATTTTTAAATATCTTTTTGAATAATAAAATATTAATATTAATAAATCTCGGAAATTACATTTTTATTTAAAATAGACCAATAAATAATTACGAATTATATGTATGCAAAAATATTCTTTACATAATTATGCTTTTCTAGTATACAAAATATTATTTTATTTTTAATAATTTTTAGAAATGACGTAAGAATAACAAGTTTAGAAATGATAGCAAAACTAATTATTATATTATTTGAAACTATAAAAATAGAACAAAATATTTTTCTAAATATGTACGCTCACACATATTCGCACTCGTCGAGCAAATTCGAAAACGAACTTCCGCACACGACGTACAATACGACTACGCGACGTATAATACAATAAAAAATTTTAAATTTGTACTAAAATTAATAAAAAAATATAGTAGAAAATTTAGGGATTTTACATTCACCCTGTGTTCTTGCCTACCAACAAGTAGTTGAGACGGATTTCTATTCAGGTGAATGGTTACAACCCCGATCCTTGTTTGGTTTAAGGGTTGTGACCTGGCTACTTGAATGGTTTCCTCGTACTCAATTTACTGTTGTTATCTTTATTATTATCTGTTTCATTTATAATCATCTTTAATATTCATTTGTGGTATGCTGGTTTTAGTTCCTAAGTGAAGCCTCCTTTCTGGCATTTGCTCTTTCTGGGGTCTGACCCAGTTGGTTTTGTGTGGCCAGATATCGGAGCAGCACCAGAAGATCTACCTACCTTCCAGCCAGATGGTGACCACCAGGCGTAACCCTGGCAGCGAGTGGGTTTCTTTTTGTCCTTCCACTTTATTGTAAAATTATTCTTTTGAGGCGTTTAGTCGGCGAGCAGGTATTAGCTCGTATTGCACCTTTATTTACTGTCTGCCTACGGGCTGTAACATGATTGACAAATCCTAGGGTTGATCATGTATGACCAGAACTCTTGCTAGGCTTGACATTTTGTACGACTAGCTTCATGATCATCCGAATATGTAATGTATGGGACGCCTTACTATTGTATATTTGGTGCTCTGACATCTTGTAACTGTTATTACTTGCTTGAGATTGAGACAATAGGCTTGTTTATGACCATAGGAGACTGATGGCTTATAGTTAAACCCTCATGTATCTAGACAGCCGTGACCGTATAGCGAGGTGGGTTGTACTTCAATATACGTAGCTGGCTATGTACGCCCCCGCTCTCCAGTATTCTGGTTCTGGGGCGTGACACTATCTCTTCTTCAATAGCCAGAGAGATGATTGCGTACGTCATCACAGAAGATCAGTATGCTTCCAGTTTCATTAGCCAAGAGCAACGAATCGCTGTAGAAGACAAATTAAAAACAATGGCTGAAATGGTTGTAATCATGCATACCATAATCATGGCTCAACACACGGTTCCACCGGTTGTGAATACAACCCAAGAACCAATTTCGGCATCTGCTCATGTCAATGTTAGTTTGGGGGTACAGTCTTCTTATATCGCCTCCATAACAATACAGGTTACTCTAAGTCAGTCTGGGCTGGGGGTGGTACTTATCATGCAGTCCCTTCTCCTAACACATCCAATCAATCCACTACTCCGCAACTGTCGGAAGATACTAATGAGGCTGTAAAACTCTTGCATTTTCAATTCGAAGCCTTCAAGCAAAAGGACATCATGCAGAAGCTTGGTATCAAACAACCATACCCTATTGAGTGCAAAGAGGTACAGTTTCCACCCAAGTATAAGCCTTCTACTATAATGTTGTTTGATGGCAGTACGTCTCCGAATCGGTATCTCGATCACTTCGAGATAATGACCGACCAACTTCAACCTAATGATGCTCTCCTCACAAGAGTCTTTGTTGGGTGCTTGAAAGGAGTAGCCTACGACTGGTATCGTAGCCTGCCAGACGGGTGCATTACTTCTTTTGCAGTTCTGAAACAGATGTTCTTGGAGCGCTTCTATGAAGGAACAAACGACATGACTATGTCGGCTTTGATCAAGATCAAACAAAGGCCCAACGAAATCGTGGATCATTTCATTGAGCGTTACCGTCGCGAAGCACTCAAAATGCCTTTGGGAACTCCGGATGCATTAACTATAGATACATGCAAATCAAACTTGTTACCTATAGTTAGCATGTGGACGAGTTCCACTCAATTTCAAGATTGACCTTCCTTTATAATAAGCGCCAGAGCAGCTGAGGAAAGTGCTGACAAATTCAAACAGTTAGGCATCCAGATGCCTAATCTTGACAAAGATGAACAACAAACAACCAGCAGCGGAGGTCGCCAGAACAACCGCAAAGGCAAAGAGACTTTGGATATCAATCTCAAAGGCAAAGAAGCTCTGGCCATCAACATAAGTCAGCCAACGCCTACCCCAACAGTACCACCACCAAGGGCACCACGTCCGAAAGAAGAATATTCCATCGACGATGATGATATCAAGAGCATCTTCGATTGCCTAATCCAGAGAAATAAACTTCAGTTGCCGGATGTAAAATGGCCAGAGGAAGTCGGTAAGACTGACCATCCTAAATATTGTGTCTATCACAGGTTTATTGGACATCCGACTCGAGCATGCTACGTGCTCAAAGGAAAGATTCAAGAGATGGTCAATTCTGGTACAATCACTCTCTAGCAGGACGAAAAGACTGTGACGGCTAACGTCGTCTATCTATAATTTGGCATTTTTCCTGCTCAATTTGTACAAGATGGTGTCGTCCCTATTCCGAGAACTACTATGGAGATTGTAAATCTTCCACCTGCACGAACCGATGGTCTGGTTCCTCTTTATACTAAGAAAGGGGAAATCATGTGGATCCATCCAGACTTGGTGTCGGACTTTGAAGCACCGTCTTCTTTCAGAAAGTCCAAGAAAGCAACCAAGTACAAGTCATGTCATATGATTTCATTGGGTAAACATTGCCTTCCACCCTTAACTGCTACCTTGATCTCGGCGGCAGATTCTTCTTCTCCTTCCTCCCCTTCTGAGATAGCACTGTCAAAGCCAGAAGCCAAATATCAACCAGCTTTTCCATCTGTATAGTCCACAGTCTCGTGAACT
Source organism: Iris pallida (assembly GCA_029216955.1). NCBI lineage: Eukaryota > Viridiplantae > Streptophyta > Magnoliopsida > Asparagales > Iridaceae > Iris > Iris pallida. The sequence continues at coordinate 11,194,507 of JANAVB010021796.1, forward strand.
AATGACAAAGATGGGATATGACTTACAAAAGGCCCCCGGCTTGAATAATGGAAAGTGATCTCCAGTACCCCTTTCTCTATGCCTTCTACATAACCAATCTCGTGTCGGCTTAGGTTTTTGGACGAACTCTTTGTCCTTCCGGAAGAAACGTTCTAAAACCAAAATCCATACGAAGAACTGTAACATGGTGTCCTTTGAACCTGTCTCCGAAGAAGAAGCTTTAACCGGTACCAGGTTTGGGAGACTCTACTTGCAGGATTACTCAGAAGGTCAAGAGAACTCTGCTCCAACTCCGAAGGCTATTCCAGCATCATCTTCTTCCCCTGTCGCGAATGTTCTGTCTGCCTCATCACCTCTGAACATACCTGGTTTCTTGAGATATGTCATGTCCATTTACTTCTGAACATATTCTCATATCTCGTTCTTGAGCCTCAATGGATAAGAATCATATGTGAATGAAGAATTATGTCCTCATTACCTCTGAATTCTGTCATTCATCCATATCCATTTGTCACGTATATATATACCTCTGGCAAAATAGTCACAACAAAGACAATATCATCATTATCTGTTATGTCCTTACTACCTCTGAACAAATATGATAGTTGATGTTGTTCTTCAAAAGAATGTGTCATGTGTATATTACTACCAAATGCATTCTCGGAACAAAACAAAAGCAATGTTTATTCACAATCCATGGAATTTATAAGTTTATTACATTTCATGGGATAAACAAAAAGGGATAAAAAAGCAAAAGACAGATACAAGGCATCATGGTGGGTACTAAGGGCTAGGATACGTGCTTTCAGTTCTGCAATGTATTTCTCTCGATTATCCTGGCCAGCAACAATGTTCTCTGTCGTCGCAGTCCTTCTCTCCTGTTCTGACATGAGCCTCAGAATAGGGACACAACGATGCACCTCGGCTTCTCGAGATACGTATAAAGCTTGCAATTGCTGCTCAAGTTCCCTCAACTTCTGACGTTTCTCTTCCAAATGCGTCTCATAATCAGCTCAATTGGCTATAAGGGACTCCAACTCTATATGAAGTCTATCTTCATCCTTCATGAGAGCAGTCACTATATCATCATTACGAATAATAGATGTCTCAGTTTGTTCTTTCAAATGAGTCAACTGACTTTCTTCTTCAGCCATCTCCTCCAGCTTTTTTGTGAAAATAGGCGTTAGTTTGAATCACTTCGTGGGTCAGACGTTGATATTTAGCTGCCACTAGAGAGTTGAAATCACCCTTCTTTAAGGCTTGAAGAGTAGTGATGGGTTCTTGTAAGCTGGCAACCAACTGATCTAAGACGTTCGCCCTTGTATTGTCGCCCGTCTCTCGGATGGCGGTGAAGCAGTGTTCCACAGAGCATTAAAGGATAGATCCGTGGCCAGAGTTACTCTCACTAGGTTTTGCAGGCAAGCGTAGAATGATGCCACAAGCCTATCGGCCAGCCCACATACTAGGTCTCTGACATCTGGAGTTGCAGCTATATCTTTTAGACCAACTCCTACAGAAGCTAGAACAATCCGAGCTGTGAGAGCAACAGTTGCAGGAAATTGAACAGGAGGTGTCGGAAGCGCTCTCATTGATGATAAAAAAATATCAGTGGAAGCAGCTGAAGTAGGTCTACTCTTGCTGCTCCCCGCATCTGAGCCACCAGAGATGAAGCGAATGTCTCCAGCTTCCCTAGTCTCAGCTTGCCCACTGTGTCATTCTTAGACGACAATTTCTTGAACAGGTTTATCGACCATGGAAGGTTCTTCTTCATCAGAGACCTCAGTGTCGACACTCTCTTCAGATTCTTCAGAGGCCTTATCGTCCTCGTTGGAGCTTTCCTCGTCATCGACCTCAGGAATATCATATCCTCCGGTCTCAAGCATAGGATCTTCAGATCCCCCGACTTCATCACCTTCTGGTATTGGAGGGAACTCTTCTTCATCTCCATGAACATGACTCGTAAGACCATCAAGCATGGGAGAGTCTCGATCAGGGTATTCAGATATTATGGGCATTTCGAGTTCCTCAGCTTCGGGCTCGAAATTCCTGAAAGATCCAAAATCAAGTAGTCGATATACTATGATCTGTCTTTCGGGGTTGACTTCACCCTCAACTTTGGGCTCAAGATGCCCCTCGCTTATTTGTTGTTCATCGAGGATGATTGCACCCTCAGCTTCAATACATCATCTAATGTTCGGTCATCCTCAAAGACAAGTGACCATTTTACGGCATTCAAATCCTCGTCATCTTGAGGTGACTTTGCCATAGCCTGAGAAGAAGTGGCATGGGTGCCAAAAGGTCCAGCTGTTGTTATCTTCTTCTTTATTACGGGTTCGATACGCCCGAAAGGAACATGAGCGGGAGCAGGTGGACTGATAGATAATCTCGTCGGCCTCGAACATGGAAAGGATATCACTAAGAAAAAAGGCGTGTCAGTATATCCTATTAAAAGAATTAATTATAAAAGATGAGGCAAAAACATAAGCATTACCTGGATGGGGGGAGTCATATACTGTTAACACCTGCTCTCGTGGAGTCGGTGAAGGCAGCGACTCTGGCTCAACTCTAGCTGAGCCTGACCCTTCTGTTCTAGCAGCCTTCCTGACTGAAGTTGCTGCTCCTTGACTAGCTTCTTCTGTGGAAGCCTTCCTCTTCTTGCTGACAGAGGGTGCAGGCTCATTCTGGGATGACAACTCCTTGCTTGAGTGAAGATGAGTTTGTGATCTCGTCACCCTAACATCTGGGGAGGTAGCCATTTCCTGGTGTGTTGTTGCTTTACTTTTCTTCTTCTTCTTCTTTCTCTGGGGAAGATCTCGAAAGGAGGAAGTCTGAGTTCCTTGCTGAGGTGGTATGATCGGAATATATATAGCAGATAGTGTCGAATCTTGATCTAAATCAACCGTTTGCAAAGGCGCTTCAGCAGGCACATTATCCTCTGCCTCTGCTAGGTTGATTTGAGCAGCCGCCAATCCTCTTGGATTTTTTAGACGACTTGTGAAACTCGTCCTCGGGTCGTAACCCTCAAAGAAGGTACTGACAGAAGTATAAAACAACATATATGTATTCAACATTTGCAATGGCGGGTTGATATCAGGCAAATTGAATTGAGCTTTCATCCCTCGAGAGCTGTAGTATCACCAAGCGTGGGCTCCATCTACCAAACCACCAACTCCCTTTAATAAGGTGGTTGCGTTGCCCACGTGCCATTGATTGTATCCAAATTGTCGAGCAAATCTACTCGGCAGATAGGGTGCTAGATAATGCCCGTCATCAACACAATAGACCAAATGTGATGGTCTAATCGCCACCAACCAAAGAAAAAGTTCTGTGTCCATTGGAGTAAGGACATTCTCTATATCATAAAAAATAATCGAGTCCATCATATTCAACACGCACATCTGGGATTTTGTAATAGAATACCTAGTTATTTTCTCGATTCAATGCCCTACGGCAATCCTCCATCTTGGTCACATTCCACTTCGACCTCTTATATTTACAGAGAAGAAGTCCTGCTAAGTTTTCATCTGGAGCCTATCCAGGATTCATCAGGGAAGGATGGTGATAGAGCAACCATCCAAACAAATATGTAAAGGGCATTTTCGTGAGAGGAAATTCATCCCGCTGAGGGTCTGACAGCAGTGTAGTGGAGAGTTCACGAAGGTCAGCACATAATCTGCATGTCATGGCTGCTAACAAGTCCGTTGGTCGCCCAAATACCAGATGGACGGCTGCAAAAAGGGTTCTTACGTGGATCCTGTCCACCACACAGTTGCCTAGAACAATGAAGCGCCTAAGCCAGATGGATGAAAATTCGGCTAACAAAGCTTCCCGTGACATAGGTCTGCCACTTTGTCGAGCGTAACTCTCTGTGGTTGTCCCAACCGGGAAACCGTTCCATTCTTCGATCAGCTTCTGATTACTGATCTTCGATTCCTTCATAAAAGCCTCCAGTTCTTCAGGGCTCAATGGTTGAAAGACTCGAGGCTGGCAATGTAACGTATCATTACATTTATCCTTCTTGTTATAACCCAGGAAAAGATATATTGTCCATTTTGAAGTATAACATTTGCCTGCAGCCTTGCTGTCCATATAGAAAGAACAAGCAAAATAGTGGCAAAGGAGTTCTTCAAAGAATTCAATCATCTTCGAATTGGTTTTCTTCAATCCTTCCATTTCTTCTTCGGTTGGGACATACTCCTTGTAAGGATATCCCCCGGTAGGTAGAAAAGAGATTTGTCGCATCTCATGAAGCGCAAACCCTATCTCTCCATGAGGTGTGGTGAAAGTATTTGTTCTCCAAATAAATCTCTCCAACAATGCAAGGAAGAGGTTTTGGTTCACTGCCACACCATAAGCAGTTGACTAAACAGTATGGTACAAACCCAATGTTGTGAGTTCGAGGGCAAAATGCGATAGGGCCCACTGAGAGATGTCTCCCCAACGATTATTGTTGTTGTTCATCAAGCCCGTCATCCTAGGCATCTTGGAAGGATATGATCCTTTCTTCTGATAAAAAAGTTTTGCACTTGAGATGGCATTATCAAAGACGATTCCTCAGAAGAACACAACTGGGTCATAGGCCTTGCATATGCACACCGTGTTGACGTGCAGACGAACTATAAAACACGTCCCTTCTTTGTGCACCGTAGTGATGAAGTATTTTTTTTGGCCTTAGCTGTTTGAGTAGAAATTAGGTGCCGGTCCATTTTTCGGGGATGGCTGGCATGATTATACGATTCCAGAGACAAGCCTCTTAGCAAGCCTGGAAGAAAGACCACTGTATCGTCTCGTAGAAATAGACGATATATTTTCTTTGCTTGCGGCTGAAAAAGTGGGTGGACAACATCACCGAAGAGGAAGAGCGGCTTCGAAAATGAAACGCGGCTCAGAGACGACATGGGTTGTCCACTTAGCATACTCAGAATAGTGTTATAATGTTGCTCTCTGATCAGATCTTGTCTATCTCTGGGTTCCTCTTCAGATGATTGAGGAAATCTTACGTAAGAAAGATCTTCATGATACAGAGGAGTATTGAATGCATTCACCATTTCTTTGGCATGCGGGTCCTCTCGGATATCAACTACAAGAAGGAGATTGAAACAAAGAGTTAGATAAACTCTTATCTTTTAAAGGCAATAAAGTACCTAAAAAATAGAAGGGCGCTTAAACCACAAAGTGGTGCCTAGTTCCAAGAAGGCGCCTCATCAGTGGCGCCTAGCTCAGAAGAAGGCGCCCCATCAGTAGCTCCTAGCTTCGAAAGAAGGTGCCCCATCAGTGGCATCTCAGAGAAGGTGCCTAGCTCAGAAGTGCACCATCTTTTCAGATGGTGCCTAAATAGAGTTAGGCGTTAGTTAAGTCAATTTGTGTCCAGAATAAGGCACAAATGACGTTTGGGCACCTTTCGGCAAGTCAATTTGAGCCCAGAAGAGGGTGCAAATGACAAAGACACGACAGTGGAGGTGCCTGTTTATGACATGCACCACTAATCTTTGGTGCGGGTGCGAGCTGAGCTGTGGTCATAGCGGCGTGCAGCGATGGCAGAGCCGCCGGTGCAGCACTCGAGAGAGGAGCTAAGGCGCATGACGGTGGAGCGACGTCGGGGTCGTTAATTCGTAGCGTCCCAGGACGGCAACGTGGCGGCTGAGCTATGGCTGCGGCCGGTAAAGCATCGGTGGCGATGGCTTTTCCCTTCGCGACAGTCGACTTGCGGGGGGCCATTGCTATGAGGTCGGTCGGCTCGAAGACGAAGGAGTGAGGAGAAGACGAAGAGTGTACAGAAAAAAGGAGAAAGTAAAAGAATCTCTCTCTCCCCCATAGCCTAGTATAGGCACTCGAGTGGCTTAGGCGCCAGTTGGGTTTTCAAGGCAATTTCGCACAAATCGAAACGACAAAATCTCTTGGGATTCTGGGCAGATTTTGTTGCATTTAATGCGCATCGTCATTCAAAGTATTTCAAACGTTTGGGTGCCCAAGTTTGAAAACTTTGAAGGAGGACTTGTAGGCACTCAAATATCTGTCTCTTTTAGGCGATAACGTTCTTAGGTGCCCATTATCTCTTAGGCGCCTAACTCTCTCAAGCGTCCATTATTTTTAGGAGCTCTATTCTCCTAGGCTCCCTGTTCATCCAGACGCCTATCTCTTTGAGGTGCTTTGTTTACTTAGGCACCTGTTACTATTAGGTGCTCAGTTTTCCTAGGCGCCTATTCTCTTGGGCACCTATTTTCTTAAATACCCAGTTTTCCTGATGACGTCTGCAAATCCACGTAGCGTGTTAAGCTGCCATACATACTGAACGTGGTGTACTACTCTGAGCATTTTGAAGAACGTGCCCATCACTCGCCCATGTTCATGCCCCTATTCCGCATAGATGCCACATGTCAATAGACTCCTTTGTCAAAGTAGGCGTCCAGTGGCTTAGGCACCCATCTACAGGGAGGCGCCTACTTTGAATAACTACCATGTGGTTATTCTTTTGATCTATAAATAGAGTCTCACTCCCCCAACGTACGAACACAGAGAGGAGGGATATAGTTCGAGCACTCATCACACTTCCATCTTCTGCAATTATCAATCCTCAAGAGCAAGTTCTTCAACCGTTAATCAAAGCCAAAGTTTTGTCGATACTTCTACACGACCGAGCCATACAGAAGATTTCACGTCAACAGAATCTCCGAGACACAGTTACAAGCTTGCTTCCATCAACAATCGCCTCATCAAAGGAACAAAGCGGTCTTCAATCAGACCAGACTCCTACAGTTGTACTTTCCCAAAATTTATTGTACTCGTGTACGATTCTTTAAAGTTTGTAATAAAACTTTTTATTTTTGCAAACAGAGGTAGATATCATATATATGATGCGTAATAGTCGGATCAATGAGCCGAATGAGAAGAAAGGAAGTAGGGAGGCTCACTCTATACACTCTAGGATACTCAGTCTATGCACTCTAGGATACTACGATATACTACTAGTATACTCATCTATATAATCTTACTTATGCAATACATATATATGATACTATACTATATATGAGATACACTACTATTAAGACATATACTCTCATATGGACATACAATCCCCAACTCTAACCTATATCGGTCCACATCACCCCCTTCACTGAATTAGTCAAAAAGACACTCTAACATCCTATACATTCATATATATATATATATATATACATATTTTTTTTTTTTTTTACATATATATATATATATATATATACATATATATATATATATATATATATATATATATATATATATATATATATATATATATATATATATATATGGACATACAATTCCCAACTCCAACCTATACCAGTCCACATCTCCCCTTCCCATTATCTGATTTGCCCCCTTCATTCATATGTGATAGTAGCTTCATATATATAAGATACAATATATATATTTTATATATATATATATATATATATATATATATATATATATATATAAGGGAGATAGGGTTGTGTCGTGTCAGCGTGTGTGTGTGTGTCAAAGTGTGTCTGTGTCAGTGTGTGTGTGTGTGTCGTGTGTGCATGTGTGTCTGTGTCAGTGTGTGCATGTGTGTCATGTCAGCGTGTGTGTGTCTGTGTGTATCGTGTCAGCGTGTGTGTGTATGTGTGTGTGTCGTGTCTGGAAAAGGGAGATAGGGTTAGGGTTATACCTTCCTTGGTTGGGTCGGGGTCGCTGGGAAGAGGGGGCGGGGAGAATGTCGACGGCATGTGGAGTAAGAGGGGGCCGTCGGGGAGAGGGGGTCGCCGGAGGGAGGGAGTCACCGAGGAGAGGGGGTAGCCGGAGGGAGGGGGTCGCCAGAGAGGAGAGGGAAAGGGGGAGAGAAATTTAGGGAGCGAGAGATTAAAAATTTTGGGTGAAAGAAAATAAAAAATCACTCGGCTGGGACCCTATATGAAATATTTTAGCGACGTCCGTAAATGACGTCGCTAAACGTCGTTGTTCAATAAAAAACTGGCGACGTACCTAATATGGAGTCGCAAAACGTCGCTGAGTTAAACAAAACAGCAACGTTCTGCGACTAGACCGCGACATCAGCTTTCCAAACCATAATGTGTGTCACTAACGGTTGCTAAACGTCGCTGATAGTGACGTTCAGCGACGTCTTTATATAACGTCGCTAAATACACAAAAATTATCGACGTATATAACTGGAGTCGCTAATTAATCCTTTGCCAATATGACTTATTTTGGTAGTTATATATATATATATATATATATATATATATATATATATATATATATATATATATATATATATATATATATATATATATAAAAGTGTTCTAGAACTAACCGGCTGGTTTTGTATTATAAAACCAACATATGTTATACACGTAGGATTGGAATTGCATGGTTGAGATTAAATGACTTAAGAAGGTGGTGGGTTCTACACCTTTTAATCTCAACTACTAAATTCTAATCAAATCCATAAAACATAAAATGGTTATATAATACAAAACCAGCTGACTGGTTTTGGAACATCTCTCTCTCTCTCTCTCTCTCTCTCTCTCTCTATATATATATATATATATATATATATATATATATATATATATATATATATATATATATATATATATGAGTGCTCTAGAACCAACCATTGGTTTTGTATTATGGAACCAATCTATGTTATACACGTTCGATTGAAATTGCATGGTTGAGATTAAATGACTTTAAAAGGTGGTGGGGTCTACATCTTTTAATATCAACCACTAAATTCCAATCAAATCCATAAAACATAGGATGATTCTATAATACAAAACCAGCCAGCTGATATTGGAGCATTTCTGTGTGTATATATATATATATATAGAGAGAGAGAGAGAGAGAGAGAGAGAGAGAGAGAGAGAGAGAGAGGAAGGATCAAGATCCCCACACTTTTTGCATCCCCAAGCATCCCCCCTATTTACACCGTTGGATGGTGCTTTAAGTCATATAATCTTAACCATTATATATATATATATATATATATATATATATATATATATATATATATATATATATATATATATATAGAGAGAGAGAGAGAGAGAGGAAGGATCAAGATCCCTACACTTTTTGCATCCCCAAGCATCCCCCCTATTTACACCGTTGGATGGTGCTTTAAGCAGGGGCGGAGCCAGGATTAAAATGTTGGGGTGGCCGTGGTACTATATATATTAGAAAAGTTGACATGTTAATTGAACTTCATAACAAAAAGAAAGACGAAACAAAAATAAAACTTTCAACAAAGGTAAGGTTCGAGCCCATGTTCTGTCATTAAAACACCAAAAGTGCTACCACTCGACCAACTTATTCATTATGCATTCAAGGCTCAAACAGATATATATGTTACAACTGAATATATATATATAGTAATTACCATTTTTTTTTAAAATTGGGGGGGGGGGGGGGGGGGGGGCGTGGCCCCCCTTAGACTCCATGTAAATCCGCCCCTGGCTTTAAGTCATCTAATCTTAACCGTTGATTTACCAATGGTTAATATTATATGACTTAATAACACATTCAATGGATATGAACATAGGGATGCATGTGAATGCAAAAAGTGTGGAAATGCCTATCCTTCCTTCCTCATATATATATATATATATATATATATATATATATATATATATATATATATATATATATATATATATATATATAGCAAAATATCGTTGTATTTAGAGACAAAAGATAATATGATAAAGAACGGTCATGATTGATTTGTACAACAAAAATGGTCTTTACTATGCTCTATATATGTATTAAAAATTCGACCCTGGCCATCCGGGTATCTACAGTGCTGGTGGTAGTGTCCTAAAAATTGCATTCTTAGTAATTAAGTTATGTGATATCTTTAGCTAGTTAACTCGTAGCAAGCCATAGGAATGTTTGTCCGTGCTTTTTTGGTTGCTTATTATATGTTATGTTAACGCTTTATTTCTATTGTGTCGGTGAGTTGCTAGAGGCTTATTTCTGTTCGGGAGAAGGTCTGCAACTCCGGTCCTTATTTGGTTTACGGGTTGTGGTCCAGTTTAGAATAGTCCCTAAGTTCACTCATATGGTCTATTTCGTCTTGTGTTTTGTCATTCATCTTGGGCCTCGTTTGTGGTACTTATTGCTTAGGGTTATGATCCCACTATTTTTGTATGACCATGTTTCATAGTTGAGCAGGGTCGGTCATGAAATGATAGGGTCCCGAGGTGAAACTTCTAAAATGAGCCCTTCGTACGTAATGTAAAAAATGTAAATATAAAAAAAATTATTGCCATTAAGATTTGAACAAAGGACCTCTAAAGTATAACAGGTAGGCATCGGGTGGGGAGGACATATCCTTAGCGTATGGGCTACCATGCACACTACCTTTGTGACTGTACGCTCCGTCGGAGATGCGGGTTGATGACCCTTTATTTTACTTATGGCCACTGACGTTTGAGAAACGATTATGCTTTGAGGCCCCTGGTGCCCAAGGAGGACTATGCCAATCCCATTGTTAGTCAGAGAGCCCATGCGTCGGAGGTTTGTTCTTAAATTGCATACACCTATTATGGTTAGGCGATCTTATCCGTTTATGTATAGGTACTTTTGGTTTGTGTACTTATACGTGATTGCGGCTTGGAACAGTATATTGTCGCGGACTAGTTTGTCACACCTTGTCCTTGTTTAGTTGTAGGTGTGGTTCACTGCTCCGATGAGAAGATACTGAACCTTGTTGTGGTCCGGATACTATATCGAATTTCGGCATGAAAAGATAGTTCATCATGGATTAGGGAGCCATCTCCTGTCCTTATTTGGTTGTGGGGGGTACACTAATTCAAGGGTGAACTATTGGACCATGTTATGATCTGATTGACTTATTATTGAGCAGTTTATATTCAGTTATATGGCATATTTTTCTGTATCTTATTACGTCCCTTTGAGGACATTGTGATTTCTCCAAGTATGTGTGTTTTCTTGACTTTTCGTAGGAGTTCTAGCCAAGATCGTGGTCTTCTCTTTTTTATCGAAGATGGCTTGCTTTTGGATCGTCCTTTTGCTGTTGTGACAAATTCTTTCATTGTTATGTATTTCTCTTCATTTAAAATAGTTGGTAGTGGATTTGTCTCCGTCCAACTGCTTGTACAATGAAAATTCATAATGATTATAATATCTTTTATTTGTGGATGAAATTAGTTAGCCATGATTATACTGCATTTACATCTTACGTATATTTATTATACGACTAGCATGTTTACGTACATAGTTTACGTATTTTGGGACTGAGACATTATAGGCTCGCACCCATAGGATTGCGACTCGAATTGTCGAGTGGGTTACCTTTACCTCCCATTCCTTTTGTACCTTTCGCTTTTGTTACGTTTAGCCAATGACATATGTTGGTCATTGTTTCTGGTTTTGTTCTCTCTGTCTTTGGACGACGTGGGTATATATTCTGGAACTGCAGCTAGTTGTACATTTACGTACCAATTTGTATATTCAGCTGATGTATCTTTTGCAATGTTAGCTTTCACGATTATGTACGTATTTGTGTTTGAGACGCCCTTACCCATAACATATATGATTTACTATTTACTGCTTCTTATGTTTACTGGATTGAGATATGATTTGTCTGACTTTAAGAGTCGTCAGTGGCATGCTAGAGTCAACCCACTTATCTTCTAGGCAGCCGTGATCCCCGTACGACGTTTTCATACCCTGTACAGTATAGCTGGCTATGTCCGTTTCAATATTTTTTCAGTATTACGAAAATGGAACATGACAAGATTTTTATGGTGGATCATGCATATCTATTTTTCAGACTAATTTTGTATCCTTAAAATTCCGTATGCTTCGTTATCTTTTGAGATAATTGAACTGATAATTGTTTATTGATCATTGATCTTTCTTTGATCTTGACCGTTATTGAGAACCCTATCTATACATAGAATATGGATGAAGACCCATAGAGATTGGTCCCATCAACTCGGATGGGCACGAGTTATGGATGCGGGTTACTTAGGGCTGTGATGTTTTTTATAATTTATTTATTTTTCTTTTCTCAAAGGGTGATATTTTGTTTAAGATAATAGACAATAATGAAATGAGTTGAACCCTCATTAGATCTGCTTATCCTCCTCTCTTCCACAGGGAAAGGGGGAAAAAAAGAAAGAAAGGAAAGAGAGAAGAAGAAGAAGAAGAAGAAGAAGAGGAAGAAGAAGAAGAAGGAAGGAAGGAAGAAGAGAGTAAACTAACTTCGTCATTCTTTGTTCAAATTTCTCAACCCCCTCGAGTTTTGTTGTTCCCGAGAAGATGGGGAAGAACCAGGCCTACAAAGCCATGCAGAGGTCCAGAGTCGGCTCCGCCTCCGCCGGCCCCGACGAGGTCGAAGACGGAATGGTTCGTACCCTTCCATAACCACCATCAACCCTCCCTCCCATTCCTTTTCCTATTGTTGCTGCTATTTTTCATTTCAGAATCTAGAAGCCAGTGATGTAACGACACGACACGACACGACACGACACGACACGACACGACACGACACGACACGACACGACACGGACAAGGAGGGGGGGGGGGGCGATCTTGATCGAGTCTGGATCCGGTGAAGCTTGTATTGGACATAGTCATGACGCTAAACAATAGGATTTGTTACTAGGGTTTTTTTGGGTCCAGCAGTTTCGACAAACACTACCTCTCTCGAGAAGGGTTACTGCCTCGTTGTGAAACATGCTCATTAGGCTCCCTTTGGAGATAGGAGTTGACCCTTAATCCTTCGAAGTGGCAGCGGAGCTTGACTAAATTTTTTGGAGGGGCAAGTTATATTTTTAGAGGGGCAAATTGCATTTTTGGAGGGGCCAGATTGCATTTTTGAAGGTGTTACTATCTAAAATTTGAATTTTTTATAAGAAAATAAAAAAAATGTTTTGGGGGTGGCGGGGGTGGGGTGGGGTGGGGGGGTGGGGGGCATGGCCCCCCTAGTCTCATTAAGTTCCGCTACTGATCCTTCGCCGTTCGTTTTGTACCTTTATTGTTTTCTGGTTGATGTCAGCTTCCTAAAAGATACGGTAATTGGATATAAAAATTCAAGTAACTACATTTTTGATGACATGAAAATAAGTTCTTACCGTTAAAACCTACATTTTTGAAATGCAATGTCCGGCTATCTTTTCGAGTATATAAAGCGTATTTGGCAATCTAGTGCCAAACAAAGAACTGTAACTATATAACCATATGTTTGCCAATTTTCTTCAACAATATAGGTTGCATAGAAATGGACTCCATTCAGAGGTGGAAACGATATGGATTTGAAAAACGACATTTAAAAGATTTAGGATGCGTGTACGACATAGATAGGATTATGTACACACATGAAAATAGCCCCACACATATTTTATACACTAATATATATGCACGTGCGTTGCACCTATTTTATACTACTTGGAAAGGGCAAACAATTTTGTTTTTTTTAATTTTTTACTACTTGAGTAGAGCCATTTTTTTTTAAAATTTTTTTTACTACATGGGAAGAGCAAATAACAACTCCCTTAATTTTTTTTCCTTCTATATGTAATTACTTAACTACCCATGTTAAATTTAATGAACAATTTTAATTAGTAAAAATGGATAAGGATATTATTGGAACAAAAACTTCCACGGTGAAGCCTCTAACTTTTCTTATTATATAGTAGTATAGATTATATAGTAGTATAGATTAGGTCTTAACAATGTCTTTATGTACCACAATTGCTCTTGCAAGCCTATATTTTGTTTCAGTAAAGTCACATTAGTCAGCAAAGGTGATGGGAATCATAAGGCATTGCCACGCTCGTGGACCCTATGCTTTACTTTTCTTTGCCATAGCAAATCTTTATAGTCTTGTTTGTTAGTTGTTAAGAAAAGGTTATATCTGATTATATGCAGCAGAACCAAGTTTCCCAACAATGAATATCCGAGGTGGTATAGAAATAAGCAAATAGAAGAATATTCATCGTGTTATGTTAAGAAGTTTATCCCTGTCAGCGATTTTTGATGAAATGTATTAGTAATGAGTACCACCTGGAATGCTCATTGTCTCCCTTCTTCTCAGTTTAAAAGATAAAGAGAATCTCCCTTTTTTTAATAATATTTTTATTCAGGATGTATTTTTTGAGTTGTCTTCAAAGAGAACGGGTATCTGATTGATTATTAAGACATCAGGATTCAGGATGCTATGCGTCTGTTTGAGTTATGCTGCTATTGTTCTTCATATGCTGAACAAAGCTATACTTATCAGATTTGTCAAATTGGGAGAGTTCTCTGGAATGTTTTCGGCATAGAGGAAGGATATATATGAACAATGGATTGTTGGTAGTTTGTATATGTAAGTAATATGGTCTATCAGGTATCAGCTACTTGTTTTCTCTTCACTAGGATATTCTTTTATACTTTACTCGGTCCAAGTGAGGGCATATGTACTGTACACAAACATATATTTAGAAATATAGTTACTGAAAATTTCTCAAATTTCCACTCTCCAAAGTTTATCACGATATAATTCAGTGCGATCTTTTGCTTGTGTACTTATTTATGGGTGCCTTTTGCATCCAAAAGTCTTGGTAACCCATGGTACTCGTACTTTTGCCTTTGTTTTTATTCTTTTTGAAGCATACAAAATTAATCTTTTGATGGTTCATATTGCACCAACTAGAACTACTTTTTTCAAACTTTGGCTTTATAAGCAACAGTAACAGTGTGGAGGCCCCAGCATGCTGCTCGTAGGCCAAAAGGCCTATTAAAGCAGGCAGGATTTATCAGTTACCCTCTTTGTTTCATAGCCTGCTAACGTAACCTCGATCCTATTTTATGATATAGAGAAAACTTGATCCATCTCAATTGACCTTTTTTTTTCCCTTAACCCTTCTCTTCCGTTTTCATTTCCCTTGGTACTAATTGGTTTCCTCTTTAGTATACCTAGTAGTCTAGTAACTTTATTAGTTAGCTTGCTTATAATTAGTTTCTTATCCCATGATTATACTTGATTTGTTGTGCAATATTCACTTTTCTAGTTACAATTTGCGTTCCTGCTCATATTATCTTATCTAATGTTTATTGCGTTTAATGTCATTTTGTTGCTTAGTTGTTATGAACAGTGTCAGCAATATAGAAAATACTTATTTAAGATAATATAGTAATATAGAAAAGGGGGGGGGGGGGGGGGGGGTTACTTCAGAAGCATTTTACCTTTTCCCTTAAGTTTATGATTTCCCCTCTTTCGATATTTACATGTAATTTTGGATATGCAATCATATTTTATTGGAAAAAAAGTTAATGGATTGTAGGGCACCATAGCGCCAATCTTGCTACTGTGTGGTTACAGCCAGCATTTGCCATTGGAACTTAATCAGAACTTGTATGTCAATATATGTTTTATTTGAAGTTTTACTAACGAGGGTCGTCACAGACGGATGGTTCATTTCATTCACCAGAGTGGCATGCTGCTCGTTTGGCCAGCCTGAATACTTCTCACACAATAACATGGGAAGAGTTCAAAAAGAAACAAAAGGTAATAGCCTTCAATCTTAGTACTTTATATTATAAACAGATGAAAATGAAAGCTCTGCCTGTACAATTTTTTAATCATTTTAGCAATATACTTGTTTGCGTAGTTACACTTCACTTTGCCTCCTTGAGATATTTTATTTTTCCTCTCCTCTAAATCTTTGAGTCTTGTGATTCGATGCTTTAGTTTGACACTTTGGATTTACTTTTGAACATTTTAAAGTCCCTGTTTTGTTAGGAAATGTCACCTAACAGAACAGAATGGAAGAAAGGATTCTTGTAGCTGAGCCCAAAAACTTGGGATAAGGGCTTTGTTTTATTTCGTGTCGTAACTGTTTTCTTGCCATAGTTGCTTGTCATGTTGGACTAGCAAGGCTGTCCAGTGAATATGCTTCAAGCCTTTCACTAGTCTGCTAGTACGGTGTTAAGAATTTCTAATTTTGTTATCCATTCTTAGCTGGTTAATTTGTCTTAGTAGGCAAGTAAGATTGAATTGAAGTATAAATAATCTGTTAAGCACAGGAAGTAGAAACTATGTGGGAAAAGATCAACAGCAAATTGTCCGAGTAAATATTTAACAATTTGTGCAACAAAAGTTTATGAATAGAATAAACATGGAGCAAACTGCTGCATATCTTTTCAAAAGGAACTGATTGCCATTATTTAAAATTTTTATCTGCAGATTCGAAACCATTAAGGATCTAGTTTTGAGATATATATCTTAGCTTGTTATGCAAATTTCTTTACATCATTTCCCTTGTCTGACAAATGTGCTCTTTATTTAGAATGTGTCCTATATGTATGCATGTTGATTTGGTTCTATCTACATAAGAATAAGCTAGTCTTAATCACATAATTTAGGGTTATTATGCCCTAAAATTGAAATAATTTTGGGCTTTTCATTGTCTAGTTTGGAAGACTTACAGATAAGTGGTGGAATTGGTTGATAACATCCGATTTTGACTTCCCGTTTCTTAAACCAGAGCCTTAATGGGAGCTTCGGTCTAACGGAAGCGGCACCACAGTTGATTTTCCTACTTGAAAATAATGGCCACTTTGTACCAAATAGGCCTTGTAACCTAATTAGTGATTAATCAGGTCCTAGTTACATGGTTAAGGATATAAGTTGTACCTTAACTACAATGTCAACTCCTAAATTCCCAATGGCCTGATTAAAGACTGATTAGGTCCTAATAGCCCAATTAAGGGCTAATGACCTAGTTTGGAGTTAATTACATAATTAGGGATAAATGATATCCTAATTGTGCTATTAAGTATTAGTGAATGCCTAACAAAGGAATTAAGAGTTAAGGATAACTGATGACATTGTTAAAGGAAATGATTCTAGAGGGCCTACTTAGAAATTCTTAAGGGGGAATACGATAGCCTATAAAATGCTTGATCCACACCTTTTAAAGTGATCTACATTTTTGAAACACCAATTAAATGAAAATTGTATTCTTTGAACATTACTTACTCATGCATCAAGTTAATGTAAATTGAAAGGTTTTGTAGTTGTAGAAAATAGAGCACTTGGTGGATGGGATAAAAAATGCTTAAATGATGATATCTATCAATATATATATATATATATATATATATATATATATATATATATTGACACATGAAATTAGTGCATTTTTTACGCTATGGTTATGTGAACATTAAGAGGATTACCCTTTCCAGTTGTTTCCATATATATATATATATATATATATATATATATATATATATATATATATATATATATATATTACAAGAAATGTGTGTGGATATCCTAAATTAACACTTGTGTACTATTTCTACACATTACACAGTTCAAAAGATTTAGAAATATAGACTTTTTGGAATATGACTTTCTTCATTATATGACCAAAAAGATAGAGTCAAGTTGCACGAGTTCTAATCAGATAGTTCAAGAATTGAGCAACTACTTGACCAAGGCACAAGTGTTGTACCTGAAATCACTACAAGAGTACAAAGTGTTGTACGGTTGTACCTGAAATCACTACAAGAGTACAAGTGTTGTACCTGAAACCTCTACAAGAGTTGTACGTCAACATTCACATATGGTGTCTTTTATTCATTTGAATGAAGTGTACTCGACAATAGCTGACATGGAGGATAGTAATCCAACAACATATAATCAAGCTTTGTAGGATGGCGACGCATCTCAGTGGGAGCATGTCATAAAGTTTGAGATTGATTCCATGTATGCAAATAGTTTATGAACTGTAGTAGGTCCATCAGAAGGCGTAATTCCCATTGGATGTAAGTGGATTTACAAGTGCAAGAGTGACATTAATGGTAAAGCAGAGACTTTCAGATCTAGATTAGTGACAAAGGATACACTCAAGTCAAAGGAATTAATTATGATGGGCACATTTTCGCCTGTAGCAATTCTATAATCGATATAAATGTTGTTCGTAATTGTAGAATTGATGGACTATAAGATATGGCAAATGGATGCAAAGACAACTTATTCTTAACGGGGAGTTGGAAGAGGACATTTATATGCAACAATATAACTTCTGCGTAAGAGCATTATCCAATTCTATATATGGCCTAAAACAAGCCTCTAGGAGCTGGAATAAAAGGTTTGACCAAGATGTCAAGGGTTATGGTTTCGAACAGAATCTAGAAGAGTCTTGTGTTTATATGAAAAGTAGCGGGAGGCCAGTTTTCTTCCTAGTTTCATATGCGACTGACATTCTGCTCATTGGGAATGATGCAGGGGTAATGTCAACATTCAATATCTGTTTAGTGAATCGATTTTCATTGACAAACCTTGGTGAGTGATTCTATATTCTCTGTATTAAGCTTTTGCTATTAGGATTGACCCAAGCCAAGTATATTAGCAAAATCCTGTATAGTATCAACATCCATTTAGACATGGAGTTACATTTTTTAGAAAGCAATGCCCTAGTAACTCATCTGATATTTGATCAGATAAAAGTGTATACCCTATTGTCTCGGCTATAGGAAGCATCAGGTTTGCCATGCTTTGTACCAGACCAAACATCTGCTACATTGTTGGGATTGTTAGTAGATTCCAGAGCAATCCCATATGGAGCATTGCAGAACAATCAAGAATATCCTGAAGTACAAGGATTACATCTTGACATACTCCGTTGATCGGCTTTCTCCTCTAGGATACACAGATGCAGATTTTCAGTCTGACCCGGATGATAGTATCTACCATTCGGTCCATGTTTACACTTGCTGGCAGAGCATTTAGTTTTGCAACATCAAATAGAGGGCCATCGCAAATTCGACTACTGAGGCAGAATAATGGTTGATTAAGGAATCTCGAATGAAGCAATGTGGCATTATAGATTCCTTATTGAGCTAGGAGTGGTCTCCAGTTGCATTGTCTCCATTACCATTTTTATGTGACAACAGTACGGAAGTTGTTCATTGTAGAGACCCCAGAGACCATTCAAAAAATAAAACATGTGAAAAGGAAGTAAAATACTATTCGAGAATCAATGAGTCAAAAAAAATTTATAGCTGATACAAAGGTTGCATGAGCTGATAATGTTTCTGATCAAATGGTAAAGCCACTGCCTCCTAAGCTATACTCTAAAAATGTTGAAAACATAGGGGTCATAATGATGGCTAGATAATGACTAGATGGTTACGAGTCAAAGTGGTAGTATGTTTGTTTGGATGTTTTTAATCATATCTTTATTATTTGTATGAGATACATTTGGTTAATAAAAGTAATTTATTTAACTCAACTATAAATGGTTATTTTTGGTTGATTATGAGATTAGTCAATTCGGTATAAGATATCAATATCTTTGGGGTATTGAATGAATGTCCAACAACATGAGATGAAATTGTGGGAGATCAAATATTCAATATCCTTACATGATACACTTAAACTAAGTCACAACTATGATTGAACTTGGGAGAGATCGATTCTAATAGCTGCTACACGTATGCAATAGTTATTATAGTGATGGCTATGATGATTCTCACCAAACAAGATGAGATCTTGCATTGATAGATAGGTAACATTCTGTGAGAAATTGTCAAAGCAAAAACAAGTATGTCATAGTTGGGCAAGTTTCTTACAACTGATGTGATGTGATCCTCTCACCTGAGAGGTCGATGTTGTCATATTGGTATTTTGACATACTTTGACGAACCGATGCAATATGTTCTAGAATAAGCGATAAGTTGGGTGTGTCAAGTATCATGAGATGTACAATAATGAATCCACCAAACGAATATTAGGAATATAACTTATTAGTAATGGAACTTAATCATAGTTGACAGGAACAAAATCCTTGCCAAGTGTTTGCTGCAGATATGTTTTGTACATGCTGTTACAACTTTAGTATGTATTGGGTATGGTTTAGACAATGACTAAATTCCCGGCTGCCAGTACATGTGCCAGATTGTGGAAGGATTATCACAGTCATATGAATGAGATCAAGTTAGAGTGTACTAGCGAAAATATACAATATATCATTTTGTGAGCAAATTAGAGCCCTCAAGGGAAGTAGTCTTTCAATTCAAAATTGACGTCTTGGGACACTATTTTTGGTGCCTAGAATCGATCTAGGTAGGTGATGGCTTCTTAAGCGCTAGACACAGACTTTGACCAACTTCTTTAAAATCTCAAGTTACACACGAACTTCGATAAGATCTACTATGACGTATTCGGCAGCTCGGCTGACCAAGAGTTGAGTCGATCACAAATGGTCTACTCAGTTCCAGTTCAGACAACCTCAGAGTAGGTAACTTCGTACAAGATTATTAGGTCATTGATTAAATTAATTAATTACTTTAACTAATTTATGGAAGATTGGTAAGCAAAATGGTTTCGATAGTCCAAGTGAGAGTTCGTTGTTTTGGATGTTCCATATCTTAGCCAACAAAAAGTTACATCTTTTAGTTGCATGATTAAAATTACATCCAAAGAAATATTCCCATAGATGGCTTCTTAAGCGCTAGACACATACTTCGGCCAACTTCTTTAATTCTCAAGTTACACACGAACTTCTATAAGACCTAATATGACGTACGGCTGACCAAGAGTTGATCCAATAACAAATGGTCTACACAGTTCCAGTTCAGATAACCTCATAGTAGGCAATTCATACAAGATTATCAGATCGTTATGATTGAATTAATTAATTAGTTAATTACAATTAACTAAATTATGGAGGATTGGTAAGCAAAATGGCTTTGATAGTCCAGGCGTGAGTTCGTTGGTTTGGATTTTCCAAATCTTAGCCAAAAAATTGTTATATCTTTTAATTGCATGGACATCCAAAGAGAGAATCTTAGAGATGAGATCTATGCTGCACGGACACAAAAAAATAGTGTTCGTATTGTGTTAGTACTTATGTCCGTGTCTTTATTCGTGCAACATAGGTGATTATATGGTATCTATGAAAATGTATATATCCAGTATGCTTATTGTGTCCTCCGTACTTGTGCAACATAGGATGAGATCCATTTGAATTTGATCTTTTTGCAAATCTAACCCTAAACCTACCAACTTTATCATCAATAATTCTATATATAAGGAAATTAAATCAAAAAATGGGATGCAAGTTTTTTCTGAAACTCACAAAACACAGTTTTTTTTCTTTGATTCCTAAGGAGTTGAGGAAGCGCCTCTACAAGGAGACCCTCTGTGAGATATAAAGAGTTGGAGGCATTACCCTTGCAATCCCCAAGAAGTCGTTACCTTCCATAAATCGATTATGGCATAACGAATAGTGTGTCGGCGACTGGACATAAGTTGTACTCCCTAAATTGATGGTTAACCTAAATAATAATATTTATTTGCATGACTATTGCTGCAACAGTTTCTAATTTGTATCACTTTGATATCAATTTTTGTTAGCAAACAAAACCGTAGTAGTCATGCAAATCAAAATTATCATCTAGATTAACCATTATTCTAAGGAGTAGATAAAATAGAACGTACATTGGTTGCCAAAATACTATTCTTGATGGATATAGGTAGGTGAAGACTTGTTGAGTGTCGCAAGTATATTGACTCCAACTCTTTATATCTCAGAGAGGGTCTCCTTGCAAAGAGACTTCTCCCCGTCTCCTTGGGAAGGAAAGAAAAATAACTAAAATCTTTGTAAGTTTCATATATAATTACCATGGTTAGTATTGCAACAAAATAAATCCAAGTAGATCTCATATGTCTATAAATATTTAGTTGGCTAATATTTGGAAATGATAGGACATCCAAACCAACAACTTTCACTTGACTATTATATTCATTTAGTTACCATTCCTCCATAAATTAGTTATTATAGTTAAGTATTAAATTACGAGAAAATTTGAGTGGCACCCCACTTTGTTTACCCAAATTTAATGTACACCCCACTGCTTTGCACTATTGTAATTCACCCCCCACTTTTGACGAATTCCGTCCATATTCGACGGTCAACTGAGTTGACCTATTTTTTTGACAAAAATACCCACATAGCAGAAAACCACCCGCCTCCCACCGTCGTGCTCGCCCTCCCCCTTCCCCTCCCACAGCCCTCTGCCGCCGCCACCACCACCATCATCTCCACCACCTTCACCATCACCACCACTACCACCTTCACCATCACCACCACCACCACCACCAACCCCTGCTCCCCCGCCGTACTCGTCCCCCCTCCCCCTCCCCCGCGCCTCCGCCCCCGCTCCCCTCGCGCCTCCCACACAGCAACAACAGCCATCTGCTACGCGGGAGTGGGGGCAGCGCTGCGGCAGCGGCAGCGAGGTCGGGGGGGTGCGAGCGCGTGTGGAGGGGGGGGCACCGCTGCGGCGGCGGCGGCATAGGGAGGGGGCAGCGCTGCTGGCAGTGGGTCGGGGGGGGGGCGAGCGCGTGTGGTGGGGGGCAGCGCAGCGGCGGCGGCGGAGGGCGGTGGGGCGGCAGCTCTGCGGCGGCAGCGGGTGACGGCCGGAGGGGGGCGGCGATCCCCAGCTGGAGACGACAGGGGGCACGGGTGATGCGGGGAAGAAGACAACATATTGGAATATTTTTGTCAAAAAAAAGGGTCAACTCAGTTGACCGTCTAATATGGACGGAATCCGTCAAAAGTGGGGAGTGAATTACAATAGTGTAAAGCAGTGGGGTGCACCTTAAATTTAGGTAAACAAAGTGGGGTGCCATTCAAATTTTCTCTTAAATTATTAATTCACTCACATTGAACTAATTATTTAGCAGGAAGATGTACACTGAGGTTGAATGAATTGAGACCCTATGCATCATTTTACATCAACTCACTCTTGGTTGTCCCAACACGGTGTATTAGGTTTGGTTCAAAGTTTGTATCTAAATTGACTCTATTTATATGACTAATAATTGTTAGACAGGCTAAAACCCATATTGACTATTGAGAATTTGGTGACTATCTAACCCATAGTCAATACATTGACCCCTTAGAGTAAAGTTGTAGTGGCACATACGAATCAACGTCTGGCTAGAATTTTGTTCTTGGTAACTATGCTCATGTTTCATTCTTAGTGTTCATGTAATGATTCCTTGTTAAGCAACCATGCGTCCTTGATGATCCTTGACACACCCAACTTATTGCATAGTGATTTTAGACCAATTTTGTCAGCAAATTAGAACTTGTAGTGGAAGTAGTCATGCAAATCAAAATTACTATCTAGATTAACCATTAATCTAGGAAGTTGATAAAACGAACTTATATCGAATCGCCAAGATGTTATTCTCCACGTTTGATCAATCTAGGCATGTTATGATTTTTGAGCACCGAAAGTGTAACACATCCTACTTCACATCTTGGTGAGGGTCTCCTTGCAGAGAGACTTATCCCAACTCCTTGGGAAGGAAAGAAAAGAACTGAAACTTTTTGTAAGTTTCAAAAAAAAATTAGATATCTACTTATGACATTTGATTTTCTTTTATGGAATACTAGATAATTGGTTTGGGTTTTTCATGTTTACGATTGCAACAAAACAAATCTACATAAATCTCATATATCTAGGATTGTTTGTTTGGATATAATCTTAACCATGCAATTAAAAGATCGTTTCTTTATAGCTAGCTAAGATTTGGATATGATATGACATGTAAACAAGTAAACTCCCACTTGAACTAACCAGTGTTATAGATTTCGCTGGACGGAATCGGAGCGGCGGAGGGCCACCTAGGCGGCCGCACAGATTTTTTTTTTAAATTTGAAATATGAATTTTAAATTTTTTTTATTTTTTTTGAAATTTTGTTGATTTTTTTTGAAATTAATTTTTATTATTTTATTTTCAAATTTCAAATTTCAAATTTCAAATTCAAAAATTTTAAATTTGAAATTTTCAAAAAATCTTGCTTAGCCGAACAGGCCGCCTAGCCTGCCTAGGCGTCGAACAGGTCCGAACAGGCGCTTAGGTCAGCTGAACAGGGGGTTTTCGGTTCGTTGGGAGGCCGCAGAGCTCTAGACGGCCGCCTAGGCCGATTTTTAGAACAGTTCAACTAACTATCATAGTTATTAGTTGGTAGTTCTTAATCAAATTAACTAATTAGTTAATGAGATCATATTGAACTAATTATTCTCCAAGATGATGCCTACACGTGGTATAAAGAGTTGGAGGCATTACACTTGCGGCGCTTAAGAATTCATCACCTGCCTAACTCGATTCTAGGCATTAGAAATTGCGTGTTGACGAGCGACGACCCGTTGTAGGTTCTCTTTTATTTACTCCTAGGTTAATGGATAATCCAGAGGACAATTTTGCTTTGCACGATATATACACACAAATATATTGAAATGGTAAACAACTCCTACTACCCGGCATAAGCACGATTTTTTTATTACATCAACCTCTTTAACCTAAGCTTGGGTCGATTTCTCTGCATGCCTATTTTCGATTTTTATACCTTTGATGACATCCTTCCTCGATCTACCGCTTGGGTTGATCTCCATGCACGCTCCATACATGCTGATCGTCAGTTCACGATCTTCTTTGCTCGCATAGATGGTTCCTCCATGTCTAGGTCTCAATCAACCGTTACCTGGATATATCGGTTTATCCACATTCTTAATTAAGTGCATAGAACGCCCATGGTAATTCGAACCACCGACCTGGTTTTCCGAGTCCTTATGTCTCCAGGACTTGCCACTTGAGCTAGTGCTTGTTGATTATATATATATATATATATATATATATATATATGAGCAGGCGCGCACGTGGGCCCCACGAGCCCCCCCATCCGATGGTGAGGGGGGCGGGGCTCCCCTCGCGGGCCTTTTGATCCGCGCCCTATATATATATATATATATATATATATATATATATATATGCCCTCTCTCGAGGGATTGAAATTGAGTGCACCTCGGACGTTTGGTAATGAATTAGTAAGCCTTTTGAACAGGCAAATCATCTATTCTAGGCACACTCACTTAAACACTACGCAGCTAGTGTACAATTAAGACGAAAACAAGGCACCGAGCTTCGTATTGAGAAGCAGGGGCGATCCTATAATTTACATAATTTTTTTTTCTTGCTTTCTCACCAGGGGTTTGGTCTAAACTAATACTAAGATCATGCATAGAGACGAGGTCTAGTAATACACAAAAAATTGTCAACCGGCAATTGACACTTGTTTAACAATACGAAGTATTTATGCTGTCCAATATAATTTTAGAATGAACCAAAATGTTAGGGAGACTAGATACTTCGAGAGCTATGATTCATCAATCAGCACTTCTTGTGATTTGCTCATATACTAGATGAAAGTCAAGCTGCTAAGTTATGTTCTTTGCATGTAAGCAGAATGAATCCTAATCCAATCAGGATTAGGTTAATTCTGGTTTGATCTGAAACTTTTCTTGGATATTATCGTTCTTTTTGGATTTGTGATATCAGAATGTAATAGGCTCAAGAACCCTGTTTTAGTCATATTTATGATTCTTGGGTTATAAAGAGTGTTGTTTCCATTTGAATACATTTGAAACTATTTTTGGTTTAAGGATGATACAATAGAGAATATCTACTAGGAGGAAGGGTTCTCCCCTAGAATACAAAATTTTCTTTGTCATTTTTCCTTGTTTATCTGATCAAAATTCATCCATTCTAATGTATTTCCAAAACCTAGTTTTTGGTAAAGATGAGATTTACAGAGAATCTTTGAGGAAGAATTCTCCTTGTACTTAAGGGCACACGAGGATAATTTGTTTTGTGCATTACTTGCATGATTGCATCTATAGTACTGTATTCCTTGTTGAATGTACCCATTGTCACAGTTTGTCGTGGAGTTCATGCAGCTTTTTGCTGGGTTGCGATAATTTCTATCGTTCTTTCGTGTGAGTGCTTGAAGTGCACTGCATTTTGGACAGACCAACACCAGTTCACCAAAATGACTGTATCTTGGGCCTAGCGTTGTAGTTTCAACTAATGTTCAAAAAGTCGGTCGATACTGAACATGTTGGCCATATCAAATCAGTTTTGAACATATCTGATCCAACAACACATAAAATTATTGGTATTGGCCAATATTTTAAGAATTATCTTACTTATTTATGAAATATTCATCTTGGCCAATATTATATCTGTTATCAGTATCAGCCAATATATTCCAGAAATTACAATTTTATTTCCTCAGATCTACAAAATTGTATACAACATTCCTTATTTCTTCAATCAGATTTCTTAGTGTGAACAGTCCAATTACTGGATTGGAAATTTTATCTATTTCTCATGGATATGCACATGTAATACATATCAAGAAGAAAGAAAATATTTAGTTCGTAAGAGAAAATTAGTACCTTAATCCATGAAAAAAAAAAGTGATACTACCTTTTCAGATTAAATAACAGAATGTTGAGTCTAGAGAGGCTAGTATGAGAAAAGGGTGAACTTGATGCGATGAAAGAGAGTTTTAAGAAAGCAATGCAAAATTTTACATGCCTTAGTTTATTTTCTTTTAAATCATTATCTTCATCTTCTTTATTTTCAGTCATGTCGAAGATTAAATATGTATTTCAAAATCGCGTTAAACAAATTTCTTGGCATGAATGAGAAGGAGCCCAGCAGCTAAAATTCAAGTCAATGTGAGAGAGAAAAATGAATATGAACCACCAGTTGGCCCATTGCTTGTTATTATATCTTTAATCTTTTTCATGTGATCTAACAGAGTTCCAAGTCAAAATCCAAGTGATATCTTCCAAAGGCTTGTTTTCTATAAATGTTTGAGCGTGTATACAATTAATATGTAGACAACTTTCTGTGTCTCTGATTACATCACCTAGTATTTGGAATCAATCTGCAACTCGCAATAGAATAGTGTGAGCGGGTCGATTATGCAGACAGCCTGTTTAATTGCTCTTTATACCGTTAAGCATCTGATTAGTTGTTGATCAACATCATCATCACCCAGCTTTCTCCATCAGAATGGGGTCGGCTATGGACGGTGAAGCATAAGAAAGCTCCATGAAAGACTTGATAAAGTTTTTATGACCGGCTGCCAACATGACGTCAACCCACTATTTTGGTGCTAAATTTCTAGCCAAGTCAATTGTGATCATGCGATGGTCATGTCATAGAACCTAGATGGCCTGTTAGCAGGTATGTACTATGTAGACATGCCTTTTGGATATGCACTTTAAGCTCATGCAACCAAGGATCACCTTCCAAATTCTCCTAGACTATAAAGATTCTAGACGAAGAGATAAAGATGATACGATTTGCTATTGGAAATTGCATTCATCTTTGTGACACATTAAGCCAAAGAGTGAAGTATGACAATCCCATGCATTCATCTGATTAGTTGTTGATGTTTTGCTAAGTTAGTATTGAAGGTCTCAGACTCTCAATCTGACCTGTTAGCCTTCTACTAACCCACAAAAATATTCTGTTCTCGCCCAGACTCATTCGATTTCTCCAGCCTATGCGTGGCATGCACAGACCCCTTGTCCCCATTTCTCTCTCCATACTTCTGGCAACTCTGGCGAACATTCAACAACTACTACAATTCTGTGAGGACATTTAAATTTGTTAAGTTTCTTTAAATATAGAAAAAGTTATTAACCACCCTTTTCTGTAAACTTCTAGGCAGTGTTTTAAAAACCGGACCGGAGATCGACCAGAAGAAGGCACTGGGTCTGGTCAAATCGGTTCAACCAGTGGTTGAACCACTGGGTTAACCTAAGTGGCCCAAGTTCAATCTTTTTTGGACACTGACTTTTACAAAAATATTCTTTTACAACCACTTTTTGAAAAAACAGTGGGTCAATACTGACCCGGCCTGGAAAAGCTACCGGTTCATGGGTCAACCGGTTGAACTGGCCAGTCAGGTCCGGTTTTTAAAACACCTAGTCTAAGTTTTCAGCAGTCGATGTGGTGACCTTTCTGGTAGCTGTCATTGTGGCCTCTTATCTGCTATCAGCAGCATCCTCTTTCTCCTGTTTTTGAACTATTTTCCTATTTCTAACTTCTTGAAGTAGTACTAAACTTTTGGCAAAAGTATTCTTTCCGTCTACATACTGTGATCTTATTTACCACCACGTCATCGTATTATTTAGATGCTTGGCTCAGATTGAGCACATACTGAAACCACACAATGCAATTTCTTTTATATCTATGTATTATGTATACCTCACCTTTGTCCTGTTCGGTTCAGTGAGAAAGCTTTGATTATTAACTCAATGACCACACCCACCCTGTGGATTCTATTCACTTGAAAGTTTGAATCCTGCCTATACAAATTTATTCCCTCTACTAATGTATAGATTTCAATTTTAATGTTGTTCATCTAGTCATGCTTAAAAATATTGTGCGTGTCAAGTGCTATATTGTTGAACCTTGTTTTCTTTCTATGTTCAGGAGGATGAGCTCAAGAGAGGTGAGCTGGAGGCTGACAAGGATAAAATGATGAGAGAATACAGGGCTCAGCTTGATGCTGAAAGAGCTCGCAAGCTATCCCAGGGAAGAAACCACTCTAGCAGCAAGTCACATCACAAGAAAGGTAATATGTTATGTTTTGTTGATTTTTTCTTTTATGTGATGGTTAAGCTACAGGTTTAGAAATCTGAGAATTATGTAATAAAATGTAATAAAATGTAGTATATCCTTTGTATTATTGACTATTGCATTATACTAGCTCGTCTTGACTCGTAAGTTTTGAGTAATATCATTTGTTTAATATGAATGAAAAGTGCTTCTTTACTAATTACGGCATTTCGATGCAGAGAGGAAGGATAAAGATACAAAGAAACGGAGTAGAAAAAAGAGAAAGGTTTCTTGATTTCTAACTTTTGAGTTCTTTTTAACATTATATGCTTCGACCCTTTCCTAATATTCCAGCACTGCCCATTCTATCTGCACTTAGTTCCATAAATATCAGCTACTGGCATGCATCCTTTTGCATTCTAACTGGATCTGGATTTTCCTATGTTATCATTTAATGTTCCATTCCAACATAAGGACACTTGTATGGTAAAATTTCTAACTTTTTTGTATCTTCATTGTAGATAAATTATTACATGGAATCTGTGTTTAATAAGCTTATGAATAGTTTCAATCCGCCTTCAGAAATACATTCAATCCCTAATTGAAAACCTCGTTATAGTGAAGTGTTTGGATTATGTTGTTGTTGGGTAACAGCGGATGGCTTATGTGATCACTGGTATGAGACATACAACTCTGTCATGGACTGCCATGGTAGATTTTCGTTGTGTCATTTATCCGCTTACATGGTATAGAAACACGTGTATGAGGTAACAATTGGAGGCAGACAATTTACCTTTTATCCTGGAGCACCTTTCGAGGTGTATGACTTACATTGTATAATATAAGACAACAAATCCTTAAATTCTGGGCTCAGCTATATGAATCAACCCCTAATGCCCTAGGAACCAATCATAAACAGTCATCTAGTGAAGGAATTTTTTTAGGAGCCAAGTGCAAATGCATGTTATAGTGGTAGACTACATAGTTAGATTTTTTTTTTTTCTCTGTGTGAAGTAATTCAATCCAAATCAGTGCCAGCTCAAAATCAGCAGTTGTAAAGCTTAGCAATGTCCTACAACTGAAATCAAAACGTGCACCCAATAGTATAGAAAGTGCCAGGCAACCCTTATGCGGCAAGGGTACGCCTAGCGCCCAGGCAGCTAGGCGGCTGCCTAGGCGGATTTATGTGGAAGAAAAAAGTGTTACAATTAAAAAGGCTTCGGATTTTTTAGTTCATTGAAAGTAATACAAAACAATGTGTATGTGTATATAACACAATGATTACATTATAAAGAACTTTAGCAAACACTCAAATGGACCAAAGACTACAATAACTAGTATTGAACAAATAGATTATAATTTATAATTCACCAAAAATAATATAATATGAAATGAAAAGTCAATATAAATATTTTTGGGCCATGCCAAAAGCTGACCAAGGAAATAAAAGGAATCATGCCAAAAAACAGGTTTTGAACAAGAATTTGACAAAAAGAAATAAAAAAGAAGAACAAAGTCTAGGCGGCACTTTTTTTCTTCTTTGGTACATAATACGCTTTTCCCCGCATAATGCCTCCTACTGCCTAGAACACATAGTATATTAAATTTTTTGACAGTTGGTAGCTGGATAGCGCCTAGATGCTGCTTTTTAACTCATTTAGGAACACTACTTGCACCTCTCTATTGTCACTCATCTTTTTGGTGCCAACTTCCATTTCCTTGAAGATTATTTTTGTTGTCTTGTATGTTAGTGTGGAAGGTCTTAGGCCTTGTTTGGTTCGCGGAATCATGGGGTTGGGAAAGGAAAGACATTACTTTCCTATATTTGGGTGCCAAAGGCATTGAAAAGGAAAGGAAAGTAGTTTCCAATGGAAAGGAAATTAGGGAGGAAAATGGTTCCATCCATCCAAGCAAGGATTCACCATCCCACCATTAAGTATTCACTTTTCCTTCCAATTTACTTGGCATTTCCAAACACCAGAAAGGAAAATCGATAGGAATTGTAATTTTCCAAAGGAAAGGAAACACCAAAGAATTGATTTCCTTTCCTTTCCTTTCCTTTCCGCGAACCAAATGAGGCCTTTGTTGATTTGCTCTAGGATTAGGGGGAATTTGAGGGTATGGTGGATATTTATGAAAATGTTGTAAACTTGTCCCTTTTTATTATTCTATAGTTTCAATTTTTATCAGTTCTTGTATACTTAACTATTCTATACCTGTTGATGTAGTATTGGCAGATGTCCACTCTAATTTAAGGCAACTATATAATTCTCGAGTTAAATTATACTTGTGACAACAAGTTTGGGGTTGATTCAAGAGACTCAGTTTATTGAGGATAAATTTTCAACCCAGCGAGAATTCAAAGTTTTTTAGGTACTACTACCATTAGTAAACATATATTTCAATCCTAAATTCCTATTGCTAATGGGACTTTGTAGCTGTATTAATTACTTTTATCATTATAGCCAAAATTCAATATCTTCTTTTCTGGTATGTTTGTTTTGCAAGGTAAAGTTAAGTGAAAACTTCATTTGTAGGATTGAATATAACAACAACAGAGCCTTTAAGTTCTGGGCTAGGCTATATGAATCATTTTGTTTCATATAGCTCTGATGATGGTCATCTCCTTTGTAACACTAACGGATAACACTAATGGAAACAAATGATCACTTATCCATCTAAAGCATTCTCATTTCTGCTCTACTCATTTTCTAGACTTTTTTTAAATTGCCCAACACCCTGATCATAAAACATGGTTGTCTTATAGCCGTCTTATAGAAATTCTCTCAACTTTCAAGGGTATCCTATACTCGGAAATCATTCTATAAATACTCCATTATTTCAACTATCATGTTAAGCATCATTCCTAGATCTCGTCCATCAATATGTACTCCATTTTTTCTTGGCCTTCTTGTTGAAGTTACATTTAATATATTTTATTTTCGTCCTTTAAATCCTTTTGGACTCCAAAGTTTCTCTTCACAAATCTATTTTTAAATTTAGTACTTCTCGACTCTCATCAAGTAATATCATCAGCAAAAACCATACACCATGAAACATTATCCTCAATATGCCTAATAACTTCATAACAGCTAGCAGAAAAAGGTAAAGAACTTAATGTTGATCTTGATGTAAGCCAAGGTGATCGGAATAATAACTACTGTATCGTCTCCAATGGTCCTTACAATAGTCGTAACTCCATCACAAGTATTCTTTATAATCTCAATATAGCTACTACAGACTTTCTTTCTTTTCTAAAATCTACCATATTTTCTAAAATCTACTAGATACTCTATAATAAGATTTTTCGAAGTTAGTAAAAACTATATGCAGTTCCATCTTCTTGTCTCTAATTTTTCTATTTATCTTCTTAGTAAGCAAATGACTTCAATAGTAGATATCCCCAATATAAAACCAAATTGATTCGTCTATACTTTGATATTACGGCTCGTAAGCTCGAGTTCTCGATAATTAGCACAACTCTGCACATCCCTTTTCTTTATTTAGGCATTATCATGCTGCATCTCCATTCATCGTGCAATTTTTAGTCCTTAGGATTTGGCTGAATAAATTAGTGAGCCACATTAATCCTTTGTCTCATGAACATTCCAAACCTCAACAAAAATATTACCAGGTCTTACTTCTCCAATTTTCATTTTCATCATAGCATTCTTAACTTCGTATATTCTAATTTACGACAATATCTGTATCTTCTGAATTAATACTTTCGATTCTGTATTGAGTTTTTCTAGGTGGTTATTTTTAGACAGTTGTAAAATAACTCATCTACTACCAAGCCTGTAAATATGTTTTCTGTAAGTAATACATTATGGTCTTCAGTACACATTTGATTTTACCCAGGTCACCACTCCTTCCCTCGCTCTTACCAAGCCTATCAATATCTTTTTCTCCCAGTTTCTAACTTACTTTGCAAATAATCATAGGTCTTAAACTGCTTTTTTAGCTTGCTTCTTTGCTAAAGGATTCTGTACTCTGTAGGTATAAGTTCTTGTTATTGCAAGACTTTAAAGAGAGAAAATATCACACTTCCAAATAGGTTACGCTGTCTTTTTAAAAAGGTTATGATATGTAAGATACTTCTTCCCCACTTTGCTATATTTATATGATAACTAGTACTCACTTCTCATGCTTGTTTGTTACTCACCTCACATACTTGTTTGTTATGAAACAAGTGGGGTAAGGCACCTATAATGTTGCCTAGACCTATTATGCCATGTTTATTTAGATTACCTTATGTCTGAGCAGTCACCTTTCCGGTGTGCACGAAAGTTTAATGGATGAGAGAGATGACTATATTAGCAAGACCAGTGACATTATTGTGAATTTCATTCTTAGTGTTCTGTGCACACAAGATCTTCATCATCTCGCTTAACAATTTTACCCCACATCCATCCATATTTATGTATACATGATCATCCCTGGTTAGAAGCCATTTAGAAATATTTTGAAGATAGTTAATGAGTTGTAGAAGTTCACACTACTTGCTGTTGCATTATTTCCATTACTAGGTCTATATATTCATCGTCTCCCTAAGCATTCTATATGAAATGTTTTACAGCATGGAAGGAAGTCGAAATCTGAATCAAGTACTTCAAGTTCATCTTCAGAATCTTCAAGCAGCGACGATGAGGAAAGGGAATCGAAAAGGTCAAGATCGAAGTTGAGATCAAAGAGATCAAAGTCGAGAAAACACAGGTCGAGGAGCAAACATTCTGAAACCGATAGCGAGGACGACGGTCCGGTGCCCCTCTCAAGATTCTTTGGAAATGTAAAGACCTGAAATCACCTGTGCGTACTCATATAGATCTCCTTGTTGAGTTCATAGTGATTTTTCACTATTAAACATAAATTTAGTTGTTTTCTGTTTGATTGTAACGGAGATTTGGTGCCTAGAGGCTGGTTGGAACAGATTCTTGTATAACTAGCTGTAACATTTATAGATGTAGTAAAAGACCGGAAATAAAGAATTGGAAAATCTTTGGAGGAAACATTTGTAATCAGCTTCTATGGCTTTAAATTTGAGAGCTCTGTTAAGGGGTCATGAAAGTGAGAATTGCTCGAGGAATGCTGCAATGCTCGACGCCTGATAGTGACTCGAATAGCAGCAGTAATGCAGGAATTGTTTTTTTATTTTTATGTTTATTAAGATTATCACTTTTATTAATATCAAGTATTAATTTCTAATAACTAAAAAATTTTGTAACAGTACTCAACTATTAATTTAGCTGAATATTAATTTTTAATAAGTTAAGTAATTAGCTAGGATATATCAAATTATTAATTTGTAATAAGGTACATAAACTCAAAAAAATGGCTTGTGTCATTGGATGCTTAACGAAAATGTGTTGGACACACGATGAACACTCACTGCAAACTATATTAGGTTAACATCAAAATATGTAAACTATATTAGGATAACATCAAAATATGTAAGGTGTTCGTGTCGTCGTGTCTTTACTTTGTCGTATCTTACTTGTGTGGAAATGTATCGGATATACTATGAAAATTGCAAAATAAATTAGGGCAAATCATGTCTAATTACTTTCATTTCTGCACTCCTAATTTCTTTTATTTTTGCACTTCTAAATATTTGGTCATGCACCTAATTTATTTTGTTCGTACAAGTACCACCAGTAGGAATGGATTCTGTACAAATAGAACATAGAGCAACCGGTTCTGACCTGACGTGATACTTATGAGCATGAGAGGGTTAAGCAATTATACATAGGCGTCTGGTTACAAGGTAGGTGGACCTACCTTCTGAATACATAGTTTAAACTCATGCAACCAAATAGCACCCTTTTCCTTATAGACTATAAAGAGAATGCTACTTGATACCATTATATTAAATTGATGTTCTCATGAGATTGGTTAGATCTGAACCCATTATCCTTTATTATCGGCTAAAGATTATTTTTTTTGTGTTCATGAGAATGGTTAGATATGATAATTATCTTTTATACATTCGTTGCACACACAATGCGTGTGCACAGACCACTAGTTAATATGTAATCCAAATACCCTGTGTATTATTAACTTTCTGGTGTAACACTTTTTTGCCTAAAAAATATTATTATTTATGGATAATAGTTAAAATTATTTACTCATCTACTAACTCAAACTTTCATATTAATCTAAAACCATCATAACCTCTCTCTCTCTCTCTCTCTCTCTCTTTGTGCCCACGTTCTTTTTTACTGAAAATTGTGCTTGGAATCACAGTATTCAGATCTCCTATTGAGCAATTCCTTCATCCGATCTCAATTCCATTCACAAAGTATCTGAGCCTCTATGCTTTGGATCCATGCTTCGGATCAATCAATTCGAGATTTCCTTGATGAACCAGGTAGCAAAATCTGAAACTTTTATTTGGGTCATGATTAGTTTTCTTTGATTTGCATGTTTTCTGTTGGAATTGGTCCATTCAGCTTAGAATTATGCTTTGGATTGATATTTTATGGTGAATTGGTATCGGGAGTTGCAAGAGACAATGGAGTTCGATCTCGACAAGCTCTTCATATGAGAGATTTGTGGGACACGAACGAGGACTGCCCCCGGGAGTACTGTCACGCTCCAATTCTGCCGAATCGATAAGTCATCACCGGGGGTGATGACATACAAGCCTAAATTGCGGTTGTACAAGACATGAACATGCACATTGTATAAACGTATCTCAAGATAGGATCAGTGCAGCAAAAAATACGCAAAAAATTAATGACAACATAGATATATGAAAATAATTCTTTTATTCATAACTTGCAACAGTTACAAATGCTGTCAATAACCAACTGAAATATCACACATGATATGCAATATATATACTATCAATTAAATAAATGCCATGCAACATCTATATGTGGACTAATTTGATTATTTCTTTTATGTTATTCTAACAGTCATGTTGTGTTCTTCCTACCTTCTCATAATATTTTCTCAAATCATTCTTTCATATATCAATATAAAGGCTCATAATATAGTACTACTTTAAGCATGCATTATAGTGTTCATGAATTCCATTCTTTCCATGACAACAAGTGATACATCTTTTTCTTCTTCTATAACAATATAATGTTGTGAGTGTCACAAGTCCTAAAATATGCGGGACCAAGTCATGTGGCAATGAACCAACTATGTATCAATCAGACTCCAGCTCAAATCGATATGTTACGCTATCTAAAGCAATCTAACTATCTCTATGAATATTCTACCATTAATAGTATATCTCAATCCACTTAAAGTACAAATATCAATGATGAACAACATATATAAAGGTCGTCTGTCCAATAACACACATGCTCGAGTAGATCCGAGAGGATAACATGAGCCTACAAACACTAGACTATAACAACATAGAATAATAATAAAATAAAATATGTAGCTATGAAAGAATTGATTGAAGCATTTAATAACAATACCTGAATACGAG
This sequence comes from Iris pallida, assembly GCA_029216955.1. Classification (NCBI taxonomy): domain Eukaryota; kingdom Viridiplantae; phylum Streptophyta; class Magnoliopsida; order Asparagales; family Iridaceae; genus Iris; species Iris pallida. The sequence goes on from JANAVB010021796.1 coordinate 11,230,413, forward strand.
AAGACGATCATTAATGCACCTCCAGTTAATCTCCTTATAATCTTCTCAACCAACCTGGAGGGAAACCAAGTCCTCCAGGGGAGATATCAAGATACATAGAAACATGCCATAATGTAAACTAAATGCTACTAAACAACGACATGTACATATATACACATCTATGCTAATGACTAAGTGAATGCAATGCGAGAACAATGTTCATACATATGAGATGTCTGGCTGAGTAGGTATATCTGATCATATACTGGAAAGAAATCATATGAAATATGTGCAATAGTATTTATCAAACGCTAGAGGCCATTTGCATAAAATAGTCATCATTCTTGTAGATTCTCCGGATCTACCGTTTGTCTAAGAGTACATAGTAGCCCACACACCTATTGAGTGTCCTCCTTGTCCAATGATATGTCTTAATAAATCCAAGACAATAGATAACACACTCATATCTGAACATGTAACGTCCTAGTCCCAAAATACGTAGGACTAGGAGATTGTATACATGCCAGCTACGTATCGAGAGGACTCCAGCCCAACTCGAGTACGTATAAGCTGTATGGTTATTCTAAATCAACTATATCTCAATCCACTAAATAATGATAAAAATGACGAATCAAGTGCACTAAGGTTGATCAGACCGTAATACACTGATTCTAGAATAGATAAATATATTCGAGTGGATCTCCAATAACACATTTATCATGAACAAGCTAGAAGAAAATAGAAGCTTGTAAAAGACTAGGCTATAATAACATCGGAAATCAAATATAGGATGAAATGTAAATAAGGAAGAGAGTGTTAAAACATCAACTAAATATACCTGCAGTCTTGGTGTAGCAACCATCATCCATCAATGTACCATGCCTTCGTCTAATACCTGAAGAGATCACCAGGTCCTCAGGGGACTAGCAAGAAATATAATATACATGCCTACTGTACAGTAAATAACATGCAAGGAAAGACTGAAATAACAAGTACAAGAAAGAATAACACATAGGAGAACGCTATAGATGGTGACATATGAGAATGTAATATTAATCATGACTATAGGTACATGTGATAATAACTGCAACCCGGTGAGACACTAACAATACTATAACAGGTTCTCTACCGCATCCCGATGAGGCACTAGCAATAGAGGTATAGCCACGGCTAATAAACACTCTCGCCTAAGGTACTAAGAAGTCAAGTCTATCTAGTCATGTCCAAGTCAAGTATGGGTCAAGACATATCAGGTAAGCATGGTACATGACAACAGTATCAGGATCTAAACAAAAAAACAGTAATAAGTAGAATAAATAAAATAGCTCACGTGTAACGAGAAAATAATAGTGGCAACTAGAAAGTAGCAATAACATGGATCAAAGGAAGTATATGATCAACCAGATAGAAAAGTAACAACAATGTAAGAAATACATGTAAATACTGTAAAGTTCGGCAAGGTGTACTTGCCTGTGTTGAATCGTCAACGTCCAAATAAACAATTAGTCAATGAATGAGCCACGAAAGCTGAGCTTCCGCAAATGCCTTTAGATTCTGAAGCAGACATCAACAACGTGTTTGGCATAAGAAAAATAGCTAAGTTTGACTACCGATAAGTCCAATTCTGGACACAGGAGCAAAACAGTAATTTTGGACCAAATAGTGTCCGTCGATGGACCCGCTTTGCACCGAAAAATGTGCCAGAATCTGTGATCTCTAAAGTCGACAAACTATATACCTACAAGTCTAGTTTTTCGATACGAATCCAACAATATGTCCAATTAGATTTCGATAGGCCGTGCACAAAATTACCCGTTGAGTCGGATCGCGGGCCTGCCAAAATAATATTCCAGTTAACCTTCTTAGAATCAGACCTAACATGGCTCACAGAACCAGAAAAATGATACGAGTCTAGTGGCACAAGTTTCATCGCGATGTGACGAACGTGTATAGGGTAATTTGCTAGTTTGAAAAGAGGCCGATACAGTATATCTCACTACTAAAATCTGCTTAATTGGCGACGTAAATTTAGCGACGTTACAACTACATCGCTAAATTGTGGACATTAGCGACGTATAAACGAAACGTCGATAACCGTCGTTACTAGCGACGTAAATAGCGACGTGACAACGACGTATACTAGTTACGTGAGCTAGTCGTCACGAAACGTCGCTATAACGTCGCTAATTGCGACTGATTTAGCGACGTTAATAATAACGTCGCTAAATTTCTAACTAAATTAAATTTTCTCCCCGATTCATTTCTCCCCATCCATTTTACTCTCTCACTCTCTTCCTCCGACGCTCTCGCTCTCACTCTCTCCGGCACTCTCGCTCTCACTCTCTCCGGCGACTTCACTCTCTCCGGCGACTCTCCTCTGGTACGTGACTCCCTATCTCTCTCTCTATTTGTTGTTAGTGGTTGGGGGGGTGCTGGTGGCTCGGGGGGAGGGGCAGGGGAGTGCGGGTGGTTGGGGGTGAAGAATGGTTGGGGGGTGGCTGGGAGGGGATGGGGCAGGGGGGTGAGGGCGGCTGGGGGTGAGGAGGGGGGCTGGGGGAAGGGGAGGGTTAGGGTTCGGGTTAGGGGGGTGAGGGGCGGGTGGGGGGGGGTGAGGGCGGCTGGGGGGTGAGGGCGGGGGGGCTTGGGAGGGGAGGGGGGATGGTGGGGGAGGGGTTGGGGATAGGGTTCGGGTTTGGGTTAGGGGTGGTGTAGGGGTTGGGGGGGCTGGGGAGGGGAGGGGGGCTGGTTGGGGAGGGGTTAGGGATAGGGTTCGGGTTAGGGTTAGGGGTGGTGTGGGGGGGGGGAGGGGGAGGGGTGCGGGGGGGGGGGGGGGCTGGGTCAGGGACACCGATAGTGCCGAAAAAACTGATAATTTAGTAATATATATTTGTTTTTTGACACCGAAAAATGTGATACTCCGATTCGAAACCACGTACCGATAGTGCCGATATTTGTAATACGTAGTTTTGTTGGTTGGTTAATTTATAACACGATAGTGCCGATATTTGTAACACGTACCGATAGTGCCGATATTTGTAACACGTAGTTTCCTTGATCCCGATACTCATAGGAATGGTCCCGAGTCACGGCCGTAGTATGTAGTATATTCGTTTTAGTTTGTAGTATATTCATTTTAGTTTTGAAGTTTATTCGTTTTAGTATGTAGTATGTAGTAGGAATGGTCCCGACTCACGGCCGTAGTATGTAGTATATTCGTTTTAGTTTTGAAGTTTATTCATATTTGCAGATATCTAGAAATGACTATATCCATGTATCTGCTAGACCGTTCGTGGATGTACAACCGTATTCGAGATGACAGGTGCGGTGTGCGAGATGAATACATCATCGAAGTAGAACAATTCCTCCAATTCGCGAAGGCGTTTCCTCAATCCATGGACGGCATGGACATTAAGTGCCCGTGTGCAAAATGTCGGAACATAAAGTTTCAACCAGAATTGGATGTGACGTATCATTTATAGACAAAGGGTTTCCTTCCGAATTACTACCAATGGACCGCACACGGAGAGCTTGTACCTTTAGCATTCCAAACGGAGCCTTATGTGGAGCCTTTTGTGGAGCCTTATATGAATGTCCACAACCGAACTGGTGTCGACAATGAGTACGTGAACATGGTCTTCGACGCTGCGGGGCCTAGTTTTGATCCATACAATCGTGACGCAGCTGAGGAGGCACCGAATGCCGATGCCGCGAAGTTCATGGAGTTGCTGAAGAATGCAAGGACTCCTTTATATCCTGGCTGTGAGGACCATTCACCGTTAGAGGTGATTACTCGGCTCTTGAGCATAAAGTCTGACTTTAACATGTCCCAAGAATGCTACAATAGAGTGCTCGAGTTGATTACCGATATCTTGTCGGAGGGTGCCAAGTTACCGAAAGACTTCTGCCGCTCTAAGAGGATGGTGAGATCTCTCTAGATGGGATACGACAAGATCGATTGTTGTCAGAACTGATGTATGCTTTACTACAAAGATCACAAGGATGCAGAAGTGTACGAATTCTGTGGTGCTGATCGCTACAAGCCAACTGCTGCAGGCAAGTCTAGAAGACCGACTGCTTCAATACAGTACTTGCCGTTGACGCCGCGGTTGCAGAGATTGTTCATGGTGAAAGAGACTGCCGAAAATATGAGTTGGCACAAGCGACAACAGACCGAAGGAGTGTTGGATCACCCATCTGATGGAGAAGCGTGGAAGCACTTCGATCGAGCATATCCTAACTTTGCTTCTGATGCGCGTAATGTAAGGTTGGGGCTCTGATCTGATGGTTTCACCCCATTTGGTCTTTCAGGCTCCCAATATTCATGCTGGCCGGTAATCTTCACTCCGTACAACCTACCGCCTTAGATGTGCATGAAGACACATTACATGTTCTTAACTATTATCATCCCCGGTCCGAACAATCCGAAAAGGAACATCGACGTGTACTTACAGTCGTTGATAGATGAGCTGAAGCAGCTATGGGAAACAGGGGCGTACACGTATGATGCTTCGAAAAAAACAGAATTTTTAGATACGGGCAGCACTAATGTGGACAATCAATGACTTTTCGGCTTATGGAATGTTATCTGGATGGAGCACTCATGGTCGGCTTTCATGTCCGTATTGCATGGACCACACTAAGGCTTTTCGTTTGAGACACGGAGGAAAGCCATGCTTCTTTGATTGTCACCGGCAGTTCTTGCCGAAAGACCATCCGTACCGTAGGAACAGAACTGCATTTCATGCCGGAGCTATGGAGAAGGGCGATCCACCGCCAATGTGGTCCGGAGAGGACACATGGGAGTAAGTAAAAGAAATCCCAAGTGCTATTGAAGATCCTACAACTAGCAGCCGTTGCGAGGGATTTGGCGAAGATCATAACTGGACCAAAAGGAGTATATTCTGGGATCTGCCATATTGGAGCACAAATCTGATTAGACATAACCTTGACGTCATGCATATCGAGAAGAACGTGTTTGATAACATAATTAATACTGTAATGGACGTCAAGGAAAAGACAAAAGACAATCAGAAGGCTAGATTGGACTTAGCCGAAATATGCAGATGCCCTACATTGCACATGATAGACAACGGGAAGGGAAAGCTTTTGCGGCCTAAGGCAGTCTACTTGCTGGACAAGGAGGACAAAGTGAGACTTTGTAGATGGATCCAGGACTTGAAATTTTCAGACAGATACGTCTCCAATCTAAGAAGATGTGTCGACATAAAGGAGTGTAAACTGACCGGAATGAAGAGCCACGATTGTCACGTATTCATGGAGAGGTTAATTCCTGTTGCATTTCGAGAACTATTACCGCCGGTAGTCTGGGATCCATTAACAGAGCTTAGCATATTTTTCAGAGATCTTTGTTCTTGTAAGTTGCTCGTCGATCGTTTAGAGAAGCAAGAGAAGGACATTGTGGTAACACTTTGCAAACTTGAGAGAGTTTTTCCTCCTGCATTCTTCGACTCAATGGAGCATTTGCCGATTCATCTTATCCATGAGGCTCTTGTTGTTAGACCTGTCGGTTATCGTTGGATGTACCCGTTCGAGCGACAGTTGAACCACCTCAAGAGGAAGGTGAAAAATAAGGCACGGGTGGAGGGTTCTATTTGTGAAGCATATGTCCTTGAGGAGATTTCAAACTTCTGTTCCATGTATTTTCAGCCTCATATTGCTATAAACAGAACAAGGGCTCCCAGAAATGATGACGGCTATGAAGTTGGTATTGAGGCAAAGCTGAAAGTATTTACTACCTACGGAAAACCATCTGGTAAAATGAAAAAAAGATATCTAAATGACGACGAGGTTAGCGCTGCAATGTTATATGTATTGCTCAACTGTGACGAGGAAGAAGTGGACAAGCTAGAGGGGTAAGTAAAATTATTTCGCGTGCTTCGTTGCTTCTGAATATAACTAATATACCTATGCTTCGTTGCTTTCCAGTATGTTTAAGGATGAGGTAACGTCCAACAATCCGTAGCAACCGAGGAGGAAGTAGAACGGCAAATGAGACTTTATTTTTCTTTTTGGTTGAGAGCATATGTACGGACGTAGTCACAATTTACTTTTTCTGTACATTTATACTTGCACATAATAATTAAGTTAGCATCGTTTCTATGGTATTTAGGTTGATCGTCCGGAGGCAATCCTTGAGAATAAGTATATTAAAACTCTAGCCAATGGGCCAATTTATCAAGTGAAGACCTGGCCAAGTTACTGCGTAAATGGTTTCAGGTTCAAGTCAACAAATGCTCGAATAAGAGACGACTTCTTGGATTTGGATTCTACGAAGAATAGCTGTTTGTGCATAAAATCTTCAAACTACAAAGACGTCGATCCAGGCAATGACTTCTTTGGCGTCTTACGGGAGATTGTGGAACTGACATACAATTATGCTATAGAACCTTATAAGATCGTCTTGTTCAGATGTGACTGGTTCGATCCGATCCAGGGTCGAGGTTGGAGAGTTGACAAACATGGTCTTGTTGACATAAATTATCGCCGTCGATATCAAGCTTATGAGCCGTTTGTTCTAGCAAGCCAGGCTCAGCTAGTTTACTTTACCAGCTATCCAAAACGAGGAGCCGGGAGATCAGATTGGTGGGCAGTCTGTAAGACTAAAGCTCGAAATACCTTCGATGTCGACGAGATAGCTTATCAGGAAGACGAACTACCTCTTATTACAAATATTGTCGATGTGAACTCAACGGAAGTTCATCATGACATGTTTCATCAATTGGAAGAGGTAGAAGTATCAGAAGAGGAAGAGGAAGTTGATAGAAGTGAAGAGGAAGAGGAAGAGGAAGAGGAAGAGGAACAAGATGAATTTTCAGAAGAGGATTGAATATGTTTAATTTTCAGATGTAGTATGGTTTACTTTTGTTTTTTCCAGATGTAGTATGGTTTACTTTTGTTTTAGCAACGTTAATAAGCGACATTTTCAGATGTAGTATGGTTTACTTTTATTTTTTCCAGATATAGTATGGTTTACTTAGCGACGTTCCCTGGCTGTAGTATGGTATACTTTTATTTTTTTAAGATGTAGTATGGTATACTTCTGTATTTTTTCAGATATGGCTCGACGTGGATCATTTGGTTCCAGTGCTGGTGGGAGTCGACGACCCCGACCGTCTCCATCTACCACTCTTACTGACTCCTCATCCCCTCGCACTCCAGTATACACTAGCGGTCTAGTCGCCGGCAGTACCTCCATACCCGGCTCTAGCAGTTCGAGGCTAGGGCCTTTTTCTTCTACGCAGCCAGTACCGTCGAGTATTCCAGAGGTCGACCCCACTATTGAGGAGCAGGCCGAGGCCGAGGCCCACGTCGAGGTCGAGGGCGATGGCGAGGCCCACGCCGACGGCGAGGGTGTCACGACCCGTACCCGGATATACGAGTACGAATACGTGGGCCACGTCCAGCCTACGCCGCGGTATCGGCGGTAGAACGCTGTCAAGTGTACTATACTAACTACAATATCTAAGAATCCATAACTAGAAATGTATTCATGTCACATCACGAAACTAAGGAAGATAAGACAAGAAATAACAACAATATCACTAGAACAACTAGAATCTACAATGATCATAAGACAGGAAGATAATGAAGGAACAACAAGACTAACTAAGGAATAACTACCAGGTAACTCACATAGAGAAACAGTGTGAACCACCTCAGCTAGAATCATCCTGCAGTCCAACAAATGTGGCACAACTACTCCTAAAATTTTGTCAACATATCCAGTCAGGATGGAACGAGCACAAATCTCAAATAACAGTTCTAATTAGACGATATTGAACATGTAGCAGTAATTAGAGAGAATATACAAGAAATCGCGAAATATACATGTGAGTATCATGGCAAGGTAAGCTGTAAATCTAGAGCTAGAACAAGGTAAGTAAAACTGATCATGGCATGTACAAGAATCAAGAATCATCTATCTAAGTGTGTGAGTACTAGTTTCAACATGTGGCCGGCTTGGGTCTTGCACAAGGTCTACTGGCCTGGTTAATCATACGTGGGGTGTATGATTAACACTCACAAGATCTACAAGAACAACAAGGTGGATAATGACCACACATCTACACTAATACTCCCCATCCCCGACTAGTATAGTGGATCCAACCATGACACATCATGACACACGATTCTCTGAGAGGGTAGCTAGCCTTCGCAGGAATCGTGTCTATACAATGCACAAGGAACAAGAAAGACTTGCACACGATATACCAAAGAGAGCGAGGAATAACATCTCATGACGGGATCCAGGGAAATACCAATCCGTGTGAACAATGTGTCAAGAGAACAAGGGTATCTACACTAAATACAAGAAACATAGACGATATCATAAAACAGAAATATTATCAGAGAATGTACTCGCCTGTGATCTGGTGGAATATGTCAACTGGTCCAAGAACAGTGCCTCGAGGACCTATAGGTGGAATATTGTATCAATATAAGGGTTTGGAAGTAAAATCAAGTCATACTAAGTCAAACTAGGTCAAGACAAGTCAAAGCAATTCAGACTAGGTCAATCTAAGTCAATGGTCGACTTACAGTTGACTTTTGGTCAACTGGTCAACTCTAGGTCAAACTTGACTAACGTTGACTAACAGTTGACTTTGGGTCAACTGGTCAACTTCGGTCAAGTTCTGGTCAATCTTAGGCTACGGTTGACTTTCGGTCAAAATAGTCAACTGTGGTCAACCAAGGTCAAAACTAGTCTAACCTAGGTCAAATGTTGACTCTACTTCGACGTTCAGTCAAAGTAGTCAACCATGGTCAAACTGGGTTAAAGCTAGCCTCTATAAACATCTACAAGGTCAACTTATGCATTTCGGTGATTTAGAAATCACTGAAATCGACGGGTCTCTAAAACAACCAAAAGGAGAAAATATTATAATAATAGGGTGACACAAAAGGGAAGAAATATACAGATGTTGTCGGATGATGAAACTAACATCACCAACGTATCCAGAATGGTCAAATCAGCTAGGATAGTCTGTCCAAAAGTCCAATTTGGACACAGGGACAAAACGGTAATTTCGGGCCAAAATGATGTCCGCCGTTGGACACACTTTGCACCGAAAAAAATGTGTCGAAATAAAGGTGCACAAAACCTAACAAATTATATGTCCACGAATCCAGAATGACGATACGATCCCAACGATATATCCAGAATTGGATTACGTTGACCCGATCTCAAATTGGTCCGTTGACCAGGACATTGGAAACCGATTTGCACCGAAATGCGTGCCGGAACCAATGTCCACTAAAACCTAGCAAATTATATGTTAACGAGTCCAGAATGACGATACGAACTCAACGGTATATCCAGAGTTGGATTCCGATGAGCCGATCTCAAAATGACCCCTTGACCCAGAAAGTGGGATCCGCTTTGCACCGAAATGCGTGCCAGGGCCCACGTTCTCCAAATCAAGCCAACTTTATATGAAAACATGCCAGAACGATGCCACGAGTCTACTGGTGGTGTCAGAAATTGAATCCGGAGTCCCGGGTTCAAAAATAGAATTTAACTAGTGCAAATTAAAGAATTCGAACGGCCAACTTTGGCGTCGAATTCGACCGACCTAACAAGCTCAAACTGAAAAGGAATCTAAAGGGGGCAGGAAGAGAATTATACCAGCTGTGCACCAGAACTGGTAGCACGTAAAACGGAGCTGCGATGACGAAATACGAACCCGCGAAGTTGGCGTCGCGAAACTGTCCAAAAACAGTACAAATTAAAACGTCAACTTGGTGGCCGGTTTTGATGTATCAAACGACGAAATTAACAGGTGAAATTTGACAGAGGTGAAGAGAGATATACCAAGATTGCGACGGAGCGAAGAAATTACCGATCCAACGGTCGAATTTCCCGAAAAATGTGTGCGAAGTTGCTGGTTTGAGACGTGATTCTGTGTTCCGTTCCCGTGCGCGTCACGGCGGGAACTCGTGCCAAACACACGAATAGCCCGTTTTCTGCGTCGAGGACGACGGAGGCGGCACGGGGGCGCTCGCCGGGGTCGCCCAGCCTTGGGTGGCCGGCCACGCGGTGGCGCGCGGCCACCCGCGGCGAATGGCAGCCGCTGCTACTACTGTAACTGCTGCTTGCTGCTGCTGCTGCGCCTGCGTGTGCGGCCAGTGCGGTGGCGATGCGATGCTGCGGCGGCGGCGCACGGCACTGCGGCGGCGACGACGGTCTCACTGTGGTGGGACGGAGAATGGTGATGGTGGCGGAGAATGGTGATGGTGGCGGAGAATGGTGATGTTTGTGAGCTCGGAAGGAGGAGGAGACGGGAAAAATGAGGAGGAGCTCGGAGAGGAAGGCCGGTGGCTGGTGGTGGAGCTCGGGAGGATGAGCTCGGGAGGCTCTCGGCCATGGGGGTGATGGTGTTGATGATGATGATGAAGGTGATGGCTATGAGTTTAAAACGAGAGGGGAAGAGAGTGTTGTGTGAGGAGAGAGAAAAAGAATGAGAGATGATGATGAGTTTAAAGAGAGAGAGAGGAGAGAAAATAGCAGCATGGGGGATCCATGCTGTGCCCGTACGGGAGGGGGGGGTTTCTTGTGTGTAATTGGAGTGAAGTGAGAGAAAGAGAGTGATATTTATATATATAGATTAAAGAAAATAGATGTCCGAGCTCTCTAGCCTAGTGGTATTAGAGCGGACATCCGGAGGGGCCGGCAAGGTTCGAGCCCCCCAATTGTGTGTATGAGTGGGATTTCAAAAAAAAAAAAAGAAAAAGAAAAGAAAAGAAAATAGATTAAAGAAAATAGAAGTAGATATTTAAGTATAGATATTTAATTAAGTAGATAGAGAAAAATAGATATTTTGAGTAGGGAAAAGGACAAAGTTAATAGTGGTGTGTATGGGCAGTCATGATAGGGCATACACCAAATTAGATTGGGTGTTGGGCCAAGTTTGGTTGAGTTGGGGCAAAGATTTAATTAAAATAATAATTTAAACCAATTAAAATCACGGATGAAGTAGGAGCACAAGGGAGATCAATTCGGTGGCACGCAAGTGGCACATGCACAGTAGGCTCAAAATAGGCCAGGGCCATATATTGGGTCGACTGGATTGGACCGATGTCGGGCCCGGAAATTAAATTGGAAGTCAGGTCTCAATTTACGGTAGATAATTAATTGGCCTAATTTGACCCGAACTTGTGCGAAGCAAAAAGAGTACAAAAGAACAAGTTGGAATGGAACATGATATATCAACGTGAAGGTAATCTCGTCTACTTCAAACTTCAAGAAGAAAGTTTTCAGAGACTGGCATCCCTGGTGCTCTAGAAATCCAAGTCACGGTAAAGAGCATTAATGATCAAAAATTAATTATATAGAAAAAATTATTGAAAATAATTCATTAGAAAATTCGAAAAATAATTCGAAAAATTCAGGGGGCTTACAGAGGGCGAGGCCGAGACCGAGGGGCAGGCTGCGGGTAGGGGCAGGGGCAGGGAAAGGGGCAGGGGCAGGGGCAGGGACAGGGGGCGGGGCAGGGGCATAGTGCAGCTCCCATTTGAGACGGATCCTCCGTGTCGCCCGGAGGGGGATCTGAGGTTGGAGATTTGGGCCTGTACTCGGACCAGACGGTAAGTAAAATTGTTGCATTTAATTTGTTTAAATTTATTATAAACTTGTTTAATAAATTTTAATTTCTATTTTACAGGTATTATCCCTCCTCCTCGTTGGGTACATTCATGTGACAGAATATGGGGGGCCCTGGATCAACTGGAGGGATGTCCCGGCCGACAGGAAGGCCTTCTGGTTTGAGCACTTTTCGGTACGTAAAAGTTTATTTCCTTTTAATATTTAGTATGTTATGTTATAACTTATGTACTTCTATGATTTTTTCAGCGGACTTACTTCTTCCCTCCCCACCGTGCTGTTGCTGTCGAGGCTATATTTTCCGGCATCGCCAGCAAGCTCATTAGGGACGCGATCATCGACCAAAAGGATCGCGACCGCCGGAGAGAGCCTATTCAGGGTTGGATCTCTGTCGCCGACTGGGCGGTAATGAAGAGGAGATTCGAGGAGGAAGCCTACAAGGAGAAGTCCGCGAAGTCTAAAAGAGCGCGACAGGCGGGGTCACAGTGGTGTGGTGGATCAAGGTCCATCATGGATTTTTTTACCCATATGGTACGTATCTTGCCGTATACCCATAATTAATACTTTATAGTAATATATTTCTTTCAACTTAACTGACAAATCATATAATAATTTCGTAACAGGTTGAATCGGGAGAAGACCCGAATATGGTGACCTTGTTCCTCGCCACGCACATGAAGGGGGAGCGGTTCGTAGACAACAAGGCCCGGGACACCTACGTAAGTTTTACTTAATGCTAGTTCATTAATATTAATTTTTAGTTACGTAGAAAATTCATATAGATGTTATTTCTAGGTCGAGTTTTAGAAGTTTTACTTAATGCTAGTGCATTAGTTTTAATTTTTAGCGACCACGTGAGAATTCATATAGATGTTATTTCTAGGCCGAGTTTTTGAGGCTTAGGGACGCCGGGCCGACACGGTCAGATGAGGCTGGTGCTAGCACTTCTCAGCAGCCCCCGGCCGCCGCAGCTCAATCAGATGACGAGCTGTGGATGAGGGCCGTTGGTGGCATGCATAGGGGTACATACTATGGTACGGGCTCCTATGGTACCTTCATTGCGTCACAGGCCTCTGCGACCGCCACTAGTGTGCCCAGCCCCGCACATACTGAGGAGTTGCTCCGCCAGCAGCAGAGTGACGTCCTTACGCAGATCGCAGCTCTGTGTGACGAGATGTTGGAGAGGATGGGGGCGCCACATACAGATGATTTTGCGCTCATCTCACGCTTTGAGAGGCTGGAGGAGACTACGGAGGCGCTGCAACAGATGATCCGTGCTACGCAGGAGGCTACGCAGCGGTTGGTCGAGCAGATACAACATTTCCAGGAGATGGCAGCGGAGCGACCGTCTGCTGGTACGTCGGGAGCATCGTCCACATCCGGCGGTGCACGGGAGGACATGCTCGTCCACCTGTTGTCACCGAAGGAGTATCAGACGATCCTGACGTTGCGACGACAGTCATCTGGTGGCGCTCCTCCTCCAGCACCGGGTCCAGCTCCAGGCGATCAGTAGTTTTGTTTTTGCATTTTTGGACTGGTACTATATTTTTTACTTTGTACGTATTTGGGGATATTCAGTTTTTCGTTGAGGATATTGGGTTTGTACGTGTTTGCGGATATTGATTTGGTTTGTTCAGGATATTATATATTGACATTGTTTGTTGCGGATAATATTTTTTTTTATATTTTTTGTATATTCTGGAATGTATTATGCGTGCCGGTGTTGAGTGTTCCACCGAGGGGGTCAGCGAACCCAGGGATTGGATTCTGTATTTTGTGTTTTGTATTCTGTATTTTGGCTCAGGCTCCAGCTCCATTTGCATTCTGGAACCTATTTTTTTCATATTTTTTTATCTTAGCGACGTTATTTAATATCGCTAAATTTTAGCGACATTAGTAAATGTCGCTAAAAGCGTCGCTAAATGTTGACGTGGCACCACGTGGCACCATAATCTGATGTCAGCTCGTCGTCGCCAAAACGTCGTAAGAGTGTCGCTAAACGGCGACCACACGATAACGTCGCTAATTAGCGTCAACGATCAAACGTCGCAAATAACGTCGCTAATTAGCGACGTTAATAACGTCGCCAAATAACGTCGTCCTAGCAACGTTTTGCGACGTTTTTTCGTTTAGCGACACGTTTTTTTTCGTCGTTTCCAAAACGTCGCTAAATTCACTTAGCGACGCTTTTATCGAGTTTAGCGACGTAATGTAACGTCGTTAATCTGACAAATTTTTGTAGTGCCTCGACCGATACGCCTAGAATTCGTCGCGCACACACAACCAATTCGAGTTCTGTCAAAGCCCACACATCCGCAACATCCGTACATGTCTTTTGATGCTCACGGGTTGTGACCATGTTGCACGGTTTGTCGGGACAGACCCCGTATCAAATTTTTTTCAAGTTTTGAAAACTGTTTTATCATGGTTTTTGGTCAACTTCGAACATGTTTTATTCGATGTATACATCGAATTAATTAAAACTAAAAGAAAGGTTTTGTTGTCCTATTTGTTGTAAATAAACTTCTTAAAGTAGATTTTCAAAATCGTGCATCATCTAGGAGAAAATTGAGCGTAAACTAGGGTAGTTGGTTTGTTCTATAAACTGTTAAGAAACAGTTTTTCGTCTCAACTTTGGGTCAATTTTTGACCCAATTTTAATTCGATTTAATTCGAAGCTATCCTATGGGGTTGAATAGGTATAGTTTAGGTTTAGACCAGAGAAAACTGCACGAAGAATAGTTAAGCATGCGCGGAGAAATCCCATTGTGAAGTCGGCCCAGTCAATCGATGTTGCTGCTACGCTGTTGTGGATGATGCCTTTGTTGGTGCGGTTTGGCTTGTGATGGGCGGCGCTCCGGCAGTCGTGCGGTAGTAGGGAGGCGCGCCGGTGACTGGTGGCGAGGTTGGGGGTATTGGATTAGGGTTTAGGTAGGGTTTTGTTGAATCTTCCCTCCCTCTCTCTCGAGATATATGTTGTTGGTCAGCTGTCGGGTTTTGGAGGGGGGTCGGGCTAATTCCTATCGGTTTGGAAAAATATTGTTCCCTTTTTTTTCTTTTCCTTTTTTTCTCTGTTTCTTATTAACAAACACACACACACATATATATATATGCTCATATATATATATATATATATATATATATATATATATATATATATATATATATATATATATATATATATATATATTTATATATATCCATATAGGGAGCGGATCGGGAGCCCCGCCCGCGGAGCCCCGCCGAAGCCCCGCCCTCCCTTAGCCGTTGGATCGCGCGGGCGGGGGTATATATATATATATATATATATATATATATATATATATATATATATATATATATATATATATATATATATATATATATATATATATATATTTATATATATCCATATAGGGAGCGGATCGGGAGCCCCGCCCGCGGAGCCCCGCCGAAGCCCCGCCCTCCCTTAGCCGTTGGATCGCGCGGGCGGGGGCGGGCCCCACGCGGGCCCCGCGCGATCCGATGGTGCAGGGGGGGCGGGGCTTCGACGGGGCTCCGCGGGCGGGGCCTTTGATCCGCTTCCATATATATATATATATATATATATATATATATATATATATATATATATATATATACATATATATATATATATATATATATATTATATATATATATATATATATGTATAATACTCCATAAAATCACCCCAAAAAAATCTTAATATTCTCTTTTGCTAGTGTAGGGTCTACTTTTGAGAAATATGTACATATATAATAATATATTTC
Source organism: Iris pallida (assembly GCA_029216955.1). Classification (NCBI taxonomy): domain Eukaryota; kingdom Viridiplantae; phylum Streptophyta; class Magnoliopsida; order Asparagales; family Iridaceae; genus Iris; species Iris pallida. The sequence goes on from JANAVB010021796.1 coordinate 11,245,782, forward strand.
CTAAGAACACAAATAGTCAATAAATAAGATACCTTTATAATAATAATAATAATAATAATAATAATAATAATAATAATAATAATAAGCCAATAATAGGTACAATATTGGGTGACACATTATACCTCTAATTTAATAGGTCCACCGAAAGTCCTGCAAACCTTCTAAAATGTCATATAAAAATTCATAATACTTATATAGTACGTATAACAATATTTATAAAATATTTGTCAATCATAAAAAATAAAATACGAAATATATGCATATATAAAATATACCTACATAGACGTCTTTCCACGCAAAACATCTCTACATGAGCTTGGGTTTGGTTCGGGTCAAGTCAAGGCTAAATTGGTACAACCGGGTCCCCTAAAAGTCATAATCTTAATAAATAAATAATTAAATCATTTATAGGGGTCAAGTCACAAATTTGAATGGTTTTTCTAGTTAGAGCCCACATATGGCTCGGCCTTCTCTACCATGGCTAAAACACTAGTCAAAGAACACGGCTACACTATCCGTGCCAAAATTCCTAGTCGATATGCATCTCAAAACATAACATGTCTAAGGCCATATATATATATATATATATATATATATATATATATATATATATAGGTACTAGGCTCTTATAGATATAATCATATATATACAAAATTGTATTTAAACCTATTAGGCCCAAAATAGATTCAAAATAATTCTATGAAGTCATGGCAATCTAACATGGCTCTACCAGGGTTGGCTAGGTTAGGGTCCAAATATATTTTCTAATCAAATCGAACTCAAAAGTCAACCAATGAGTCTCTTGTGCTATTCACAAATAAATAATACATGGGGACTCGATTGAGTGGTACACCCTTGACATGCGTGTCGTGGGCTCAAAATGGGTCAAAACCATATATTGGGTCAACTGATTTTGATCGATGTCGAGTTCTGAGCTCAAGTTGGAAGATCGATCTAGAATTACGGTAAACGGTCAAATGACATAATTTGACCCGAAGTTGCGCGAAGTCAAAAGAATACTAGGGGACAAGTTTGAATGTAACATAATATATCAAGTTGAAGGTGGGCTTGTATACTTCAAAACTTATGAAGAACGTTTCGAAAGAATGATATTTCTTGTGATTCAAAAATTAAAGTTACGAAAAATACATCTATAATCATAATTAAGAATAAAATATAATCTAAGAAATAGAAATCATATAAAAAATAATTCCCAAAAATCAGGGTCCTCACAAAACATATCTTGCGTACTGACCAATGCACATCTCATTCGTATCAAATATAGCTCGAATACAGGAGTACGTATCCTATCATGCATATCTCATCTGTCATAGGCCGACAAATGTGTCTAGAGTCATACGAGATATCATAGTATCCCATCACGTAAATCGGATAGTCCAACTATCCTTCTAAGTCTATGTCGTGTCGATCGCACATAGGACGCACAGAAATCGATACAACAATAAGTAAATAACATAAATTACAATTATACAGTTTAGAATTATTCAAAGTATATAGACCAATGTATTTTTTCTTGATTCGTATTTGGTGAAGAGTCGACGTATCAACACGAACGTGTTGAATACAAAATACCAAAATATCAAATCGAACATGTGATGTCCCAAATTCGTGATACGTATTCAGTGTACGTATACGTGTTTTGGGACCCATATTTTATTTAGTCATGATTAGTTATCTTGGTTTATTTTGCATTGGCTTGGTTTTATTGGCATTGATAGTTCAATTGGTTTTAATGGTTCATTGGTTTATTTTGGATTAGTGAGGCTTGGTTTATTCTTGGTTCGGGTTGGCTTGGTTCGATTTGGGATTGCTATTGGTTCATCATGGACCAAGGGGTGAACCCCCTACCTACCACCACCATCCCCATTTATTAACCCCTTCTCCTTTCTCTCTCTTCATTAATCATCTTCTTTTTCCTCATTTACTTCCTTACCTACCAGAGGGAGAGAGGGGTCTAGGCAAGTGCAACTTGCTTCATGAAAGAACTCTAATTTTATTGCTTCATTCTCTTCCTTACAGCATTTTAACTTACTTTAGTACTTGGCATTTCCACTTTCCATGGCTAGATTCTTGTAGATCTATATTTACATTATTTTCGAATTTCTTGGGTTTTGATCTACTTAATCTTGTTATTTCCGAGTTTTGATGGTTCCATGTTGTAGAGAATTTCGTTCTACCCCATTTTGACCTATGGAAGTTCGGATTTGGGCCCCGGATGATAGAGTTATGCAACTTGGAAGCCATGGCTTATGGTGTACTTCTTCTCGGAAATTTGGAGAAGAAGCACAGTCCCGAGCCGCATAGTAGCACTTGACCGCATGAACATTCATGTGGCAAGTCAGTTCCAACCGCATACACTATTGCCTTGACTTGACCGCATGACAAGTTCATGCGACAAGTATTCCTTCTAGCCGCATGAAGTCCTTCTTACTTAACCGCATGACTGAGGCCCAGTCATTCCTGGCTGCATGGATTTCCAACAACCCCGCAGCCGCATGAAATCAACACTCGCGAGCCGCATAGACCGCAGTCTCCCAGCCGCATGGGTTTGCTTCCCTTGACCGCATAGTCAATGCTCCACGCAGCCGCATGGGTTGCTCCTCCCTGGCCGCATGTACCTGATTGGTCAGCCAGCCGCATGGACCCATCCCCCGCCAGCCGCATGGGTTCCCTATCCTCCTGACCGCATATGTCTTGCCTTTCTCAGCCGCATGACTGACTGATCCCCGAGCCGCATAGACCCTGATTCCCTGCAGCCGCATGCGCCGCGCGCCCGCACTGCCTTGAGACCGATCTATCCGAGCCGTATGAACTCGGATTTTGGGCCGCATGAACCCATATCAATTCAGTCGCATGGGCTGTTCTCTTCCAGCCGCATGAGATCATTCCTGGCCGCATATGCCTTAGCCGCATGGCTCTTCTATAGCCCTGTATATTGATATTTTATTATATATTTTTACGTCCATTTTATATCCTTATGCCTTTTGTCCTGGACTTGATAAATTACGATTTGATTGAGATGACAATTGTACATGACATGCTGTGACTAGTAACCTGACAAGGCATGATAGTGGCCCGTCGTGGCGCACTCCTGACAAGTATACCTGACATGATATATCCTGATAAGCTGTTGCGACGGCTACTTGACATGACATGACCTGTATAATTAACCTGGACACCGTGGACGATTGTGCTTGTACAAATGATCCAGTCCTGTCTTGCATCATGTCTAGGAGGGGACTCCTGAGTACCACGGTCAGGAGTACCTACTGAAATGGAGTAAGGTTAATGACTAGATTAATTCATTAGTCATGAAGAGATGTTCCCCAGTTACAGGCGATCCCGTTATCCCGGCCGTAAATGTTTGGACTTGTAGCCTGCCGACGAGTAGGGCACATTTTCAGCCCACTGTTATGTGGGGCACTCTCTACTGTCACTCTAATGATTGAACTCTCTAAATTGTCACTATAATAATTGCCTGGATAACCTGGATAGTTGCAGGACCTGTGACTAATTGGAGCATCTCATTGCATCTTGCTAGTAACTAGGATTGTGATAACCCTAGTTAGTTAATGTAGAAAGCCGTAGACAATGATTGGCCGTGATTGATTGGATGGAGTCTAGTCCAGTATAGTATTGTCTAGAAGTGATTGATCGCAAGATTGTACCAGAATGATTGAATGATTGTCACTCCAGATTGTTACTATAATGATTGTACTCTATTGTCACTCTAGCGTATTGTACTCTTCATTGTCACTTTTATCATTGTACTCTCTCTTTTTCACCTTAATGATTGTCACCTTTAGCAATAAATGATCAGAGACTAAGTTCTGTTCAGGCAAAGGGTTACAATTTCGGTCCTTGTTTGGTTTAAGGATTGTAACCTGGCTTCCGGAATAGTACCCTCATTTTCTCTTCATATATTGCCCAGCTATATTTTATTTAACATGATTCTCCAGTTATCTTATGTAAATAATGCTTCACTTAATTATTTTCTCTGATTGGGGCCAGTGCATTGGTATAGCACAAACCTCAATCTGTGTTACTTATTGTTATTTTCTTACATATTGAATGCTAATGATTTGTTGGTTTTAGTTCCTAAGTGAAGCCTCCTTTGTGGCACTTGCTCTTTCTGGGGTCTGACCCAGCTGGTTTTGTATGGCCAGATACCGGAGCCGCACCAAAGGATCTCCCTGCCTTCCAGCCCGATGGTGGTCACCAGGCGTAACCAGGGTATCGAGTGGGTTTCTTTTTGTTCACCCACTGTAATATTGTAAATTATTCTTTTGAGGCGTTTAGCCGACGAGCAAGTGTTAGCTCGATTGCAGCTTTTACTTATTGTCTGCCTACGGGCTGTAACATGATTGACAAGCCCCGGGGGTTGATCATGTATGACTGAACTCTTGCTAGTCCTCACATTTTGTAACGACTAGCTTCATGATCATTCCGAATATGTAATGTATGGGACGCCTTACTATTGTGTATTTGGTGGTCTGACATCTTGTAACTATTATTAGTTGGTTGAGATTGAGACAATATGCTATTTTATGACCTTAAGAGACTGATGGATTGTAGTGAAACCCTCACATATCTAGACAGCCGTGACCGTATAGCGGTGTGGATTCCATTCCGTTATACGTAGCTGGCTATGTCTGCCCCCGCTCTCCAGTATTCTGATTCTGGGGCGTGACAGAACATATGACTCCGAAAGTTAAAATAAACATCACCAAGAGTCCCAGAACATGCGAGAAACAAAGAATACTACCCATAAGTCCATTTGAACACATGGCAAAAATAGACGTTTAGGGTCGAACGATGACCGTAGGCGGGTCTACGTGGCACCGAAAACGAGCTAAGATGACAGGTATATAAGCGTAGAAAATTATATGTCAAATTTAACAAAAATGAGATCACAAGTTCAATGGTGGGGTAAGACTTGGAATATAATGAGCGGATTGACAGAGCGAAGACCGTTCCGTGTGATTTGAAATACATAAATCAGTTTCGTGCGGCCTACTTCGTCCTCAAATTTGATCAATCAAATGATACAATAAATGGACGAAATTAAATATACAGCAAAACGGATGTACCGGTTCCTGATTGGAAGTGACAGATCGAAAATCGGTTCCGTGGTTGAAGGGGAATCATTGTTCAAAGTCGGCCTCACAAATTGTTTAACACAAATAATTTTAATCACACAACTTTGGGACGTGTGAATGGACAAGTAAACGAATGAATTAGCAAGTGAGACCTACCAGGATTATAGAGGGATATACCGGGTGTCCATCGAAAGAGTCAGATACGAATTTAAACGGCTAGATCGCGTGCAATCGATGCGCAAAGTCACTGTCTTGGTTCAGTTCCAGAATCGCACAAAACACAATTTTTTTATTTAAATTTTTCTTAGCAAACAATCAAGTTTAAGATATAAGTCGACTACAGAAAAGAAACTCAAGTATGGTAATGACATGTGGTCTTATTTTTTGGCTTGTTCTAAGGGCACCCCCACTATTACTAGGGGCTATCACTTACTAGGGGACAGCCCAGGTTTGATGAACTTTTACTGGGGATGTCCCAAAAATTACTTGGGGGCAGCCCAATATTAGGATTTTTCTCTCTCCTCTCTCCTCCTCCTCCTCCTCCTTCCTCCATTAGGGTTTTTCTCTCGTCGGCAGAGTGGAGCGGCGCCGGCAGAGCCGAGACTCGCCGCAGCCGTTGGGTTGGGGTTCACACGACGGCGCGAGAGGTGGATACGCTGGAGGTGGTCGGCGACGGAGGAGAGGTGGTCGACGACGGAGGAGAGGTGGTCGGCGTGGTCGGCGACGGAGAGGTGGACGCACTCGACGGAGGAGAGGTCGGCACCGGCTCGGTGTGGTCGGCTGGCTGCTTGGGGCGGTTGTAGGTCGGAGGCGGCGTCGGAGAGGAGGGTGATGAGGGTGGCGCCAACGAGGGACGCGGCGACGACGAGGTCCTCGACGGCGGGGCGGCTCTCCAAGGCGACGACGAGGCCTTCGCATCTGCTGCTGCTGCTGCTTCTTCTTCTTCTTCTTCTTTGGCAGTCCTAACACATGTTAGGACTGCCAACATGCTGACAGTCCTAGGTTAGGACTGCCAGCAAGTTGGCAGTCCTACTTGCTGGAAAAAATTGGGCTAGTCCCAAGTAAAAATTTTTGATGGCAAACTTGTAATTTTTTGCAAAAATTTTGGGATACCCCCAAGTAATTGATGTGGTGTCCTTAGAAAAAGCCTATTTTTTTAGTTAGACCATTGAATTTTTCTATTTTGACCCTTAAATAAAGGCAATTGATAAAGGCACTGCCTTTTTTGATCGGGGCTAGCCCGGATTGGAGCTAGCCCAATTTTTTTTGTGTTTTACTCAGGACAGCCCATTTTTTTGATTTTGGGCTGTCCCAAAGTAAAATTCTCCTAAACCCAAATTTTTTTTCTCATTTGCAAAATTTTTTCTCTCTCTTCCTAAACCCTAATTCCTCTCTTCTTCTTCTTCTTCCTCTTCTCCTCCACCATTTCTCCATCCCCAAGCAAGAAGATAATTTGAAATTCCTAGAAATTTCTTCCACCTAGAAATGTTCTCTTCTTCTTCCTCTTCTCTTCCAAATTTTCTTCTCAAGAAGATCGATGGCACCCAAATTCTTTCTCTATTTGTTTCCAAAACCCTAGAAATTAAATTAAAAAATTCAAGCATCCATTATATTGTTTATTTCAATTGTCTGTAGCCCATTTGAATTAAACTACATTCGGAGTGGAAAATTACCCATTTAAATTAAACACAAGTATGCAGGAACGAGAAAACTGTGCGTCGACCAGGACTGTCTAATTTTCTGGCAGTCCTACAAACTGAATGGACTGCCAGAAAACTGGGTAGTCCTAAGTCACAACATGTGAAACAAAGGACTGCCCATTTTTCTGGCAGTCCTTACTGTATTCAGGACTGCCAGAAAATTGGACAGTCCTACATACAGTAAGGACTGCCAGAAAAATGGGCAGTCCTTTGTTTCACATGCTGTGACTTAGGACTGCCCAGTTTTCTGGCAGTCCATTCAGTTTGTTGGACTGCCAGAAAATTGGGCAGTCCTTGTTTGTATGTGGACTGCCCAGTTCCTGGACAGTCCATGCTCACAGCAAGTTCTGTGATGGACTGCCCAGTTTTCTGGTAGTCCACATATGTATGTGGACTGCCAGGAAACTGGACAGTCCACATACAATCAGGACTTCCAATCTTTCTTCGCGCGCAGCGCGCGTGTGACAGCATGCGGGATGAATCTCAATCTAGGATTACAAAACAGGAAGATTTTGTAGGGACAAGAGGAATCTCAATCTAGGGTTTAGAAGAAAATTTGAGATTAGAAGAAAATTTGAGAGGAAGAAGAGAAAGAGAAGAGAAATAAAACAATTGACTTTTATACTACCTAATGGACTAGCCCTAATAAATTTTTTCAATGACAAACTTGTAAATAACACAAACTTACAAATGGGCTAGCCCCGATCAAATTATGCAGTGCCTTATCAATTGCCTAAATAAATCATGGCTGAGATGTACGTAATCGCTATTAATGGCCTAAGTCACCTAACTTCAAAAATTAAGTACTCACGAGTCCCTCTGGATTTTTGTTGAAGATGACGACATGTGTACCGCTTAACGTTTGTAATTACACCACATATATATAGCTATGCGGATTCTTAAACGGTGGATTGTTACACGGTGGTGGTTGTGACACAATTTACGGTTAAGTTTAAAAGCATCGGGATATTATCCTAAAAACAAAAGCTAATAAAAATAAATTAGAGGAGAGAGAGAGAGAGAGAGGAAACGATACACCAAACAAATTTCTTCCATCCAAAATTCACCAGAAAAAAAAAAACAATTACGATTACAATCCCCAACAAAAAATCACCCCCCCTCCCCGTTCCTTTTCCCATTGGGTTCTTCATCGTCTTCCTCCCGCTGCTCGCTCTCCGAGAATTTTAGGGCGGGAAAAAGAGAGAAATTCTCTTCGGTTTTCCTTTCGATGGGAACGAAATCGAACCCATCCGGGGACCAAGAAGCGGCCAACGGCGGCGGCGGCGGAGGAGGCGCCGGCGCCGCCAACGGAAACGAGGCGGCCGGGGCGGGGGGTTGTTCGAGCACGGCGCAGGCGCTGAAGCACAACCCGGGGTTGTCGATGGAGTGGACCTCCGAGGAGCAAGCCATACTGGAAGAAGGCCTCAGCAAGTGAGTGTGAGGGTTCCGATTAAATTTGTGTTTTTTTTGTTTGTTTGTTTTGTTTTGAGTTATGGGTGTTTATCTATTCTACTTGAAAAGTAGGCTTCACAGTGGAAATTTTATTTCCAAAAATACCCTTCACTATATCTACTAATTAAAAAATATATATGTAAAAAATTCCACTGACAATCATTTAAAAGATGCATTCGGGAGGAATTTAATGTATTATGAAAATAAAAGGATTTATGCTACTTGCTAAGTCTTGTAAGTCACAGGAATTCGAAGGATTCAACCAATAACCTATCTATTCTACTATATAATGTGAAAAGTAGGCTTCACCATGAAAATTTTATTTCCAAAAAGTACCCTTCAATATATATACTAATTAAAAATAACATATGTAATAAATCTCACTGACAATCATTTAAAAGATGCATTCTGGAGGAATTAATGTATTATGAAAATCGAATGGTTCATGCTATTTGCTAAGTCTTCTAAGTTGTTACCACGGAATTCGAAGGATTCAACCCATAACCTATCTATTCTACTATATAATGTGAAACGTAGGCTTCACCGTGGAAATTTTAATGTGTCTCCGCCCCTAGCCGAGATGTTCCACTCATGTCACAATCGTCTCTACAAATTTCTTTTCTCGACCCTACTCGTCAGTTCTCCTTTTTTTTTAATAAGACTTGATTGATCTATGATAAGTTAAATAAGTTATAGGTAGAGGTATATGTGATTCGAGTGCATATCCAATAACCATGGCCATTGTTCTGCATAGATGCTACATGTCTATTAGGAGTTAACCGTCCTAAGTCAACAAATTGGAGGTGGAGACGACGCGGTCAATATATAAAAAGCGGAATTAGAAGAATTCCCTTGTGACATCATGGTTCATCTCAAAACAATATAATACTTTGATTCTGCCCAAGTGATTCTGTCCGGAAAGGGCCTAAAGAAAAGAAACATCGTCTGTTTCTACTTTTCAAGTCGAAAAATTCGAAGTTTGAAGCACGGGGAGATGTTAGTGGCGAGCTAATATTATCATATATAGCAAGGAACCTTGGAGGAGCTCAACCGCTTCCTCGTCCGGAGGTAGGATATGGATGACGATATGATGGGATACGGGGAGCAAGCTGAAGAGAGTTGGATCTTTGAATTCCTATCTGGTCTTAACCAATCCTTTGAGGCACATAGAGCTAGGGTCTTAGATTCTAAGCTTCCATGATTCCATGAGTATACAAAATCATTGGAAGAAGATCGAAACAAGGAGATGAGTCCATCCTGTTCTGGCAAGCCATTTGTTCCAGAACATCAACTAGCCTGACTACTACTGCCAAAGGAGGAAGGATTGTCTGAAGATTGAGTTGAGATGGAAAACCAATTTCAGAGTGCTCTCGTTTCAAGAAACCCAGACATGTAGAAGCTAAATATTGGGAAAAACATCCATATCTCAAGCTTGTTGCTTTTGGAAGCAAAGAACATAGCTCTCGGCATTTGCTGTTGCCTGTTGCTCATCTGATTTGGTTACACCCAAGCTAGGTCAGAGGAGGACAGGTCTTGGTTAGTTTCAGCGAAATGTTATATTGATTTCGGTATTGTATAAAAACTATGGATATTTTTTGTTTTTACCACTATAGCGTGACACCGCCATTGAGTTAGGTTAATTGTTTATTACATTTTGGAACTTTTTGAAAATTCAAAATGGTACAATGTCTCTGATCCTAACTTAAGGGCCTTGTCAGATCAATTTCAGGCCCATCTCATATTGATTTAAAAGTATGGATTTTTTCCTGACTCTAACTTTAATGTGGTGCAATACTGCAATGACCCGAACCTGACTTAATTTGGTTAGGATAGAAGTTTATGGAAAATTTATCTTACTACTATATCTTAAGTTCTTAACATCATCGGTGAGTTTACTTGTTTGAGGAATATTTCAAACTTTCTGATACTTCAAGGTGGTGCAACGTCCCCAACCCTAACTTAAGGGGCTTTTAGTGAAACTAACCCTTTTATCTTGTATTGTGTGGAGCCATTTAATAATCTGGATTCGTCATAATTCCTTTCTTGGTTCTCTCTCCTTGCACATTGGCATATTGGAAAAACATAGTAATCTCTTGTTCAGACCAGCCTTAGTTGGGATGATTAGTTGGGTTGGGCCTTTTTTCTTTTCTGCATCGTGCTTGGTTGTAATTAAGTTTTCTCACACAATTCGTATCAGATTGCATTGTCTCTTCAACCAATATTTGGCCAAGGATCTTATTAACTGATCTGACTGTTTTTGGCTATTGGTATCTAAAAGATGGAAAGAACAAAATGATGTTTAGTGTATATGCAGTGGGGAGAGATCTGGTAAAAACAAAATTTGACTAGGGCAACCAAATATGTAATGCGAAACATGCGTTCATTCTGGTGAAGAATGGACATTGTCACATTGATGGCCCATTCTGGTGGTAGATGATTAGGATATAACATTGGTGAGTTTAATGAGCGAGAACTGTAACCATTATGTCTTGTCCAAGCATTTGGGTTCATTTCAATTTATTTGCTTCATCATTCACTTTTACTTGCTTCACCACTCATTTTTACTGACTGCTTATCTTCCAAGCTAAAGCAGTGACTACGTAACTTTTAAGCTTTGTTCCAATTGTTTGAGTTCGACATTATGATTTTTTTCTTCAAACAATCTCCCATATACTACATGTGGTCTTACTGCATTAAAATCCTTTTAACATGAGTTTTGTTTTATCAGGACTTCCTTTTTTATTATATCTTGTATATATTTGATCACCTTAATAGGTTCTCAACAGTTGGTAAACTTTTATACCTACTATTGTTTACCTGTTCTCACTCTAGGCTACCTGGTTTACCATGCATGATGATTGCTTCATCTTGTTTTGTTGGATCATCGTTGTTCTGCAGCTTGTTATGTTTGTCTCGTCTTTTTAAGGGCATTGTTTGGCATGCCAGTAATGCGCGGTTTGGATCATGGAAACAGTCTCTCCATAAACCGGGGGTGAAATTGTGGAGATATTGACTCTCCCTACACTCTGCATTAGAGGGAGCTTCGTAACTTCGAGATACCTTATTTTGTGCTATGCCTACTTGCTAGTCTTGTTATGTACACAAACTTTCCCTTAAATGCGAAGAATATTATGTTAGAAAAATTAATTTTCAACTCTATTATTTTGCTCTAAACAATGATACTTTTTCTGATTGACACCATCTATATGCGGATGGCGGATTATCCATGGGTTCCACCTTTATATTAGTTGAGGAGAATGAAAGTCCTCATATTACAATGAACTTAACTTGCAAACTGATGTCGTTGCTATGATCTTGTTAAGAAGTCTTCTTGGATACAATGGTGAAAGAAAGTTGATAGGGTAGCAATAGTAGGCAAGTAAGTCAGGATGTCCTTCAATACGTTATAGATAAAAGCTTGACATGAGAAGCATGCAAAGAAGTGTTATAATATCAAGTTATTTCCACTTGCTGCTGGGAAGAGCTCAAAAGAACACTTTTGAGACAATTATTCTGTGCATTATTCTATTTCTTTCTCCCTTCTACCTGATGTTGTGTTCTGTTGTGAAAGCTGTCATTGTTATAATTACAATTTTACTCAACGCATAACACCCATTCATCAGTTTCCCTGTCTTGAATAAATGCGTGACTGATACTATTTTACACTTTCAGGTATTCGTCTGAATCAATTTTAGTTCGTTATGCAAAAATTGCCCATCAATTGAACGGGAAGACAGTACGAGATGTGGCTCTACGGTGCAGGTGGATGAGTGTAAGTTTGGCAGCTTGATAGTTTGTATCCTCGCACCTATTTTACTTCTGATGGTCAATAGATATAATAAGGAACACAAGGTATTAAGTGTATCCAAAGGACTATGCTAAAATTATTTTAAACTTTAATGTGATTCGAAATTGTTCAACTGAAGTCGATGATGGAAGGGTAAAGAGGGTTAGGAATAGTTCAGCATGCTCAAGTATATTCAAGCTCACAATTTTATTTTTTATTTTTTTAGAGATAAATTCAACCTCACAATTAACATTGTGAAACTTCCTATTTGATGGTGCTAAAAGCTTAATGCACTTTTAAAATGAGAGAACCCAGACAGGCCTCAAACTGCATGGTTTCAATATAACCATGCTTATATGTTGGATTTATTTCATGGTGCCCCATTAGTTGTTGTCTAATAAAACCATGTTGGTTTTGTTTCTAAATAAATGAACTTGTGGTAATAGACACTAATAAGATTCTTACATTTGCTTGCACTAAATTGTCTGCAGTTCTTATAGTTTGAATGGTTTAAATATCATGCTGTACCCATTTTTTCATTTGTCTCCTATAAATATAGATTATTTATAAGGGCACATCAAAAGTTGATCAGGGCTAGCCAGGATTGGGGTTAGTCCAGGTTTGAGGGGAAATTACTCACGACATCTCATTTTCTTATTCATTGGGCTGTCCCAACCCCTCACACCCCCCAAACCCAAATTTTGAGCTTCATTTCAAAATTTCACTCTCTCTTCCAAAACCCTACCTTTCTTCTTTTCTTCTTTTTTTTTTTCTTCTTCTTCTTCTTCTTCTTCTTCTTTTCTACCATTTCCATTCTCACTATCTCCATCAAAACCCTAGTTTTCTTCTCATCTTCTTCTTCTCTCCACCATTTCCATCATCACCATCTCCATCAAAACCCTAGTTTCCTTCTCATTTCCAATTTCGATGGCACCCAAAGGCTCCTCACAAACAATGTAAACATCCTAATACTTCTTTCCTCACAAACAATGTACAAATCCTAATACTTCTTTCCTCACAAAGAATGCATGAAAATAAACCCTAAAATGTATATTTCACTCCATTATCAAGATAAAAATAAATCCTAATATAGTTTTTTCATTCGACAATTTCGACTTTAGGACTGCAGGAATTGTGGCAGTTCTGAAATATACTTGATGTACAGCAAGTCCCTTTCAGGATTGTCACAATTCCTGGCAGTTCTCAATACTTCTAGGACTGTCAGCAATTGTGGCAGTCATGCTGTAGAGCAAGTCCCTTTCAGGACTGCTACAATTCCTATCAGTCCTCAATACTTCTAGGACTGCCAGCAATTGTCGCAGTCCTGTTGTACAACAAGTCCATTTCAGGACTGTCACAATTTCTAGCATCCTCAATACTTCTAGGACTGTCAGAAATTGTGTCAATCTTGATATGGACCCATTTCTTCTACAACTAGGATTTCATCCATAATTTCATCCATAATTCTTCTACAACTAGAATTTCATCATAATTTCTTCTATTAATAAAGAAAAATTGGTTAATAGATTAATAGATTTGATAACCCAATTTATTCTACAACTAGGATTTCATCCATAATGCCCAAACAAGAAAAAAGAGAATAAACTAGGGTTTGAAGAAGAGAACTGAGAAATTATAAGAGAGCAAAAAAAAGGGTTTGAAAAAAGAGATGTTATTCTTGTTCTTCTTCCTCTTCTCTTCTTCTTCTTCTTCTTGTGAGGAAGGAGAAGAGAGCAAAAAAAATAAAAAGTTGACTTATATACTTACATTTGGGCTAGTCCTGAGTAATTTTTTCAATGGCAAACTTGTAAATAAATCAAAGTTAACTTTGGGCTAGCCCTGATCAACTTTTGATGTGCCCTTATAAATAATCTAAGTATATTGATCAGAATTTCTTATTCACAACACATTACAGAGGTGGATACAAGCTTAGCTTTGGACTTTAACACACCTATTGAGAATGTTATAGATGCTATATGCACAAGAAACATGCTACTGAAGTAACTTAAGACATTATAATATAGTCAATAATGTTTTTACGAGTTTCTCCCATTTTAATGGCCAAAGTATTGCCACTAGTTAAATATAGTTGAAGATTGTTTTGTATTGATGGTTGTTAAATATATTGTCTTCACTTGGCATATTATTCGCCCTTGTTCTGTACCACGTTGCCATTCATAATTCCCACTTCTTGTACAGATTTATACTTTTCATTTTCTTCTCTTTTTATGGTGGGAAGTTTTGTGTTGTTGTGGGGGTGGGGGGGGGGGGGGGGGGGTCAGACGATATGCTATATCAATTGATATAGAGGGTGATATAATCCATTTACCTTACGTGCATGAATTTATACAATTCCTAATGACATGCATTGTAATGAGACATCATAGCATGCGGAACTTAAAATGAAATTGCAAGGCGTTACGTCAAATATGATAAAAGACATCGATACCTTTTACTTGGTGTTATCGAATTGGTAAAAGCATACATACACAATTCTAGGATAACAAACATTTTCGTGAAAAGAAGACCAATATCCTGATTCCTTTTGCCCTATGACACCAGGATGTTGTTAATTTGAAAAGAAAGTTTTTTTTTTTTCTGTTTATTGACATAATCATTTGGTAGGGTGGTTGCATTAAATTCTATTTCATTACAATAATATTTATTGTAGGGAAAACCATTTTTCTGTTGGGTGGTTCTTTAATCTTTATTACTGTTGTAATTTGAAAATTGGAGCAGTGTAGAAGAAGGAGATGCCGTTTTCACCTTAGAGATAGTTGAGAAATAATGGGTAAAGTAATAATTGGATAATATGCTTAATTCTGATAGGAAATCGAATAATAAAATGATTATTCCTTGAATGACTTTTGAAGAATAATTAGTGGGGAGAGGATCTTAAGCATTTCTACCATGTATTTTTCGTATGGGATATCTGTCAGGATTGTGATATAGCAAAAGACTGTTTAGGAAGTTATATTTACTGCAGAAGTTTACTTCCATTTCACATGCTTAAAGTGAGTGTTGTTGTGAATGTACAATTCTCTGTTACTATTGCAGTGTTTTGTAGTATAAGATGGCTCCAAGTCCATCGACGCTGAGAACAGATTAGAGGGAAGCAGGCATGTAGACACCTCGAACAATTCTATGGAGACTCAGACTAGGACTGAGGACGTCTGTCAAATATACATTAGGATTAAGTCTCGGATGACTGATTATCAAGAAGTTCACAAGATTTCATGAGCTAGCGAGCCATAAGGAATAGGGTCTGTCTGATTAGAAGACAAATAACAGAATTGGTTAAAAAGTAGAGCTGGTAGGATTCAAACTCCTAGAGTTGGTGAAACTAATTCATTTTTTCTTTTTGTTTTAACTGGGAGTTGACTTGAAACCATTTTGAAACATGGGTTGGCTAAGTTTCACATTACTAAGTCCTTCAATTGCAAAAGGCTAACAACAAATACAATTCTGGTAGCCTGTGGGGAAAAGTAAATGTGGAAAGAGATAAAAGAAGATAAAAAACAACGGGAAAGAAGAAACCAAGGAGAGAGCACCTACCTGCATCTCCTGGATGGCCGTTTTTTGCCAGGAAACCGTGTCCTCTTTCTCATAGAGGCTGATTCATAGAGTGGCTGAGGAGAGTTATTATAAAGTTGGGTTTGGATAGGGAAGTTCAAGTTTGGACTTAGATCCAACTTGAATAATCTATACTACTTTGCACCAATCTAAAGCAAAGCAAAGTCGATACTTATACGTTCCTACTGTTAACATTTTTAGCTATTCAAGAAATATGTCTACAAGGAATGGCCAAAATAAAATTGTTGAGAAGAAGCTTCAAACTGATACCAAAATAGGATAAGAAATTACCACATTTGTGGAAGTGATATATCACTTCCGTAGGGGATAAGATGAAGAATTCAAGTTGGTAGTATGGCCATCAAAAGGGGACTGAGTCGACTGACTACTGATAGATTTATAGTCAAAGAAAATTTAAAAACTGTAGTTCCAATATCTCGTAGGTAAGGCTTTTGATCAAACTGAATGGAAGAAAAAGATTAATATAACTGAAAGTAGTTTGGAAGGTTCTTTTTAACCTTTTTATTATCTGAATAGCAGTAACTATTTGTAGTTGTACAAAGTAGTTAGAGATTTTTTTGTAGTGTATGAAATAAGTGTGCTTTGTTAATTGTTATCCAATGGATGAATTGGAGATGACGAGAATATGATGTTAGTGGAAAGGGCGAAACTACACTCTTGTGCATAGCGTCTTATTTTATCCACTATGTACCCAAGACCAAATAAGAAGGCTTGCATCTGGTAGCTGACAACTAGCTTGTAACTTTGTTAGATCTCTAGGAGATATCTTCTTAAATAATGCACATTAAGGTGTAGGGCGAGTCGGTAATTGGACAAATTTGCCTTACTTGGATGCCATCTACAAGTGATGTGTTCCATCTAATCTTTGATACAATAATAGTGAGCAAGGATGGGTTGATCACGCAAGATGTTGCATTGTCGCTCAAATTTGGTTTCTATACAAAGGGAGGTGCTAGTCCGCGGGAAAAGGGCGGGTGGGGGTTGATTACCCACTTGGAAGAATGACGACGCTTATGAAACAAATGAATGAAGTTGGTGGATACAGTAGCTAGGAGAAAGAATATGTAACTTGGTTGCAAGAAACAAAGGGAGGGGGTGTAAAACCAAAGGGAAATTGAATGTGCATAATATAATTTCTTTGAAATTGTTTTTTGAGACTATGCATGATATAACTTTTGTTTACAGAAAAAAAAGAGAGATAGAAACCGGGTAGATAAACCTGTAGATAAAGTATTAAAAGGTAGCACTATCGATACAAAAAAAAAATCAAAGAAAGGATACTAGCATGCACCATGATACAAATATATTATAAGTAAATCTGAAGGCTTGGATGATGATGATCAAGAGCATAACATTCCAAAAGCAAAGAGTGGATAACTTAAAAGATTTGGTGGTAAGGAATGACCCATTCTATATGGTATATGTTGATTGTCGAATCGTAGCTTTGGAGAAAAGTTTAATAAATGCAAATGTTAGAGAAGCTGTAATTTAGAAGATTTAGACTAGAAGGGAAAAGAAGTATAAAATGTAGCTTTGGCAAATGTAAGAAAAAAAAGGGCGTAGTTTACATTAATTGCTAAAGGTTCCTGTCAATTATAAGCTTAACTATTTAGGATCAACTGAATCGAGAGAAACAAGGACACTTATAAAAAGTGGTACGTTTAAAGTAGAGTGCTTTAAAACTGAAGAATACCCTTGAAATTGGAAGGACAAGTGCTTATTAGTACTACAACCAGCAATGTTATGCGAATATGACTCTGTACAACGTATCCATGTCTGACACATATCTGACAACGTACTTCCTCGACATGTATGCTACACATGGTTGGCCAATGTCGAGGTCTTAAGGCTTCCAAAAAACGATTGAAAAAGATAACATATGTGCCAAACATAGTCATTATAGTGGAGTACAAATTTTCTTATATGATGGGTCCTTTCTGTTAGGTTTTGATACCGAGATACTTTGTAAAACATAAGTAGATGTAAATATTTTGATGATTTAATATATATGTATGTATATATGCTTCCATGTGCAATAGCCATGAACATTCATGTATCATAAATTTTCTTAAAAAATGCAGTATATAGAATCTGTATTGTGCGTGCATCATTTTTTGCTCGTATCCATGCAACAACCTGCCATGCTTTATTGGCTGAAAATTGGACAACCAAGGAATAAATTATCCAGTAGATGTGTAGCTGAAATAAGAATTATGAGGTGGATGGCTAGCAGTACATTATATAAGATAGTATAATAATTGAGCCTGTCAATTGGGAGTTTTAGGTGGGGTCAGTTTCTGAGAAGAAGAGCTAACATTTGACATGGTTTGGACGTGCAACTGTGAAATTGTTGCACTAGTTAGGAGTGATAGAATATTAATTAAATGATCTCTAGAACTAGGGGATAGGCATAAATAACCTGGATCAAGGTCGTGAAGAAAGATGGCATTTACTAATGTAGAGAGGAGATGATCCTTGAGAAAATTATAAATGGAAGGCAAGGGTTCATGTACCCGAACCCAAAAAATTGAGATAAAGGCTTTGTTGTTGTTGCAAAACTCACTCCCCTATCTTTCTTCTACTCTCAATGTTGGTAAATTACTGTAAGATCATTTTAAGATTTTGAAATGGGACAGTGTGACTGGGAGAGTCAGGAAAAGAGATGGAATGGGTGGTATTACCAAGTGGCATCAGGCATCAGGCATCAGACATGATCTTGATTTGCTAATGTGAGCAGTGAAGAGGATTCAGAAGTGGATGTAGCCTAGAAGGCAGCGGTGTGGCAATTGACCTCTCTAGGTTGTGGACTTGTAACCCATGGATTTGTGTAATGCCGGTACCTTGGTAGTTTTAGCCAATTCTTCCAAAGATGTAGCTTCATTCTTTTCCTCTATTTGTATAACTTGGTAGTTTTAGCCTCAACCATTTCAAAATCGTCCAACTTCATTCTTTTATCCTGTTTGTGTATGCTTATATGCTGCCAGTTTTCTGCTTTTGTGTGCATGTTGCGTCCATTCTCTAACTCTCTGCGATGGTGCCATCTATATATTCTTTTCTAAAATGGATATAGCCTAAGGTAGAAGGCAGCGTTGTGGCAATTGACCTATTTAGGTTGTGGCCCGTACCTTGGTAGTTTTAGCCTGAAATTCCTTCCAAAGATGGAACTCCAGTCTTTTCCTCTGTTTGTATATCTTGGTAGTTTAGAGATAATCTAGCTTCCGTTTCCCTTGTTTGTGTATTGCTTATACGCTGTCCCTTTCTGGTTTCGTGTGCATATGTAGCTGTCCATTCTCTAATTTTCTGT
The DNA here is from genome assembly GCA_029216955.1 of Iris pallida. Lineage (NCBI taxonomy): Eukaryota > Viridiplantae > Streptophyta > Magnoliopsida > Asparagales > Iridaceae > Iris > Iris pallida. The sequence continues at coordinate 11,264,739 of JANAVB010021796.1, forward strand.
TAAGGTGCCATCTATATATCTTTTCTAAATTGGAAGTTTTGCTTAGCACCTATTTGTTATCCTTGACATGAGGTTTTTTTGCATCCTTTTTAACACAGTTTGCTGCCTTGAATGAAATAAGGATCTGAAATGTGTAGAAATGAATCACCTACTCTGTATTCTGGAAATTTTTGCTCTCTTATTCATTAACCAGAGTACATGTCAATAACATGTTAAGTTGAAAATTCTATAGAATAATGTCAAATAAAGCATAGTCTTATGTGAATGAATATAATTGTCTTTATTTCATCTACAGAAGAAGGAAAGTGGTAAAAGAAGGAAAGAGGACCACAACTTGTCGAGGAAAAACAAAGATAAGAAGGTGAGAATCTGCTGACATCTACGTTTTTTTTTCTTATTGCCATTCTACTGTATACTGAAAGAGTTAAATTCATTCTATTTCTATTTCCAGGTATCATGGGTGCTGGTTTATGAGTCATAGAAAATTTATAGGATTGTTATTAGTCACACTTTTAGATGTCGAACGCCATGTTTGTTATGAAAACCTTCGTACCAGATCTAATGCAGGAGAAGACTATAACCAAAGCAATGGACATATGATGCCATGGATAATGCAAAAGGATGATAACTAGATCCTATCTACACCAATACTAACTTAAAACACACTCTAGTGAGGGTATTATGAACCAAAAAGGAAGTACTTACTATAACCAAATCAGTGGGGATATATGATGTAATGAATAATGCAAAAGGATGATAACTAAATCATATCTAAATAGAAGCAATATTGACTTAAAAATGACTCTAGTGAGGGTATTATGAACCAACATGGAAATACGAAGCAGAGGAACAACAACTGTATCCAAAAAATCCAAATAAAGATAATAAAAGCAACAGTAATCTAACCTACTACAATGCAATGAATCAAAGACAGTTTCAAGGAAAATCTGTGAGAAAATATGAGCCCTAAAGAAGAAACTTGAAAATCACCAGGTAGGCAGCAAACTTGTTTTGACCCAAATTTGATACAGGACACTTGTGAAACCAGATTGTGTTTAACTTGGGAAAAAAGATTGAAAACTTTAGGAATAACAAGGACTAGTATTGTATGAAAAACTTAGAATTTCGAGAGATGTTACCCTTTATTTTTTTTAAATTGAAGGGCTTGCTGGACATAATTGTACGATTGGCCTTTGGGGGTCTGAAGAGAATTAAGCTTTGATCTAAAGTCTAAGGTAGGGATTCCATTGGGGTCTAAGCTATGGAAGGTTTGTGGTTGTTTTGGAGCGATTTTGTAGTGGTTTGTGAGGTTTCAGTGTCCTATTGCTGTGCTGGAATAGTAAAAATTGGGATCATATCCGGGGCCTACAAGTAGCAAGTTTGGAGGTTTTTAAGGTTAGAACCAAGGGAAGATAGAGAAAAATAGGCACCAAATCACTTGACAAAAGAGAACCTCACACCGACAGGTTGCAAAGGAACTTGGGCTATGATGTTTCATAAATCTCTTTAATTGTTTTTTATTCATCAACTTTAATTAATTACCCATTAAAAAATATTTTGGTCTTCTAACAAAAGACATCAAATCCAAATATAAATCCTAGGTTTATAGTACCGGGTTAAGTATCGAAAGGAAATAAAACTAAGGCCTAATTCATGTAGATCCCAAATTGGAAACCACTTATATAACAAATAAACTACTGTTTCTAACACAACTAGAGATCCTAATACAAGTAGGAAACCCTACTAATTGTTACAAAAGAAAATGAAACTGAACAAAAAAGAAACTGAAATGAAAGATCCTAAACATATGGTCCTATTTATTATTTAAGCTACATTTTAGGTCTTTCAAGAGTAGCATGTATCCTTTTTCTTATGTATGAGACCTTATACATCCTTTAAGTCCTAAAGAGTTCAGAAATGACCTGACTGACCTGTTAATGCAAGAAACTTTATGAATCAGAGATGTACATTAGTGCTATGTGTAAAGTTCAAGTTCTGATACGAACATTTATATGAGACCTTATCCTTCTGTTAATATTAGTATTCATGCCATTTCTTTGATTTTGATTATTACTTGGCCATTCTGATCTCAGGAAAGGGTTACAGATCCTTCTGCAAAACCATCAGCTCAATCAGGAGTACGGCCTATTGGTCCTCTATATCCCCTATCAGCTCTTCCTACAGAAACTGATGATGAAATTTCCTACCAAGGTTTAGTGTTTCATTTATTTTAATCATTTACATGATATGGAAAAAACTAGCACACGTGTTCCTTTATGGTTCTTTATCAAGGGTTCATTTTGTTCAGCTCTTCATTGATGAACTTGTTGTCACTATACATATACCTGCACGTTAATCATCTTCATTATCATCATCATCCAACCTCTCCCATCTATGGACCACGAGGAAGCTCTAAGAACTGAAAAAGTTGTTATGACCAATCGTCAACCCTCCGAGTTGGTCCAGAATTCCTCACCAAGATATCAATGAGCAAGAGAAGGCCTTGCCATAAAACCTAGAAGGCCAATTAGAGACCATACTTTTGCCATTTCTTCGACATAATTATTTATAAATTCATTGGACTGTAGATACCCTGGTACATACTGTGATGTGTGAGTTATATTAGTAGGAAACTAGTGTCAGCATCATGGAGTAGCTTGGGAGATGCACTTGCATCCGTAGGGATGCAGGTTTTATCAATCCGCCCTCTATTGATTGGTGGTAAGATTTCCCCATCTTGACCCACAACATACTCTGCATCCTTTGCTGCATTAACGTAATCATTGCTCTGGAATTCTTGCACATCGAGAAATATGTTTCACTTAAGAAAGGAAGTGTTGGTATATGCATTAGGACAAATTATTAAGTGTTAAACTGTACTCTTTCTCTTCTAGAAGTTTCTCTAAATATAAACTTTAAGAAGTTTGCCGACAATATTTATTTTATAACAAGCCTGTCTTTTCTTTCTTTGTGAGCCTTATAATTCCTTAGACAAGTTTGCTAGTCCTGTAATGACATTTAATTTTACGATTGCTTTTCTGCTCCCGTTGACACCTATTTATGTCTCCGGGGTTTGTCGACATGGTCTGTTATTACATGCTAATTTGTTATCGAGCTGATGTTCTGTCATTGGCTACATAAAATGATGGTCAGGGAAACAATTTAGTTGTTGCTTCATCACCCTTTCTTGTTGAAAGTTGCCTTTCTTTATTATCTTTTTGCACCTATTGATTTGGTGTACTAGTCCCTATGATGTTATTCAGAAGTGAAAAGTAAATGCAAGAGTATGATGGTCTAGCTGAATTGGATGGGAGATGAAATCACAAGTTCTCAAAGATAATAACACAAAATCAACTTATCCACACTCAAGGTCAAATCAACTATATGCCAACTTAGGTCATCGAGCAATAGAATTCCTAATTTCTTTGGCTCATCCTCAAATGCTTCAAGCAAATTTTCAATCACACCACCAGTTTTCGCAGTCAACTCAAAACTCATTCCAATCGATTCAAGCCACAATTTAATACACATTCAACATTGATTCCCCGACCAAGTCAACTATTTCATAAACTCAAGTTCTCATCCAATACTATCTTATTTTGCCAAAAATCATTCTCGATCATCCGAACTAATTCAATAAGAGTCATTCAAAATCACATCAACCAAGCATAACTCTAAACTGAGACCTTGCACTACCCATCCAACACTAATAGACTCATCGATACCAATATCCGCTAAATCTGCAGAATTATTTCTGCTTACTATCTTATGAGGTCACTATTCATTCTTGCTTTTCAGATGGATGAGTTTGATTGAAATTAGTGATTTATCCATGACCGCCTAAATCTAGAAGGTGGAACAAACAGTAAGTCGGGTTTCATAGGAACTATTTGATCTGCAGTCATGATTTTTTCTGAGTACAAATTTTATAGAGCTTACACAATTTCAAAATTGTGTAATTTCTAGCAATGTCAGAGTAGCTTATGCAACTTCTTGGCATTCGGCACCAAGGCAGTTAAATAAGCTCATACAGATAATATAATATGATGTGATGTGTTGTGGAATATCTTCAAAGCTATGTTGCACAGACACGGGAAAGTCCTTAATTCGTACCCGTCTTCATGTCTGTATTCATGCAACACAGGTGACTACCTTGTACCTATTTGAAAATGTCCGTATCAAGTCCCTGTATCTGTGACCTTATACGTATACGTGTCCTTATATGTATCCATGTCCGTATTCATGCAACATAGCTTCCAAGCTATCTAACTTGGGATTTGAGGGCCTTTTTTGTCTTTTGACATTTTATGCAGTAGCTGATTAATTTGTGCCATATATTTTACAGAAATAGGTGGATCAACTGGAAGGATCCTCGAGACTAATTCTCAATATTTAACCAAGTTACTTCCAACCTGGCTAAGTTGCAGGTAAGCACTTGGAAAAAACCATCATTGAAGCATTTATTAGAAACATCATTTGCAAACCACTTGTTATCCCAAAAATATTGCACTTCGAGAAAAATTTATATTTGGTCAGTGAACCTTTGTTAGCTACGTATATGGGAAAAATAATGCTCGAGACTCTTCTTAAGTGTCTTCTTGTATATCTGATAATGAAGTAGATCACATAGGTGTATTCATAAGCAAAAAGCTGGCATTATTCGTGATTTCATGCAGTTTACAATCTCTCATTTTTCTTGCAGATACAGGAAAATATAAGTTTACTTTGCCAAGCACGGGATAATATCATCTCAATCTTGAACGAGTATGTGTTTTACCCTTCCCACTATTAACATGTCAAAAGATTAGTCCAATTGCTGATAGCCATGAACACATGTATTTCATATTTGAGCAAATTTCTTTTGTGAATAATTTTAAGATGTCGCACTCGAGCACTTTGTGTTGAACAGATCCTTTTACCATTTTCCAGTGAAGGATGATATAGAGTCTAGTACTCTTCTTATACATCCACGATACAAATAGGCAGAATTTACTTATGAAAGCTTTTGTTCCTGTACAATGGGGTCGGCTGGTGACAACACCTCGATACTGATAAAGCTCCCGAAAGATTAAGTTTTTATGCAAACTATATTTTGATGTCAGCCCTTTGTGAAATAATGACGAACTCCTTGAAAGTCAGCTATGAGCAAGGGAGACCATAAAAGTATAAAACCTTGAAGGCCAGTTGGTGGGTACTGGGTAGGTACATGGACCTAATCATGCAGGTTAAGCCTGTCTAACGATTCTAACCCATAAGCAATCCTAGGGAGTCCCCTTAATAAGCAAAAAAGTGCAGAAACAGATGCAAAGATGATTGAACTTGCTACATGGAATCCCATTCGTGTCTATGGTATAACAATCTAAATACCCATTGAGATTGACTTCTGTTAGAGACGTAGGGTATTCAATTTAGTTGCAAACTTATGGTGTGGCCTCAAACATGTTTGACTTTGACGAAGCACAAGTCCAAACCTAGTATAGCATAAACTCCAAAATCAAATTGTATCTTTGTCTTGTCATGCGTGTATCAGACACGATCAGCCAATCCAAATCAAAGTTGTAAGTATCAGGGAAAACATTTACCACCTACTGACTGATTTAAAATCAAACCCCCCTAAAACTCCCCGAAAGTGCCAGACTGATACCCCCAAAGAAAGGGTTCGAAACCAATAATGAATCGAGTTTTTGAACCTTGTCTAGGATGGCCAAATTATTTTCATGCGCGTCTTATGTGTAGTGAACTCATATTTCTTTGTTTCCACTTTCGTTTACAATTAAGTTATATGAACAAATGGTCATATCAGGTTTATAGTCAGTAATCAGAATTGGTTTCGGACCCTTATTAGCATCACTATAGGTCATAAGTGGGAAGTTTAGGACTGAAGTTTCATATATTTTTGGTTTAAACATAGTTTAAAAATGTATTTGGTACATTAGGAATAATTTGATGTATGTTTTATGTTTTTCCACTCTAGTTCCAATCCAACAGATATGTTATGATGCCGTCTAACTAATGAGCTAATATATGGAGTTATCTCTGATGCAGTATGAGCGACTCTCCTGGTTTAATGAAGCAGATGCCACCGCTTCCAGTGAAGATCAACGAAGAGCTTGCAAACTCCATCTTGTAGAGGAGTTATAGGCCTATGCGAACATAAACTGATGCTGGTACCTCCAACATTTTGGCTTTCCTTGTGTTGCAGGAAGTAGAAATACAGTCTTTCCAGCAACGTGTTCATTTCCTGACAGAGAAGCAGACAATGTCTGGATTGTGTGCACTGCTCATTGGTCATTTTGTCATGTATACTCGTTTCTATTATAGTAAGCTAGATGTAGTTATGTAAGATAAGTCCTTGTGCAAGGATAGTGTGTTTCTTTAGGATGATTGAAAGAAAATAAGTACTTGTTCATTGCTATTTGCTAGTTGCTTGGATTGTTGGATTACTGATCATGCCCAGGTGAGAATTGTAAGTGTTCTGCAGAGTAGATATATTGCTCAGTCTCTTTCTTAAAGATGTTTGATGTTAAAGAGTGAGCAGTTATGCTCACGGGATCAATTCTAAGACCTTGGTTTTGCTACTTCATTGCTTCCTGCTCACATTCTTGAAACCCTCTCTTGATCTGTTGCACGGCACAGTAATCTCCTTTTCTCAGTAGGAAAGTCGAAGAAGACCGCTTGAAGCATTCATTCATAGTTCTTAAAAAAATGAGACAAAAATTGACACTTTCTGGAGACATTACATCTGAATTTGGGTTTGTTGACAACTGACCGGACCGGTCTGGTCCACACTAGGTCAGGTTCAAACTTGGTCCGGTTTATTATGGTGGCTTGCATATAGGGTTAGGGTCATTATGGCAAGTGTGTCCATGTTGGGTGTACTACTAGGATTTCCTATGTTGTCTATGTGCATTGTAGGTTGCTCTTCTGGGGAGACCTAACTCAAGAATCTAGTTTCTACCTCCAGAATAATTAGGGTCCAAAGTTATGTCGTTCCCAAAATGATAAACTGATATGTCATACAACACCAGAATGATGCCATAAATCATCGCTACTCTCATATTAACAATTTGAACTGCATATTACAAAAATGCTGAAACTAGCCTACTCGCGAGGCCGCTCTAGAAAAGTTTCTTAGAATCTGTCGAGAATGTCATCATAGGGGTAATTTAGTGTTGTGAATCCAATGACACATCACCGAACTCATCTGGCTCTTGTGGTCAGTACATCATCGAACTCATTGGCTCTTGTGGTCAGTGAGGAGAGGTATAACCTCCTTGGCTAGGTGGATGGTCTCCTCCTTGGTTAGGCGGACGGTTTCGGGATCGAACCACAGGAAAGGCGTGGGCAGTTGGCCCAATTGACATGTAACGCAGCGTGTACAAAGTCATATGCGTTACGCTGGACATCTAAAAAAAGTGATCTGACAAATGCAGATGATGGTGTTTAGTTATAAAACATGTTAGAAGTCCTTGATTGAGGGTGAGGAGGAGGATGATTATTGTTGAGGGGTGGGGGTAGCTTTTGAGAGCAGGCGTAGGGACGATGAAGAGATAGATACAAGCAGAGGGAGATGGGAAGTGATGGCGAGGAAGAGGGTCGAGGTCTTGGTATATATGGGGGAGATATTAGCCTAGTGATTCAATTGAGTTATTGATTATGGTTAATCGATCAAGTTTAATGTTATGAAATTACTAATGATCATGCAATCACTATAGTATTTATACTTAAATTTAGCATAGTCCCAGTGCACATTAAGTTTATCAGCATTGCTATGATATTGCTTTGTTCGCCTAACATGTAGTTGCAGAAAAATAATAAGCTAGATCAATTATGGACATATGCAATATAGAAATTATGATAGACCAAAGATATTCTAGCCTAAAGGTATTTTTTGAATCACCGATGGCATATCTCGGAACACAAACCCGGGGGTTCTACTGCCCTGTCAACGGACAGGGTCGAGACGACAATGCCCGTAGGTGTTTGGAGACGAAGCCCCGAAAGATAATTAGATTTTCCGTTCTTGTTGGCTTTGGACGAATTCCATCAGAAGAAAAAAGCACCATTCAAACAAAAGAAGAAGCGAAACTATCAATACATCAAGCTCTGTGTAATATTTATTTTTATTTATTCCTTAGAATTAAATGTAACTCAATTAGTATGCGACAAATGAAAGTTAAACACAAAACTTGTTCCAGATAGCCAAATCCTCAAAAATAGTCTATTGACATATTTTATTACAATTCCTCACAGAAACAGTATACTACCTAGTATAATGTCTCACGAATATATTCTTCTTTTGCCCTCTGTCGTCTCTTTTATATATAAACTTGCTCAACAGTAAATTGTGTAGTATACTGCCTAGTATATCAGACATTATACTATTTAGAGGCTGACTTGTGTATTATAGCCACAACAACTATATTTATTGTAGTCCGAGCTCTCTAGCCTAGTGGTATTAGAGCGGACATCCGGAGGGGCCGGCAAGGTTCGAGCCCCCCAATTGTGTGTGTGCGTGTGATTTCAAAAAAAAAAAAAAAAAAAATATATTTATTGTTGATATATATCCATAACTGTACGAACAGTGTATATGCATAGTAATAACTCTATTACGAGTGCTTGTGTGTGCTATATAAACCCATTTGCCATCTTTTGTTCCCACCTCTTAGAGCCTTAACTTTTTGTCTTCCACGTACAAAAACTTTCCATATTTTGTTAAGAGCTTTCATTTGCTAAATCAAATTGAGATAGAGTTTTCATTGCGTTATAAATCGATATCTTCAATTTATTGTAAGAAGATCAAAATTATTTCTTGTAAGAGGTTGAAATCCGTAAGCCTTTGTATCAAAGCTTTTGTAGAGAAGTCGGTGAGCCTTCGAATCAAAACTTGTGTATAAGAAGTCAACGAGACATTCAGATCAAAGCTTGCAAGTATAATTATTTGTTATAATAGTGGATTAAAGACGGAGAGAGTTTCGAGATTGGAGCGCGTCACAGAGGATACATCGGGTATATTATTGCCTCATTTCTAGCACTTAGTTTTAAATTATCTATTAGCATTCATAATTTTGCTTAATTATTAGTTAAACCCTATTCATCCCCTCCTCCCCTCTAAACTATTTTGAGGAGAGAGATGGGTTTGAGCGCAAGTAAGGGAAGGGGGTGTTCCAAGTACAAGGGTGGGGGATGGGCTCGAGAGAGGGGGAATAGAAAAAAATAATTTTAAATAATAATAATAATAATAATAATAATAATAATAATAATAATAAGGGAAAATTTATGAAATGTCCAAAAATTTAAAAAGTTTTATGAAAAATCCACTGCAAAAGAAACTTTCATCGCGTGTCCAGAATTAGCAAAAATATATAAAGAGGGTTCCGAATGACCTTTTTGCCCTTCCTTCTAATTTATTGAAAACACCCACGAAACTACTCTTAAAAAAAATGTTTCGATATTTCATCTTCTTCCATACGCTGCTCACTTTCGAATCTAGGTTTTCTCCTAAAAATCTTCAAAAACTCGTCGGAAAATTTCGGAAAGACCGAGACAAACGACAAAAGTGCTAAAACGGAGGTCAAAACATCATTTTTTTGCGATTCTAAAATTTCGGAAGGCCGTCTAACGAAGAAGCTGTTACTTTCAGGCTTCTCGAAGATACGCTCGTTTTGGGACAAACGGGACCTCGTTTCGACCTCCCAGTCAAAGTTATGGCCCTTCAAAGTTTCAACTGACCATAAAATGCAGGAGAATGGTCATTCTCTGTGTTAGAACACGAAAAATGTTAATTTCGCATGAGGGTGGCCATTTTCCGTGTTAGTAACACGGAGAATGTCATTCTCCGTCTTAATTTACACGGAGAATAGTCATTCTCTGTGTTAGTAACACGGAGAATGGAATTCTCCGTCTTAATTTACACGGAGAATGGCTATTCTCCGTGCTAAATTACACGGAGAATGGTCATTCTCCGTCTTAATTTACACAGAGAATGGCCATTCTCCGTGTAATTTAGCACGGAGAATGGTCATTACAGTGTTAAAACGCAGGAGAATGGTCATTCTCCGTATTAGAAACACGGAGAATGCCATTCTCCGTGTTAAATAAAATGGAGAATGCCATTCTCCGTGTTAAATAAAACGGAGAATGGGCATTATCCGTGTAATTTAGCACGGAGAATGGTCATTCCAGTGTTAAAATTCAGGAGAATGGCCATTCTCCGTATTAGAAACACGGAGAATGCCATTCTCCGTGTAAATTAACACGGAGAATGTCATTCTCCGTATTAAATAAAACGGAGAATGACATTCTCCGTCTTAATTAAAACGGAGAATGACATTCTCCGTGTTAATTTACACGGAGAATGGTTATTTCCAGTGTTAAAACGTAGGAGAATGACCATTCTCCGTGTAATTTAGTACGGAGAATGGCATTCTCCGTTTCTAAATTACACGGAGAATGGCCATTCTCCGTGTACTTGATGGATCTTAGCTATTCTCTGTACTAAAATGACGGAGAATGGCCATTCTCCGTCAATTTACCACGGAGAATGGCATTCTCCGTGTTAAAACCCATAGAAAATTGTCATTCTCCGTAGTTTTTAACACGGAGAATGCCATTCTCCGTGGTTTTTAAAATGGAGAATAGTCATTCTCCGTCATTTTAGCACGGAGAATATATATTTTTTTTAGAAAAATTTTGTCAGGAATAAATAGTTTCGTTCTTCTTTCAAACGATGATAATTCTTATGGAAAAGAAGAAGAAAGATATTCTCTCCACAATTGACCTAATCGTCGGAAAATTTCAAATGTCTCCACGATGAAGATCATGATGATGGTGATGATGACGACGAGCGATGATCTGAGTTCGACTGAAGAAAAGCACACCGAACTACGAACGATCTTTGCGGTCTCTGCTAAAGATGAGAGCAATGGAATTCAGATTTCTCGTGAAGAAGAAGAAGACGAAAATCGCAATCCAGATCTGAGTTTTTTGAATTCAAATATATATAGATGACCAATTCGCGCGGAGGGGTAGTTTCGGTATTATAAAAATAGCAGTTTTCAGCGGGTGGCATCTAAAAGGGAATCTTGGAATATTTAACGTGAAAATACTTAATTCTGGGTATTTCATAAAACTCATCCAGCGGGTGGGCATTTCATAAAAGTTCACCCCGAAATTGGGTTTCTCAGCAATTTCCAGTAATAATAAATATTAAGTAACAATAGGATTAAAATAAAATAAAATAATTTGGGATCTAGTTGATTAATTAGGAAAAGTAATTAGATAATTAGGTACTTATATCAAGGATAATAAAATTGATAATAATAATACAATTTAATCAAATATGGAAATTTTGGGGTCGAAAATCAAGGGTTTACAAATCACGGGGAGGGGGAGGATTCTAGAGTTCACGCAACACCATTGGCTTGTCTTTCACAGATCGGTAACCCATTGTGGTGCTCGGATTCTAACTCATATAACTCGTTGTATATATATATGTATACATATATGGAGGTTATTGATATCGATGATGGCTTATTGATACAGATGGTGGCATCAGTATCATTTTATAACATGTTATTTACTTTATTTGTTTAGCTCGACAATCTTGGTGTTTGCAGCGCATGGGCTACTAGAATCCTCATTAATATAGTAATTAAGACAACCTAGGTAGATAAATTTAGCAAGTTGTAGAATTTTTTGCCCGTGGTTTCATGTAGGCATGATTGTCATCTTTTTGTAACATCTAGTTTCCTTTCGAGATGTATAATCATTCTAGCAAGCTGTGGGATTGTATTTTCTAAACTGCAACTAGATGTATAATCATGTAATTCCTTATGCTTAGTTAGTGATACATTCCTGTTGTACTAGTTTCATGATTATTTATGTTGTAGTGTTTGAGATGCCTTATTGCTTAACATTAATAATTTACTCTTTCCTGCTCCCTTTTTTGACTGGTTGAGATGTAGGACATTGTGGCCCCTATGGTGACGTCAATGGAATGTTAGCTTGTTTTCTCTCCATTTGTAGTTGCCAGTCTTGACCATTATATGAGGTACGTAATAGAGTACTCGTACGGCTAGCTGGTCTACGTTCGCCCATACTCTCTAGTATTCTACTTCTGGGACGTGGCAACAACCAAATCCCAGAAAGGATAATAACACATTCATTAATTGATGATGAGAGGCCAAATATGGATGCATAACATGAGGTAGTATAAATAAAAGCTGAGAACCATCTTATCTAATCATGTCACCTAAAATTATTGTCATCAGTGCACATAGTTGAAATAACACTCAGATTCCATAAGTTTAACAAATATATGTAGTTCTTATTGACTCGCCGAAATAGGTATCAAATATATATACTTCCGATCAAATCCATTGTTTACCGTTGAAATTCTATAAACTTTTTATAATTCATAAAAGATTACAACAAAAGCTCTGAAGAGTGTATAGAATGAAATCTCATATAAAGTGTTGATTATAGAGAAATGTGCTGATGGAGGCCTGGTTAGCGAACAATCACTTTGCTCTGGTAACGATCCCGATGACAAGACGTGAGCCATCTTTTTTCCTTCTATAATTTTATGCGCGTGGTGCTATACGTATAAAAGACATAGCCCATGGTCTCTTTTGTTCGAGGAAGAAGACCCACTTTGGCTAAGCAATATATCCTGCGAGGCTAATAGCCATTTAGAAAATGTTGTTCCTTCAAAATCCTATTAAATCAATGGTCATCATTATCATTAATTAGGGTTTTAGTGAAATTCCTAAAATCAATGAGGGATTTGGTGATATCCCTAATCAGGGATTTAATTATATACATATGATCTCACTCTTGCAGGATTAAAAAAAACCTATCGCTTGTATGGCAGGGTTAGCGTCTGGTGACACTAGGCATCTTTGTCCGATGGGGCTAGCTCTCTAGCGAATCTAAGCCATTATGGCGAAGATACCCAGTTTTGACTAAAAGCATGCATGTATGATGGAGCTAGATACTAGGGGTGCAACTTGGGCGGGCTAAACCCGAGCCCGATCAGATAAACCCGTTAATGGGTTGGATTAGGGTTGAAGATACTCGGGTTCGGGCTCGGGTTTGGGTTAAAATATTTGAACCCGATCAATAATCGGGTTGGGCTCGGGTTCATGTATCGGGTTACCCGAAGAACCCGAAACCCGACTTATATATATATATATATATATATATATATATATATATATATATATATATATATATATATATTTTTTTTTTTTTTTTTTTTTTTCATACTTCTTAAATAAAAAGTTTAAATCATAAATTTGTCCACCCAAACTCTTCAACTCCTTATCATAAATTTTATTTCAGTTTGTATTTTGTAATGATCAAGACTTGATTGCTATTTGATTATGTGTTTAATATTAATTTTGTTTAAAAATTATTTCAAATATTATATTAGAGCCCGATAAACCCGATGGACCCGATCCAACCCGAGTTCAACCCGATCCTCCGGACTTGGTCTTGGGCTTCATACGTTGTACCCGAGGTCGGGCCGGGCTTGGGCTCGGGCTAGGCTTATGATTCATCGGATTGGGCTCGGGTTGACCTCAAGCCCGACCCAACCCGCCCGAGTTGCACCACTACTAGATACTTTGGCCAAATATAGCGATGTTAGCTTGTTTGGCTTGCCTTCTTGGCGAAGTTAGCCACTTGGGTTGTTTTGCTTGTATATACTGCAAGGATAGCCATTTAGGCTTATTAATCTTTGCAGGCATGAGAAAGTTAGCTTATCTTTGTCTTGTTTGAACTGAGCTTGGATGGATCCATTGGGGTGACCCATTATACCCCCTCCCTATTATACCCCCTCACAAACTGAGTCTGGCGGTATATGAGCCGACTGGATGGCTGTTTGGGAGCTGTTTATTTTAAGTATTAGTACTCTCTCTCAAATGTTCCCTCCATTACAGTCACAAATCTCCCCTCCAATAAATCAAAGTATTAGTAGTTTTGCTCAAACTAAATCAAAATCCATTATCTGTAAGTCTTTTACAAAATATGTGTTACAAATGATAAATGAGAGGTAATCTTATATCCTATTATGCAAAAAATAATACCTAAAGCTGCATGATGCAATAAATGTAAAAAGAGTTTAAATTTGAAGAAAAATAATGGCACAAAAACTTTAAAGAGATTATGAGAAATGCTATGGTAAGAACACAATTGATGCTAGACAAGCACAATTAACCATTAATTCTTCTAGTATTGTTATGAATATTTACTTATTCGCTCGCTCTTAACAAAATAGATTATTTGTCAAGAACGATCTTCATATTTGGTGAGGTTGAAGATTATTATATAAGAAAAAAACGAAAATGGAAAAACAGGTAGATGGGAATAAATTTCATAATCAACATATGAAGGTGGGTTAAAAACCTCAACTACGCAGATTACATTGATGGCTTTCTTATTTATAAGAAATTTACTAACAATAAAGATAGAACAAAAATAAATCTAAGATAAATATAATATAATCAAGAAATATCCTCCTTATCCATAATGATTGGTATGGATGAGTTGGAGGTTTGAATTGATAAGTTTAAATCTTGAATTTGTAATTTGTTTGATTCTCTAACATCTCTCCTTAAACTGTGCATGGTGGCCATACATAGTTTGTCACGTAATGATTCCAGAGCAGTTCATCCACCATCTTGGACTTATTTGAGAGAGAGAGCATCTTGGACTTGTTGAAGAGAGATCATCAAGTTCATCCACCATCTTTTATGTCCTTTATTTTGTCTGGTATTGCTTGGCTGCATCTGAGAGTTTCTTCAGAAAGTATTCTGATTCCCACCCACGAAGAAGAGAATCAGATCTTTGCCAAGTAATGAAATCATCTGTTTGTTTTGGTGTAGAATTTTTTGCATCAATGGAATTGTTTGGATTTGGGATTGTTTGGATTTGATGTGTGGGATGTTTGGATTTGGAATGTTGGATTGTTTGAATTTGGTGTGATGCATCAATGGGATTGTTTGGATTTTGTTTTGGTGCGGAATGAATTTTCTGTATCAGTGGGATTTAGGATTGTTTGGATTTGGTGTATGGGATTGTTTGGATTTTGTGTGATGCATCAGTGTTTGGATTGGATGATGTATTTGGGGGAAAATAATGTTGTGTCGAATGATCACAACCGGCTTTGATACCAAGAAGAAAAAACGAAAATGGAAAAAACGGGTAGATAAAAATAAATCTCATAATCAACATATGGAGGTGGGTTAAAAACCTCAACTACGCAGATTACATAAATAGCTTTCTTATTTATAAAAAATTACTAACAATAAAGATAGAACAAAATAAATCTAAGATAAAAATAATATAATCAAGAAATATCCTCCTTATCCATAATGATTGATATGGATGGGTTGGAGGTTTGAATTGATAAGTTTAAATCTTGAATTTGTAATTTGTTTGAGTCTCTAACTATTATGACTATGCAAGTAGTACATTAAATTATTATTTTTACAAACATTTCTTGATCTAGTAGTATATGATAAGCTTTTAAATTGTATGAAAAAAAAAAGTTTTGAAACAAAATTTTAAAAGTAATATTATTAGTTTTCTTTGACTTCGAATATATGAACGAGAGAACAAATTCAATTCTTTTATTTGTGTTACGACACATTATTTAGATACATAATGGTTTATACAATGTCAAATTTTTTGTTTAAGACCATTAGAATATCCTGATACTGGAAGTTCAACCATTGAGCCATTTTATAAGTTTTACGTGAATATAATATTCATGATAATTAAAAAATTCTTTTAATAATACTAGTAATAATACTTCTTGTATTAATATTTTGAAAATCCAACATCAACCTGTAATGCAGGACGACTTTTTCATATAAGATGTGTTTATTATATTTTTAATTTAGTTGTACAAGAATGTCTTCAACATGTCACGTGAATTTAAAAATATATTAGAACATGTCTAATTAATTTGAAAACTTCACCAAGCAAGCAACACGAGTTAAAAAAGTTATATGAACAATAAGATTTGACATATAGGAGATTTGTTACACACATAGAATTCCACATATTTGATATGTTAAAATCGTATATTAAATATAAAAACATTACTACACATTATAATATACAAATCCAAGTAGTAATTACCTATTATGAAAGACTGATTGGATAATTGCTACTTCGAGATTGATTGGATAATTGCTACTTTAATTTTTGAACTTTTAGGAATTGTTTTACAATGCTATATGTACTTTATCTGAAGTTTATTATCAACCTTTTTCTTTAGTTTTAAGTTTTAACATAGATGCTAAAATATAAGCAAAATTTAAAAAATATTTGTCTGATATTAATTTAACTTTATATTCTTTGGCTGCAATTTTGGATCCTAAATTAAATTAAATGGTATAAATATATGGCTAAATTATAATTTAATACCCTCAAGTATTTAAACCTTTTAACTTGATACCCTCAACTTTTATAGGTATCAACTTGATACCCTAAATTTAAAAAAGGGCAAAACTATCCCCCTCTCTCCCCCTCTCCACCGGCTGGGGAGTTGGGGTCGCAGCATGGAAGGGAGGGGTGGTATAGCCGTAGGGGGTGCTGCTGGAGCAGGGGCGGGCGGCGGGATCAAAAGTGGAGCAGCCGGTAGGGAGGGGAAGAGATAGGAGGGTATTTTTGTCCTTTTTAAATTTTAGGGTATCAAGTGTTGGAATTATTTAATAATAAAGGCCACACATGTAAAATTAATTGTGTTGGACTATCTAAATAATTAAGCCAAATTAAAGTGATCTATTTGAAAAATTAGCTTAAGGGTATAATTGTCATGAAAATAATGTGTAAATACCGGAGATAAATCTAATTTGATGAGGGGCCAAATTAAAAATATCAAAACATATAAATATATGTATTCATTAGAGTTATGGTCCCCAACTCATACGGCCACCAAGAGAGGGTGTCACTACCACATTTCTTAGCCTAAGGGTATTTTGGTCATTTGTGATTTATTGGAATTTATTTGAATTTGTGATAATTAATATTGTGTTAATCTTTGTGTTGAGCCTTGACCTAGTTTTGCATTAACCTAGATGTTAGTCATGATCCTAGAGACTAAGTTAGAAGATTACAACTTAAAGGCTAAGTTAGAAAATATCTAATTATTATGCTAAGTTAGATTTTAGCTTGAACCTAATATCTACTTGGGCCTTTAGATAGAGGCTTAGGATTTTGCATTGTTAGAGAGCCCATGACTTGCAATTCATCAAAACCCTAACCCTAGCCTAGTATGGCCGGCCAAGAGATCACCCCCCTATATAACATCTCTTCATTCATTTTTGCCTCTTTTGTATCAAAACCTAACCCTAGTTTGTGTTCGTCCCCAAATCATCTCCATTTCCTCAAATCTCCTCCAAATTGAGCCTAGTCTTTTGCATTGCACTCCCTTGCTGTAAAGGAGACCAGTGGAGGCTAGCTAGCAAAGATTTGGGAGCTCTTT
This sequence comes from Iris pallida, assembly GCA_029216955.1. Taxonomy (NCBI): domain Eukaryota; kingdom Viridiplantae; phylum Streptophyta; class Magnoliopsida; order Asparagales; family Iridaceae; genus Iris; species Iris pallida. The sequence goes on from JANAVB010021796.1 coordinate 11,282,236, forward strand.
GGACCAAACCAATTGGGGGACCTCATTCCTAAGTTTTTTTTATTGAGATCTAACTCTCAATAGGTAATGGCACTAAACTCATTCTAATTTCTATTTTCTCTTTATGAATGCATGCATCTAGGCACCATGGACCTGTAGACCAAGTTTGGTAGGATTTAGAATCTATTTGATATACGTATCACATGTATATCAGAGTGCTAGTATAAGTGTTTGATGAAATGCCACAAAGAATTATTTTATTATATTTTTCAAACTGATTTCACTTTCCTGTAGCCCGTCATGTGTGATTTGATATTTGTGGATACTGAGTTGATTTTTGATTCATTTTTGTGTCTAAATGTGGATACGGGACACAGCACGAGTCCTCGTAAGGCTGTCCTGCTACCCGACACAGTTTTCTTCCTATTTTGGACACGTAGACACATGCCACTTGGCACAGAGGTCGGGGACACGACTGACATCGTGTCCCCCAACTCTCAGGTCGATTGGTGTCGTGTCGGACACGCAATTGAGGCCACATTTTGTGCACACCGTGCACAGTCGATCAGTGGCTCCGATACGGCTTTGCAATTTGGATACGACACATCTTGGGGTCTGTGCAGGCACCCTAGGACCTAGCCCTAGACCCCTTAGTCAGTGCATGAGCTTGAGGCTCCTCGTGTCACGTGTCGAGCCCGACATGACCGTACGACACTGTCTTTTGAGTATTTTACTGATACATTGCTATTTGATGTTTGGACACTTTGTGTCCAGTCCAGGGACACGTGGGGACTCTCTGGGACACGTGGGGTTTGTCCCTAATATTGGACACTTGTTTCAATAATTTATTTCGAGTTTTGGTTGCAGTAATTAGCTTTCGAATTGATATTTTTCATGAGCACAGTGTATCTCAGGTTTGGGGGTTTTGATGAGTTGGGATTTCGTATCATTTGTGTTCCTAAGATTTGAAATCCTGTTGGAACTGAGATGTATTCTCAGATGTTTACTTTTGGTTTTGGTTTTGAGATTGAATTGCCTTTAACTCACTTGTGAACTGTGAACTCATGATTCCCAGGTTTTTATTACTTGAACTGTCATGCAATCTCAGGTCCTTTCCCCTTTCCTGAGTCTCATTCTCAGTTTGTGGTCAGCCCCCTTGCCACAGTAGCACCCCCTCCCTTACAGTACACACACACACACACACACACACACATTCATATACTTGTATTCCCTTTTCTTCCCTCTTTATATATATATATATATATATATATATATATATATATATATATATATATATATTTTATATATATATATATATATATATATATATATATATATATATATATATATATATATATATATATATATTGCATTCCCTTTTCTTCCTCTTTATATATATATATATATATATATATATATATATATATATATATATATATATATATATATATATATATATATATATATATATATTTTTTTTTTTTTTTTTTCTTCCCTCTTTATATATATATATATATATATATATATATATATATATATATATATATATATATATATATATATATATATAAAGAGGGAAGAAAAGGGTACATCTATACATACAGATATATATATATATATATATATATATAAAATATATATATATATATATATATATATATATAAATATATATATATATATATATATATATATATATATATATTCATCAAATCATATATATATATATATATATATATATATATAATATATATATATATATATATATATATATATATATATATGATTTGATGAATATATATATATATATATATATATATATATATATAATATATATATATATATATATATAATTTGATGCGAATGAACATATGTATATATGTTATGTTTGTATGCTAGTTAGTATTTGAATGTGGCTTGTTTCATATAGGCTTAGTGTATATACTAGTATAGGTAGGCTTCCTATATAGGCCTTGCCTATATAATAGCTAGCTAGTGTTTATTGTGGTTATCTATTCATAGAGACTTGTTTAGGCTAGTTAACCTTAGAAATTGCCTAGATAGGCCTAGTGGACTCATAGACTTGTGTTTGGCTAATCATAGACTAGTTTGACTATAGTTGACCTAGTTTGACTAGATTGTTGACCAGAGTTGACCAAGAGTTGACTTTTGCCTATAATGACCTATAATCATATAGAATGTATTATAAACTTCATTATTACCATTGTGGATACATTGTGACCTGTAATGTCCCGCTCCGCACGACGCATTACGCTGAGACGTTGACTGAAAGAGTCGTGTTGACCTAATAAAAAAGTATCGATGCGAATCGATACGAGAGTTACGTTGTCCCGAGCAATGCATTGAACTAAGTCGATGCGAAGAGTTGTATTGTCCCAAAGAATGCATCGAGTTGAATCGATGTAAAGTGCTGCATTGTCTCAAAGGATAAGTGCGTTGAGTCGGCTCGAAGATTCTAAGAAATCGAATCGACCAAGACGCAAGTCCGAATCGATGCAAGTATTGATTTTAGTTGGTTTTATGTGCAGGATATCCGTTTACGCTAAAATATTAGAGGTCGATATTCTGGCTCATTCGCTAAGGGTCCGCAAAACCCAAACCACCGTCTTACAACGGGCTGGGACTTGGGCATGGTAGGCCGAAATCGATCGTGTAGTTCAATAAAACAAAAAGTGTTCGAATGGCTAAGTCAGAAGATTTGGCCATGCAATAAAGATATAAAATTGAGCCGTGTCGGCTCGACAAACAACAAGACATATCGGCTTAAGGTGGGAGGATTGACTCTTTTTTTTACTCCTTCATGCCTAAGTAAGAATATATCATTGTATGCTAAGTTAACCTATCGACACCACGGACGTGGTGCGATCGAAAGATAAATCATAGTATACGTCGAACACTAGTTAGAACAATTGAAATGAAATGTGCATCAAATGCACGAGTCGCTATGGAACATTGGATATCGCAAAGGCAAGTGCCTCGGTGCGCAAGCCACAAGAACATGGTATAACTATATTCGGCGAGTGCCTTCGTACACAAGCCATTCCGTGCCTTCGCGTACGAGTTAGAAAGGCTAGCACATTGAAAGACTTTAAAGGCAAGCGCCCTAGCGTGCAAGCCACGAACATTGTACATTAAGGCTAAGAACATAAAATTATGGTATCGAGGCGTGCATCGCATGCACGACTCGAAGAAATAAGAACAATAGTGTCAAAGCGTGCCTACGTGCACAAGAATCATAAATGATAGCTTCGTTACGAAGAGAACAGTTGTGGCATGTAGGTGACGAAAATGTCAGATGTGGCATGATGCTTCGAAAGGTGTTCGGGACCTTCGGGTCATTCGGTTAACGAACATTTAGTTGAGGCATGATGCCATTGAACATTGAAACGAAGTATGGAATGTGAGACTATAGAAAGTTAATGGAAGAAATACGAGATGATAAAGTCTGAGTCTTGGACTCAAAACTATGTTTGGTTGTTTAAATAATAGTGCGTTGCATGGTCGAATGGACTTGAGAAAAATTGCGATAATCTTTCGTGCACGGAGACGTTCCCTCCGAACGGTTGCGCCGGGGCAGCGGGACCGTTCGGCCTATGAGGGACATAATCTTTGATGGACGCACATCTGCAAGACGACTAGCGACCGGTTATAGATGTGAAAAGCCGCAAAAGATGGTATGCATACGGTATGTCTTCGGTTGTTTGGGACAGTAACCCAACATGTGAAGTGTCGGGCTACCCAATTCGAGAAAGAAAAGAAAAAGAGAAAAGAAAAAAAAAAAAAAAAAAAGAGATACACCTTTAGTCCATTCTGGCGCGAATACGCTAACGACCTTAATATAGTTAAGGAACGATGGATTGAAAGTGCAGGCACGTATGTATCCTGCACACATAGATCCTACATAGAGAGCACTTATAATATGACATGGAAGGAATGGGGCGTATTCACCTTGCGTCAGTGCAAGGGCGAGTGCGTCTATGCTGGTAAGAAGTCGCGCCACGGAACAACCACGAGATTGCTTGCCTGCTTGCCTATTCAATTCGAATAACATGCTTGCCATGATAGCATGCTTTACCTTTTTTGAATATGCCATGAAATCGATCCTAAGGAGAATATAGCAAGATCATAAGTTAAGTTGCATGATTCAACATAAATACTAAATATCGATTTAGAAAGTGGGTCTTTTCATCAGTACATGCGAGGACAAACGTACTGACCCTCCACCAGCTTTCATGTATGGTGTAGGGTATAGATTGCTCGCAGCGAAGCTTCGCTTGATCGCGCAGAGGCATGAAATGCCGTAGCGTTTGAAGCGTACGATCGTATTGACGCTCGTACTGGCAACATGATTTGTGTGGCCGAGTGTAATCCCCCTTCCCAAAAGTTTAATATATTTTTATTTTATTTTATTTGAATTACAATTTTTAGTTTTATAAATATTTAATTAATTGATTATTATTGAAGGCCCTAAGTCATGGTTAGGATTGGAGTACAAGATGGCTAGAAATCATGGCACGGATAGCGTTATCACGTGCCTTGACTAATATGTTAGCCATGGTAGGAAAAATCCAGCCATAAGTATGTCATAACTAGGAAAACCAGACCAAATTACGACTTAACCTCTAAAGACATTTTAATTATTTATTAATTATATTATTGACTTGTAGGAGACCCGGTTGTGTCGATTTAGCTCGGACTAGACCCGAACCGAAATCGAGCCCATGTAATCTTGTAGTGAGGCCAAAGACGTCCATGTAGACGTACATATTACATTTATTAATTGTGATTGTCCAAATAGGCATTTCATATATAAAGGATTTATATATATATATAATATATTTTATTGTTATTGAATTGATATTCTATTTTTAGAAATAGGATAAACACCATACTTAGCTACCCTTATGCAGTTGGCGATATTTAGGCTATACCTGCAATTTCAAATACATCTAGTATTGAATTACTGTATTTTGTTCTCCTACATTTTGTTATTATTATTGTTATGATAATTGATGTGTATATATACGTATATAATTATTATTGGTTATTTTTTATTTTTGATAATAAATATATTTTATATCTGTGTACATATTGTTATAATAACCCTATATTAGAAAGATTTAATATTATAATTTTTTATAGAAAATTGGAAGTATATATATATATATATATATATATATATATATATATATATATATATATATATATATATATATATATATATATGTGTGTGTGTGTGTGTGTGTGTGTGTAGTTATATATATAGAGAAAGCAAAAGAAAAAGAAAGGAAGGAAATTCCATCCAGGCCCAAGTAAGGCCCAGCCACCCCAGCCCATAGAGGGGAGCCCAACACAGTGAGCTCCTCCTTATTAAACCGCGCAAACCCAACCCGATCCCAGCCCGAGCCTGACCCCTTACAGCCGCAAGTATATAGAGATCGAGAGGGAGAGGAGTGTTCCTCGAAACCCTAACCCCACGCCCATCTCCCTAACCAGCACGGCCACCCCGACGGCCGTGCAACGTCGGAGGACGACCGCCGGCCTGCCACGAGGCAGCATGCGTGCGGACAGCAGTGACAGCCACCGCAGCAATGGCAGCAGCAGTACTGCAAAGGGACCGCTTTCACAGCAACTTTTCGTCGCGAATAATGGATGATTTCGCGAACTACTTGCTCTGGTATGTTCGCAACATATACACCTATCTTTTCTTTCAAACATTTCATAATTAGACGCACCATATTGTCTGTTAGATCGACGCAAAGGCGGAGAAAAACCACCCCGAAATAGGACAGTATATAGCAGTCCAAACACCCTGTTGGAAGGCAAATTCTCGCAAATCCTTTGATTTGATTCAAAAATGTGCTTGAATAGGTTTATAGAAAACCTATAGGAGATGGAAACCCAACAATTATTTTATTTATTTGCTTATTATATTCTGTTTTAAATTAGATGGAAGTTAGACAAAAATCTGTTTTAAAACCCCAAAAAACTTTCGATACGACGTGCGTCCCGCCAATCCTGGCGACGTGGTCGCGAACCGAAAGCATCGAAAGGTGCATATTGGCTTCGAGGAAGTATGGACTTTGACGGAATTTAAATTGGTTGCGTGTGCGCGACAAATTTGATGCGTATCCGTCGAAATTTACCGTATCGACCTCTTTGCAAATTTCTCAATTATTTTGTGCACGTTCGTCAGATTGAGACGAAACTTACGCCAACAGGACCGTATCATTTTTTTGGTCCTGTATGCCAAGTTTGGTCTGATTCTGAGACAATTGACCGGATCGTCGTTTTGCGGGCCCCACGATCCGACTCAACGAACAATTTTGTGCACGGCCCGCCAGAATCTAACTTTGGATATACAGTTGAGTTCGTATCAAAAAACTGGACCTGTAGACATATAGTTTGACGACTTTAGAGATCCTAGACTTTGTCACGCTTTTCGGTACAAAGCGGGTACAACGGCGGACACCGTTTTGACCCAAAATTACCGTTTTGCCCCTGTGTCCAGAATTGGACTTAAGGACAGGCAATTCTAGCTAATTTGACCATTCTAAAAATGTTGGTAATATTTATTTCAAAATCTGGAGAATTTTGCATGTGTTAACTTTAGTGACTCATCTGAGTGGTTGTGCTACCAGTTTTACCAGCACAGGACCTCAAGCGAGTACATCTCTTATAGTTTTCATATTTGATTATCTCTATGAATCATGTATGTAGCAGTGTTTTACATGGATATTTTCTTGGTTCTTGACACGATGTTACACGGGACAGTAGTTATGGATTCTTTACATGTTGTTCGTGACCAATCTATTACCGTGTTCGTGACCTGTTTGGATCCATGAGTATTAGTCGGGCGAGGAAATACTCTAGACATGTAAACAAATCCAAAACTATTTGTGTATGATAGCAGTCACACACTTCACGTGTGGGGTGCCGGATCTTATTCGTGCCTGATAGCAGGAGCACATTTCATGTGCAGGGTGCCGGATTTATCCTTAGCCGTTTACATGTCGAAGTAGTATTTCAACTCACTAGATAGATACATTTTTTGGTTCTACATTATACATTTCTAGCTACATGTCTACTCTGTTTTAGTACTCACTTGTCATTTTTACCATGCTCAGTTTTTGCCATGATTCTATGTTTATCTTTTCGTCGTGTAGTTCATTATTATTTATAGATTTATAGATTTCGTCATTTATTGAATCTGTTGTGAGAATTTACTCGTTCCATTCCTGACTGAAAACTAATATTTTTTAGGTTTAGCCGCGATCACTCTTAGCATTGGTAAGGCATGGGTATGCTGAGGTCAACATAGATAGTTGAATTAGCTGTCTTTTCTATTTTGTGAGACATCGTATTTTTCTAGCAAATATGAAGTTATGAAATCTTGTAATTTGTAAACTTGATTTAGTAATGTGAATGATCAATATATGTTACATTGTGATTTTGAGCATCTTGGCCATGACAGCGTTCTACCGTCGACCCTGTGGCGTAGGCTGGCTTGGACACGTCTCGTTTCCGAAAAGCGGGTGCGGGTCGTGATACCGAGATATAGAAGACATGATGTATGGAACGGTGAAATCCTTTGTGGGCAAGAGAGAACTTGAGTGTTGTAGCCAATCTGGCAAATTCAGTTGGGCTATTGAAAGCCTTTGTAATCTCAGTTCATTATCAATAAAGAGAATTGTTTCGTATACTCTATTTTCTTCCGTCTGCTAATATCAAATTTAAGATAACCATTTTGAGAACTTGTCATCTTGCCTTGCACGAGCGCAACTCCAGGCTCGTACGGTTTCACGCCCCTTGCGAGGACGATAATTCGGGTGGATTCTGAGTCGGGGTGTGACAAATTGGTATCAGAGCTCTAGGCTCAATTTTCTCATGAAATTTGCTTTGTTTTAATTCCAAAGAGTTGCCCACCACCAATCGAATCACTCTTGACTCTACTCGATGCCGTACTGGGTGTTCCATACAATAAGTCTAATACAAAGTCGGGTAACGTTGCCGCAAGTACTTTAAATTTATATGATGTTGCGGAGAAAATCGTGAAATATTTCGTTGCATTGAATACAACGAGTCATGAAATGTTAGTTGCTGCAAGTGCAACAAATTGTGAAATGCGATTTGAGATGTTGTTGTTGCAATGTAACTTGTTGAATTAGAAATGAAACGATGCATGATGTGTAATGGGTTGTGAATATTGGTTGCACCAATGCGGAAACTTAAATAATGCGTTGTAAGAAGTACAACGAGTTGATTGTGAATGTGCGTTGCAATGTAAGTGATAAGTCAATATCGAATGTGTTGAATGGATTTGAGCATTGACTTTGAATGTTGGGAATTAATTGTTGCACGAGGTGCAAAAGATGTCAAAAATAAATCGTTGTACGAGGTGTAATGAATGTCAAAAATAAGTCGTTGCACGATGTGCAATACGTGTCAGAAATAAATTGTTGTATGTGGTGCAACGCATGTCAAGAAATCGCAGCATAGAGTACAACGGATATTGGAAATAAATCGTTGTATGTTGTGCAACGGGTGGAACTGAAATCATAAATTGACAGAAACGAACAGTTCGACAGCGCACCAAACTTGAACTTGTATTGGCGAATGTACACATTAGCCGAATTGTGTTGAAATTTGATAAATCAAAGTTACGGTTGTGATCAAGCATGATTAGGGCTGCAAACGAGCCAAGCCGAGCCAAGCTTTTGTAAGCTTGAGCTTGGCTTGACTAGAATTAATCGAGCCCAAGCTCGAGCTCGAGCTTGATAAATTTTTTATTTTAGAGCTTGAGCTTGGCTTGAGCTTGTTTAAATTAAGCTTGAGCTTGGTTTGGTTTGAGCTCGAGCTTGACTTGATAAGTAAGCTTGATTCAAGCTTGATAAACAAGTTTGATAAGCTCAAAATCGAGCTCGTTAAGCTTGATTTCAAGCTCGCTCAACTTTATTTCAAGCTCATTAACCTTGATTTCAAGCTTAACGAGCTCGAGTTCAATTTAGTTAGGTTTGAATTCTAGTACCTGTGATATTATTAATTCAAAAGTTCTTTAATATCAATTATTAAGGACATATAAATATATTATGCACACAAATATACATATATCTAGAGTTCAACAAAGAACAAACGAGCTTCTAAACAAGCTCCTAAACGAGCTTCTAAACGAGTCAGCTTGCAAGCTCATCAACGAGCCAGCTCGCAAGCTCAAACGAGCCGAGTACTTCTAAGCTTGAGCTTGGCTCGTTTATTAAACGAGCTCGAAAATGAAGCTTGAGCTCAGCTTGTTTACTAAACGAATCGAGCTCAAACGAGCTTTTATCGAGCCGAGCTTCGAGCAGCTCGCGAACGGCTTGGCTCATTTGCAGCCCTAAGCATGATCACTGCAGAAATCATGAGTCGGAAGAGATTGTTGGTTCATACCGAGTATGATACGAGGGAAATTGCTTGATTTCTGAGTGGTATATGATATACCATGTATGCGATGAATGACTCGATTCTGAGTGGTATATGATATACCACTTATGCGATGAATTGTATCGACGCATTATGAGAATTGCAGAAGGTTTGTCCGTAACGGACGGGAGAGTACCGAGACTCGATTGGAAATTTGTATGACGGTATGTTGATGCAAGTGTTCTTCGAAAATTGGTTGGAATGATAAGACGGGAATCGTATCAATGAATGATACATCTGACAAAAATTTATAAGTCGGTCGAACGATCGAGACTAGCGGAATGATTATGCCTTGAAGCAGTAATCGGATCGGCGGGAAAGGAAAACTTAAAGGTACAAACGAGTCGCACGACTTACGATCTCGATAAAAATGTTGGGCGAGGCGAATCGAAATCGAATCACACGACTTGCGATCTCGATAGAAATGTAGGGCGAGATGAATTATAATCGGATCGCACGATGTGCGACTTCGGTGAAGAGTTGGTTGATGCGGGTAAATAGTGCCTAAGAGATAGTTGGTTACGTTACGGTGAAACTCGAGGGCATGATCATATGACTCGAGGGTTCGATGTTGGATAATCGGTAACTTGGTTATGCGATCAAAATATAACAGAATGCAATAAATCGAGAAACGATTCGAGACGTACAAAAATGTTTGTGGGGAACTTGGACGTATACAATGCAAGTTATCGACGTTGAAACAGAATCAAAGTTGACCCTTATGCTATCAAAATTGATACAACGTATCGAGATCAATACGTAAGAAAATATAAGCACGATGTGAGAATACAAAATGGTGTGTGCCTCGTGCTATCAAAATTTTGTAAATAACAATACGAGAATGAACGAACTGTTTGATCATGAACTTTGTGATTGATTAGGGCGAGACTATAAGGTTATCGACGATTGTCCTGATGCGTATAGCATCTCGGATGTCGACCATGGGTAGAAAGACTCGAACTCGATACGAATAGATGTTTCGTAAGTTACTAAATTTTTGATGGTAGTGCATGAGTTAGTCGGAGGCTAGTTGCGCATCAGTTGCACCAATAGAAATGGTTATGTACGGATTTGGGTAGTCGCATAGAAAATCGTTGGAAGGTGATTTGGCTCCAAAATAAGACATAGCATGGTTCGTAGTAAACTGTCCTTCGTTAATGATCCACAATTATCGAGCCTAGCTTCGGGACAGTTGATCCTAGAAGACTTGACCGCCAAATCAAATTAAATGTTACAGACCGTAAGATGACCCATGCGATATCGCATATAAAATTGCATCGATAACAAATATAACGTGGTGCATGTTGATGATAAGTCTAGGCGATTTTGAGAATCGTGCTATGCACGAGCACGAGTGGTAAGAGAATGACTTACGAGTTATGTCATTAGATTTGGATTTACCTTACAATTGAGCTTGCGTGAATTGAACTTATATTCGATATTGCGAGACGGATAAGTTGGAAATTTGGCTAGTAATTCCTACTCGTTAGGAATCGAACGTAAGGTGCATCTTAGAGACTTTGAGTCAAAACGATTGTTGCCTTGAGCACCATCGCCTCGATATAAACTTTTGTGTCGAATAGATTGTGGCCTTTGTACAATGTCAATTTAAAGTTGCGTCGGAAGAATTTAAGCACGGTGTCTAGGTAAGTAACCTAGTGGGCGTAGTCCCGAATATTGATGCATTTGCAAGTCAACAACGGAAATTGTATCGAGATAAGTTGCATAGCCAGACATAGTTGGATGGCAAATTCGAACGCAAGGCGTTACGGAAGACTTGTTGCGATCGCATGTGCAACGGCTTAACGCAACACATAGAAGTGGTAGTTAGTGCGAAACTTACAAAATATGAAATACGATTTTTGAATCGTGTCGCATATCGTGACCTTATTAGACAATTGCATACGCATCGAATATACATACGCAATAGAAATTTTGAGAACGACCGCTAGAGATTTTTGTCCGATACGGGAGTACGAGATGGAAAGCATAGGATTGAAATTACCTGTCAGCTTTGTTCTAATTTGCTACCACTGGACTTGGTTAATATATCTTTGGGACGCCTTGAATATAGGTACGAATCCAAATCGAGTTGTATACAAAATTCAAATCGAGCTGCAGGAAGGACTTGAAATGTTAATAAAAGCTTGCAAGATAGTGTGAAACTAAACAACATTGGTGGGACGAGATCGTGAAAGGATCTATAAAACACTTAATCGGAGTGTTGGTTTTGGTTCGAGGATGAACCTTATTTTGAGTGGTATATTCTGTAATGTTCCGCTCCGTACGACACATTACGCTGAGACGTTGACTCAAAGAGTCATGTTGACCGAATAAAAAGTATCGATACGAATTGATACGGGAGTTACGTTTTCCCGAGCAATACATCAAACTAAGTCGATGCGAAGAGTTGCATTGTCCCAAAGAATGCATTGGGTTGAATCGATGCAATGCGCAATATTGTCCCGAAGGATAAGTGCGTTGAGTCGGCTCAAAGATTCTAAGAAATTGAATCGACCAAGGTGCAAGTCCGAATCGATGCAAGTATTGATTTTAGTTGGTTTCATGTGCAGGCTATCCGTTTACGCTGAAATATTAGATATCGACATTTTGCCTCATTCGTAATGGGTCCGTAAGACCCAAACCACCACCTTGCAACGGGATGAGACTTGGGCATGGTAGGCCAAAATCGATCGAGTAGTTCAATAAAATAAAAAAGTGTCCGAATGGCTAAGTCAGAAGATTTGGTCGTACAACAAAGATATAAAATCGAGCCGCATCGGCTCGGCAAACAACAAGGCGTATCGGCTTAAGGTGGGAGGATTGACTCTTCTTTTTACTCCTTCATGCCTAAGTAAGAATGTATCATTGTATGCTAAGTTAACCTATCGACGTCACAGGCGTGGTCCAATCGGAAGATAAATCATAGTGTGTGTCGAACACTAGTTAGAACAATTGAAATGAAACGTGTATCAAATGTATGAGTCGCTATGGAATATTGGATATCACAAAGGCGAGCGCCTCGGTGCACAAGCCACAAGAACATGGGATAACTGTATTCGGCGAGTGCCTTCGTGTACAAGCCATTTCGTGCCTTCGCGTATGAGTTAGAAAGGCTAGCACATTGAAAGATTTTGAAGGCAAGCGCCCTAGCGTGTAAGCTACGAACATTGTAAATTAAGGCTAAGAATATAGAATTATGGTATCGAGGCATGCATCGCATGTACGACTCGAAGAAATAAGAACAATAGTGTCAAAGCATGCATATGTGCACAAGAATCATAAAAGATGGCTTCGTTGCGAAGAGAACAGTTGTGGCATGTAGGTGACGGAACTGTCAGATGTGGCATGATGCCTCGAAAGGTGTTCGGGACCTTCGGGTCATTCGGTTAACGAACATTGAGTTGATGCATGATGCCATTGAACATTGAAACGAAGTACGAAATATGAGACTATAGAAAGTTAATGGAAGAAATACGAGATGATAAAGTCTGAGTCTTGGACTCAAGACTATGTTTGGTTGTTTGAATAATAGTGCGTTGTATGGTCGAATGGACTTGAGGGAAATTGCGATAATCTTCCGTGCACGGGGACGTTCCCTCCGAACGGTTGTGTCGAGGCACCGGGACCGTTCGGCCTAGGAGGGATATAATTTTTGATGGGCGCACATCTGTAAGACGACTAGCGACCGATTATAGATGTGAAAAGTCGTAAAAGATGGTATGCATACGGTATGTCTTCGGTTGTTTGGGATAATAACCCAACCCATGAAGTGCCGGGCTACCCAATTCGAGAATGAAAAGAAAGAGGGAAAAGAAAGAAAGGAAAAGAAAAGAGAAAAACCTTTAGTCCATTCTGGCGCGAATACGCCAACGACCTTCATATAGTTAAGGAACGATGGGTTGAAAGTGCAGGCACGTATGTATCTTGCACACATAGATCCTGTATAGAGAGCACTTATAACGTGACAAGGAAGGAATATGGCGTATTCACCTTACATCAGTACAAGAGTGAGTGCGTCTATGCTGGTAAGAAGTCGCGCCAAGAAACAACCACAAGATTGCTTGCCTGCTTACCTATTCAATTCGAATAACATGCTTGCCATGATAACATGCTTTACCTTTTTTTAAATATGCCATAAAATCGACCCTAAGGAGAATATAGCAAGATCATAAGCTAAGTTGCATGATTCAACATAAATACTAAATGTCGATTTAGAAAGTGGGTCTTTTCATCAGTACATGCGAGGACGAATGTACTGACCCCCCACCAGCTTTCATATAGGGTGCAGGGTATGGATTGCTTGCAACGAAGCTTCATTTGATCGCACAGAGGCATGGAATGCCGTAGCGTTTGAAGCATACGATCGCATTGACGCTCGGACTGGCAACATGATTGTTGCGGTCGAGATATAGAAGGCATAATGTGTGGAACGGTAAAATCCTTTGTGGGCAAGAGAGAACTTGAGCGTTGTAGCCAATCTGGCAAATTCAGTTGGACTATTAAAATCCTTTATAATCTCAGTTCATTATCAATAAAGAGAATTATTTTGTATACTTTATTTTCTTCCATTTGCTAATATCAAATTTAAGATAACCATTTTGAGAACTTGTCATCTTGCCTTGCACGAGCGTAACTCCAGGCTCATGCGGCATCACGCCCCTGCGAGGATGATGATTCGGGTGGATTCCGGGTCTGGGCGTGACTGACCTGTGTTGTTCTAAATAGGACTCAGTTACTCCAATTTGGACATCTATTCTCATCGGACATTCACGATCACAGGAGAATACATTCTCTGATCATTTCTACTTGCTAGGACTTATATTCTTGCTCTAGATTGCTTTACTTGATGCTGTCACGATGTTATCACGGATTAGTACTATATGGATCTTTTCATGAGATGTTATCCCCAAACGGGTACATCGGGTGTTTCATGTTCATGTACTTTATCATGTGCATCATGTACTCCTTGGACTCGTATCTATTCATGTATACACATGTTCTCATGTACCTTCATGTCCACTCATGTGCACTCATGTTCACATGAGCTTCTTGTATAAAGTAGCATAATCAAGTACAATAACGTAACTTGAATAGATTCTTGTGTATTGATTGGGGTAGGGAGAGTAGAAGTAGTTATGTAGTTAAATCCAAGTAGTGTAATCATGTACATGCATGTTATACCTTCACGTATAATAGAGTTACCTTAGAATAATCAGTACAACCTATCCCGATTACATAACCATCTTGTCCTCTAAATCACTTATATATATATATATATATATATATATATATATATATATATATATATATATATATATATATATATATATATATATATATATATATATTTTATATATATATATATATATATTCACTTATAGTCTTACTTTCCATATAAACTGTCTCATGTTTTCAGATATCTCTCTTACTTTCATATAATTTACATACAACGTTTCATGTATCTTGCACTATTGCTTGTTTTAAATTTCCTGTCATGATATGAACTGTTTGAAAGATATGTGCTCGTTCCTATCCTGACTGGACCTATTGAAAATATTACAGATGATACCGAGGAGTTCTGTCCTACTTATTATGGAGCAGACCTAGATGACACCTGTGAGTTGGACCCACTGGAGGATCCAACTCTAGCTGAGGAGATCATCCCTATAGTGCTAGGCTTTATCTTATTTCAGTATGCTATTTGTATTTGACATCTGAGTTGTATTTATTTTTGGATGTTGAGATATTGTGTCGTTTAGACACTTAGACTTATTTTCTTCTGTTTATATATTTTCTTTTGAGATTTCATATCTATCGTATCGTGCTATTTCTATCATAGAATTGTGATTGAGTTGTACCTTCTGTATTGTCCTCCGATTGGAGAGTAAATCTTGTACAGGTACATTTATACTCTGTGTTAGATGTATGTGAACTAGGACAACGTTCTACCGCCGACACTGCGGCATTGGCTGGACGTATCCACTTCTCGTGCCCCTACACTGGGTGCGGGTCATGACACATTTTTAGTGGTGGCCCATACCGGTCGAGAGTCGCAACTAGTATGATTTCGTAGTGGTACTCGAACTAGAGTATCACTACAGCCTGCAGTAGGATATAGGATATCGTTTTGGGGTACTCAATCACATTTAGAAAAAAACTCTTATCTAATTCCAGCCATTTAAATTCTTGCTGTTAATTGCTTTCCTTTGAAATAGACTGTCATCCTTTGATTATATCACTTCTTTCTCAGTATTGATTTTTTTGTTTGATCTGTCTCCAGCCTGCAGTAGGATATAGACACGATCTCATCGTACCGGCCCAAGGGATACCACCGAGAGGTCTGCCACCTCTCATCCCGTTCAGCAGGGCCCTGGGGCTGCAACTCCCCTCATTCCATCTCATGGCGGAGCATCTGCCGCATTCGGGGGTGCACCTTCACCTGTTCAGAGGCCGACCCCAGTTATCCCAGATGTGTTCCAACAGCAGCCACCTTCAGGATCGGTCGATGTCGCTCAGCTTTTTGCCTTCTTTCATCAGATGATGGAGGCCCAACAGCGCAAGTCAGCTGATTTCAGGCAGGGAATAGACAATGCCCACGAGCTGGCTATAACGACAATGGAGAGGGTTACCGCCCAGCCGCATGGAGGGTTGATGCAGCAGTATCAGCCGAGAACCCCGGGCATCCAGGACTTCCAGAAGATGTGGCCACGAGACTTCCGAGGTTCCGAGGGAATTCTATATGCCGACGACCGGATCAAGCATATAGAGGAGATCTTCGACTAGCACATATACTAGCCGGGATTCAGATAGAGGCGGTGGGTAGCCAGATGCAGGACCTTGCCTACACATGGTACCAGACAGACCCTAGAGTGGGCAAAGAGGGGCAGACATAGGGAGCTTTTAAGAAGCTCTTCAAGGAGAAATTATTCCCGGATAAAGCACTCGGTGCCTTGGAGACGCAATTTAAGAGTTTGGTTCAGGGGAACCAAATCGTGGAGGAGTATGCCGGTGAGTTCTGCCGCTTGGACAGATTCATTGAGGGCCTTACCAAGACGGCGAAGGCTAGGAGGTTCAGGAAGGGCTTGGTCAAGGAAGTCAAGTCCTTGACCAAGAGCAACAGAGGCACTACCTTCGAGGAGATTTTGTTGGGATCCATGGCAGTAGAGGACGACCTTAAGCTAAAGTTGAAGAGAGGTCGGGATGCGCATGGAGCCAGTAGCAGTGGAGGCCAGGCCAAGAGACCCCATTTTCAGCAGCAGTAGCACTTCCAGCAGAGGCTGTTCCAACAGCAGTTTCAGGGACAAAGTCGTTCACCTTTTTAGCAGGTACAACAGCAGTCGAGGCAGCAGCTACATGCACCCCGACATCAGCAGGCTACTAGTTGTACCTTCTGCAAGAAGTTGGGGCATGGATGGAATGACTGCAGAAAGAGGCTAGACAAGTGCCTACTCTGCGGTTCAACGAAGCATCAGCTGATGGAGTATCCCATGTTTTCAGGACCTACAGTTCAGGGAGCGGGAGCCAAGGCTCCGACAGGGTAGCAGAAGGGACCACCGTTGCAGACACAGCAACAGACGTTCATCCAGCACTAGCAGCATGCCAGGGGAGGCTAGCAGGGGCGAGCTTTCGCCATGGCAGCTGAGGATCCAAAGGCCATTGGAGATCTGATTGCAGGTTCTGTTCTTCTCGACTCCATTCTAGCTTTTACATTGTTCGATTCTGGCATAGCTTTGTGTCTGTATCTTTTGCAATTAGATGCCATCTTGTTTCTGAATCGTTGTCTAGGACTTGCAAGATTACGACTGGGGTGGTATTATCCTAGTTAGTGATATTTATAAGGATCAGAGAGTTATTTTGGGAGGCCCAGAGCTGGATGTGAGTTTGCTCCTAATGCCACTACCGACCTACGAGTGACGATGGCGACGAGTGGCGACGAGGGACGATGGCGGTGATGACCACGACAGCCTGAAGACGACGGCGGTGCTCGGGAACGTGACGAGGTCCGGTGGCTCTGCAACTTTGCGACGCTGACATCTCTTCCAGCGGTTTCGTGAGGAGTGGGCGGAGCTGTTCTCCTCCGACTCGATCGAGTGATGCTCGATAGAGGCTCGTAGGTAATTTTCTATTTCGTATCACTCGTTACTGTGAGTCTCGAATCCTTCCACCAATTTACTCTGTTATCCTCCATTCTCGTATAGGAAATTGGTCGAGAAATCGAACTGGGTGTTCTAGTTTTCTTTGAACAGTAGGATTCGTAAGTTTCAATCCAAGTTGTTTCAGATCTAGTAATTTTCTTTAATACTTGAGATGATAGATTAATTAGAACTCTTGTGTTGATCAGATCAGTAAGAAATCATTCTCCAGACAACGATTTGTTTTGTGATCGTATTATCGAGAGTAAGTTCTGTGGATTTAATCTTTCTTCCAGTTGGAAATTCGGATTGCAATTTGAGTTTTGTTTCCTTTTGATGTTCAATGGAATGATTGAACAGGTCTTGATTCTCTTCGACCAGAGAACAACTGTGATTCATTTTCTGTTGGTGTCTACTCCCTTGGGTTTTATTCATTCCTGGAAACTCAGATTGGAAACTCATATCAGGTAATGTTCCTATATTCTTTTACATATGCTCTTTGATTTTGTTCGTTAGTTGTAGTTACTGTGGGGGTCGGGATGCGTTGTGTTCGGGAGTGGCCGTGTCCAGCCTGGATTATCAATATTGTTGTGTTCAAGCAAATTTGTGATCGGTTCGATGCCAATCTCGAATGGATTGGCATTGGCATGAATAGCCACCTGGAGTTTAGTCGATCGTGCCGAACTGCAGCTCATGTCCATTGGTGTTCAGTGTCGGGGTCGAGGTTGCAGGATTGTTTTGTGTGGCTGAGATGGTTTGATGTTGAATTGTCTATTTTAATCTTACTGTTGTATATTTTTTGAGGTTGTTACCTCCATTTCAAATCTACTTTGTATATTATATTTTTGGATTAGAGTTGAGTTTAGTAGTTGAATGATTCTGCTTATTTTCCAATTTGTATAAATTCCTATTCAGTCAGTGTGTACATACTTCTTGAGATGGAAATGTTGCAATTGTCTTCAGTAAGAGTAGCTGTAGAGATTACATTCTGAGTTTGGAAATTCTATTCTGAATATTGGTGAAGAAGACTTAGTAGCTGACTTGATTCCCTATTTTATATAAGTATTGTTTTGCCCATCTATTGTACTAAGTGCATGTGTGGATTCAATTTACTGAACCTGGAAATATTTACCAATGCCTTGGTAAGTTTTGATATGGAGATTAACCTATAGCAGTGCTGCGGTTCTTTTATATTTATATTAATATTTGACTCAGTTTGCTGAACCTGAGATTTTAATCTCAGTGAGGAAGCTTATTTTCAAGGGTTCTTTCGTATAAAAATGGACATTGATTCCTCGATTATAACATATACCATCTTCTTTTTAAGAGTATAGAATACTTTGGGATTTAACTTTTAGTGTACTAATTGGTAAGAGTAGGGAAATAGTTTAAACTAAAAACCATTAGTGTTTTCCTTTTTTATAAAAGAATTTCTAATATATTAATTGGAATTTATTTAAATATTAATCAACTTGTATCATTGTAGAAACCTTTGAATTATTGCTTATCTAAGAATAGGTTAGTGCTACTTGATTAGTTTATAATATGAGAGTAAATTCCAAAAATTATTGGACAGTTGCCCTAACTAATATGTTTAATTACTATTGAGTGGTTGGTAATCAAGTCTTGAACCCTAGAATAGTAACCAATTAGTTTAAATGATAAATTGTTAACATATGGGTTTATATTAACCAACTTGTATACATCATTTAAAATACAGGAGGACATCTAGATCCGATCTTTACCCGTACTTTCTCTGGAGCAAGGCAAGTACATTCTATGGTCTTGTGCATTTTATTATATCTTGTGCTTCCTTGATTGACACACTGCGACACGACATGTTTTTCTGGTGCTCATGTTCCTTGTTCTTATTACTTGTACCTGGGGAGGGAAAATATACTATTTATGTGACCAAATCTAAGAAACAACTCAAGTGTGTTTAGCTTAGACCCCGCATCGTGCACGCGGGTCCTAAGTCGTACCATTCACGTGCTTTCATGTGCTTCATGTGCTTACCCCTAGCCGGTCACATAATTAGTTATATTTCAAATATTGTACACACATGTTCAGGAGATATATCATATACTTAGTTCCTGTGATTCCTGAGATACCATGTTCTTTCATGTTCTTACACACCATGTTCTTTTATGTTCTTACATACCATGTTCTTTCATGTACTTATACACTATGTTCCTTCTTGTGCTTTATATACCATGTTCTCTTATACTTTCATATCATGATGTCTTGTTCATTACCTAGAACTGTACTTTGCTCCGCTCCTGACTGGATAAGTTGCAGGTATGCTTGCAGGATATTATTCTACCATATGGGCCAGAGCCCGGGATCTTAGCTGAGCAGGATGGGTCATGACTTAGCTTGAGGTTTCAGGTTTAGACTGTTAGCTTTACTTTTAGATGTTGATTTAGAATTTATAGTACATTTCATTTTTGATGACTTGTACATTTATATACATAGAATTGTGGATTATGGTGATCATTCTGGGATACGTTTTAGATGCTGTGATTGTATACTTTCATGTTTATCTGTTAGATTTCCCTAGTTTGGTACAGCTTACTTTGTTGTGCCTAACGACAAAGGCTTGGCGTGTCCGACTCGTGTCCGATTATTCGGGAGCGGGTCGTAACATATTTTTAGTGGTGGCCCATGCAGGTCTATCCTAATAGTACCTAGGTATTAGAGTACTATTGGAGGACTTGATTTAAACTAGGGAAACTTGATCACAACATAGGAAAAATCAAAAAATAAGGGTATATCAGGTATATCAGGTATATTGATATTCTATAAACACTTGTTGTATTTAGGTCTAGGTTATTTTAACAGTTTTCTATTTTTCAGATAGGTCAAAAGCGCGCGATACCGAAACAGTCGATCCACCTACACTTAAGGGTTTCCAGCTTCCACTACCTTCTATCACTCTACTATCCCCATGGGTAGTACGTAGATGACGGAGACGTTTGAAGAGTCCCTTGACAACCAGAGGGAGCATGTCATCTTTTCCAATCCAGACTTACAAATGCATTTTTCGAGTTAGAAAGGACTTCTGACTTCCAGACTCTCAGACCTTGGACTTCCTCGACACCGAGCGTATATCTTGCACCGAGGAGCAGATCGAGAACCTGGAGCTGCCACTAAAGATCATACAAATCCTTGAGAAATTGACTCTTCTGAAGAATGGATCCACTAGCCAGGAGATCCAGAATATATCACAGACAATGGAACGAGACGGAAAGTTGAAGCACATGAGAGACCTGAAGACTTTTGGCGAAGACAGCAACTACCCTGGACCGCAAAGCATTGCAACACTCAGTCAGTGTTCTTCGGTCACAACACCAGTCGCATCATTGGGAGCAGATCTCAGCAGCCAGCACACCAGCAGCCGTATATTCCTGTCAAAGCCTTGCATTTCAGCCCCAGCAGGAGAGACGACGACCACTTACAATTTTTGCCGTCGGCCAGGTCATCACTACAAAGAGTGCCACAAAAGACGGAGGCTATGTTTATTCTGCGGATCGTCTGCCCACCAAGTCAAGGATTGCCCAGAGACCGTGGATCACACTGCCCAAGGACAAGCACCAGGAGCATCAGGACTACAACTAGGGGACCAACCTCTTCAGATTCAGCGACCACATGGAGCATTACCGCATGGATCAGTCTACGTCAGGACAGTTGAAGAAGTTGAAGTGATTCCAGTCCCGGAGGAATACGGAAGACAGACTGAAGACAGAAGGGTTCTTTTGCATGGTTGGAAAAACTATGTATCTTGATTAGCAATCCAGTCTTTCCTTAAATCCTTCTTAGCACCTAGATTATTTCTTCAAATTTTTGTTTGAAACCTTGGTTGATGTTCGAAACTTATGTCGAGGTATTGTTTCCTATTCGGTAAACTTGTTTCAAATCCATAATTCGATAATTGTTGAAATCCCTTATTCGATATCGTTTGCATATTCATCATTCCTGACCTTGTTTCCTAGTAATGGCTCCTATTTGCAAATTTTGTTCCTTTTATCAAACTTCGTATTAATTGAGATTTTAATTCCTACTCGAGATTTCATTTCGAAATCCTGCTCCTCATTCGAAATTTGTTTAAAGCTCCGTCCTATGCAGACATTGTTGCAATTACCTTTGAGGGTTTTGAAGATTTCGTTTCCTATTCGAGACTTGTTTCCTCATTCATGACTTTGATTTTCTAGTCGAGAGTTGTTGGTCCACTATTTTGTTTCAATCTTGTCTCTTATCCAAGATTTTGCTTGTTTCATGGATACTTGCTCCTACTCGTTTATTGATATTCTGTTCGCTAATCGAACTTGTACTATTCCAGAATTATTCCTACTTGAAATATCATTCTGAAACCTTGTTTGAACCTTCGCTTCTATTGATGCTTGTTTGAGATTATAATTCCTATTTTTTGACTTTATTCGGAACTTGTTCTCTATTTACGATTTTGTTTGCTAATGAGATTCGCTTGTTTTCATATTTACAATCCAATACCTTGTCTCCTATTGGAATCTGTTTTCTAGTCACTATTCTAAACCTTGTTTCCTTGTTGAAATTTTCTATTTAAGATTTATTTCTTAATTTAAAACTTTGTCTCTTATCTGATACTTTACTTCAGTTCATCCTTCGGGACTCTGTTATCCCTTCGAGATAATATCCCATATATGGAATCTCGTTACCATTCCAGATATCAGTTGAAATTCTGTTATAATTTGAAACTTCGCTCCCTGTCTGAAATTTTAAATCTCCCTGGTTGCCCTTTTGTACTCACTGATTGGATCCCTTGTAGTCTCTTAGTACCTAATAAACCCTTGTATTCTAATAGTCAGGTAACTTCACCATTTCCGTGACTTGGACTATTAAAACTCATTTTGAATTCCTTGGAACTCTTTTGAAATTCCTAGGGATAAAGTCGAGAGGCTATTCGATGACCTACTACGGCATGACAATTGCGCGCTGCAGCCATTAGCTGGATTATGGAGACTGAGGGTTCACTGCAGCCAGTAGCGCACTGGCGATGCAGGAACTCTAAGTTGAAGTAATTTCAGACAATCATAGGTTTTTCGAGTACTGTCGAGACTTGTCAAATCTTTATATTTTGATCTCTTGAGTTGCTTGTTAATAATTGTTTGAAAATGGATAAGGTTGACATAATATTCTGTGATATATTGATATTTGAGCCACGGAGCCGAAAGTCCACTGCAGCCAGACATATACTGGCGGGGTAGGGATCTAAGCAAAGTGATAGGGATCTAAGCAAAGTGATTTCAAATACCTATATGTTCTCGGTTATCATAAAAATTATATTTCTTTTTCATATGATTATTGGTTTTCAAAAATTACAGATCTTTGCACGTTCATCCTGATTTGATACTGTATCTCCTGAGTATTTCGTACGTTCCTCAAATCAACCCTTGCTAATTATCTTCTAGTATTGTATCGTTAGATCATTGATTTCCTCAAATTATACATTGCCAGAGTTTGATTCCGTACTTCGTTTGTGACTTGTCTAAATTTTGATCTTAAATCATGTCTGTCTGACCATGATTTTCATATCTTGTCCTAGCCCATTTGTGTTAAACTATCAATTTTTGATCGTACTTAATAGTTGTGTCTTCATGATTTTGCTCCTCTAAGTTGTAATTGAAATTCCTTCCACTTCGTGACTTTTTGATCCTCGATCTTTGTCAAAGCGTGATATCCCAAACTTCTTGTGTGTACTTGGACTCAAGGCTCAGAGCGTCACGGATCGACAGAAGTACTAGGCGTACAACAGAAGATGGTCACCGGAGTTCGCAGTTAGAAGCAGAGTGTTCCTGAAGATCTCGCCGACTAGGGGCGTCATCAGATTCGGCAGAGGCGGAAAGCTCAGTCCGAGGTACATGGGACCTTTCGACGTGACAGTGCGGATTGGCGAGGTGGCATACCGACTAGCACTTCCAGCTAGCTTGGAGGGAGTGTACGATGTTTTCCACGTGTCTCAGCTCCAACGCTACATTCCAGACCCGAGCCATGTGGTGGACTACTCTGAGCTAGAGGTGGGTCCGAGATTAACCTACGAGGAGCAGCCAGTGGAGATCCTTGATCGGAGGGAGAAGCGCTTACAGAACCAGACTATTCCACTTGTCCGTGTCATGTGGAGACACCACTCTCCGGGAGAATCCACATGGGAGTGCGAGGACGAGATGCGGGAGCACTATCCCAGTTTGTTTGTTTGAGTGTACTTTGATATTGAGAATCTTAAATACAAAAAATAAATTGTGTTGAACCTTCTTGAGAATTTGCTTGAGTTTGTTTTGTTGCCTCTCGAATTTCGAGGACGAAATTATTTTAAGGAGGGAAGATTTGTAACTCCACTTCCCGAATTTTTGAGAAAATAAAAATATTTGACTTTAAATAATAGCAATTGATTTATTGGGTTTCAAATAAAAAGTTAATTTTATTTATTTTAATTAATAATATAATGATTGATATTTTAGAGGAAAATAAATCGGGAGCAATTTTCAAATTTGAAAGGTTGTTGCAACCAACTTGTGGTCCCCTCATTTTTCTTCTAAAAAGTTTTAACTGATTTTTCAGCTTTTTGTAATATTCGAAACATGGGAGGGGGTTAGTGTAAAAGATACTGAGTGGAATAGCTGTTTTGCAAATTAGCTATTTCAGGAGGGGTTTTTTGTAAAGTTCCCATCAATCTCTTTAAAAATCTGAGAGAAAGAGAGAGAGAGAGAACAGAGCCATTTTTTCATTCTCCTTTTCTGTTCTCGTCCCCAAATCTTTCTGAGCTAAACCATAATTTCCTGGCGGTGGCGACGAGTGGCGACGAGGGACGATGGCGGTGACGACCACGACAGCCTGAAGACGACGGCGGTGCTCGGGAACGTGACGAGGTCCGGTGGCTCTGCAACTTTGCGACGCTGACATCTCTTCCAGCGGTTTCGTGAGGAGTGGGCGGAACTGTTCTCCTCCGACTCGATCGAGTGATGCTCGATAGAGGCTCGTAGGTAATTTTCTATTTCGTATCACTCGTTACTGTGAGTCTCGAATCCTTCCACCAATTTACTCTGTTATCCTCCATTCTCGTATAGGAAATTGGTCGAGAAATCGAACTGGGTGTTCTAGTTTTCTTTGAACAGTAGGATTCGTAAGTTTCAATCCAAGTTGTTTCAGATCTAGTAATTTTCTTTAATACTTGAGATGATAGATTAATTAGAACTCTTGTGTTGATCAGATAAGTAAGAAATCATTCTCCAGACAACGATTTGTTTTGTGATCGTATTATCGAGAGTAAGTTCTGTGGATTTAATCTTTCTTCCAATTGAAAATTCGGATTGCAATTTGAGTTTTGTTTCCTTTTGATGTTCAATGGAATGATTGAACAGGTCTTGATTCTCTTCGACCAGAGAACAACTGTGATTCATTTCCTGATGGTGTCTGCTCCCTTGGTTTTTATTCATTCCTGGAAACTCAGATTGGAAACTCATATCAGGTAATGTTTCTATATTCTTTTACATATGCTCTTTGATTTTGTTCGTTAGTTGTAGTTACTGTGGGGGTCGGGATCCGTTGTGTTTGGGAGTGGCCGTGTCCAGCCTGGGTTATCAATATTGTTGTGTTCAAACAAATTTGTGATCAGTTCGATGCCAATCTCGAATGGATTGGCATTGACATGAATAGCCACCTGGAGTTGAGTCGATCGTGCCGAACTGCAGCTCATGTCCATTGGTGTTCAGTGTCGGGGTCGAGGTTGCAGGATAGTTTTGTGTGGCTGAGATGGTTTGATGTTGAATTGTCTGTTTTAATCTTATTGTTGTATATTTTCTGAGGTTGTTACCACCATTTCAAATCTACTTTGTATATTATATTTTTGGATTAGAGTTGAGTTTAGTAGTTGAATGATTCTGCTTATTTTCCAATTTGTATAAATTCCTATTCAGTCAGTGTGTACATACTTCTTGAGATGGAAATGTTGCAATTGTCTTCAGTAAGAGTAGCTGTAGAGATTACATTCTGAGTTTGGAAATTCTATTCTGAATATTGGTGAAGAAGACTTGGTAGCTGACTTGATTCCCTATTTTATATAAGTATTGTTTTGCCCATCTATTGTACTAAGTGCATGTGTGGATTCAATTTACTGAACCTGGAAATATTTACCAATGCCTTGGTAAGTTTTGATATGGAGATTAACCTATAGTAGTGCTGCGGTTCTTTTATATTTATATTAATATTTGACTCAGTTTGCTGAACCTGAGATTTTAATCTCAGTGAGGAAGCTTATTTTCAAGGGTTCTTTCGTATAGAAATGGACATTGATTCCTCGATTATAACATATACCATCTTCTTTTTAAGAGTATAGAATACTTTGGGATTTAACTTTTAGTGTACTAATTGGTAAGAGTAGGAAAATAGTTTAAACTTAAAACCATTAGTGTTTTCCCTTTTTATAAAAGAATTTCTAATAGATTAATTAGAATTTATTTAAATATTAATCAACTTGTATAATTGTAGAAACCCTTGAATTATTGCTTATCTAAGAATACGTTAGTGCTACTTGATTAGTTTATAATATGAGAGTAAGTTCCAAAAATTATTGGACAGTTGCCCTAACTAATATGGATAATTACTATTGAGTGGTTGGTAATCAAGTCTTGAACCCTAGAATAGTAACCAATTAGTTTAAATGATAAATTGTTAGCATATGGGTTTATATTAACCAACTTGTACACATTATTTAAAATACAGGAGGACATCTAGATCCGATCTTTACCCGTACTTTCTCTGGAGCAAGGCAAGTACATTCTATGGTCTTGTGCATTTCATTATATCCTGTACTTCCTTAATTGACACACTGCGACACGACATATTTTTCTGGTGCTCATGTTCCTTGTTCTTATTACTTATACCTGGGGAGGGGAAATATATATTTATGTGACCAAACCCAAGAAACAACTCAGGTGTGTTTAGCTTAGACCCCGCATCGTGCACGCGGGTCCTAAGCCGTACCATTCATGTGCTTTCATGTGCTTCATGTGCTTACCCCTAGCCGGTCACATAATTAGTTATATTTCAAATATTGTACACACATGTTCAGGAGATATATCATGTACTTAGTTCCTGTGATTCCTGAGATACCATGTTCTTTCATGTTCTTACACACCATGTTCTTTTATGTTCTTACATACCATATTCTTTTATGTACTTATACACCATGTTCCTTCTTGTGCTTTACATACCATGTTTCCTTGTACTTTCATATCACGATGTCTTGTTCATTACCTAGAACTGTACTTTGCTCCGCTCCTGACTGGATAAGTTGTAGGTATGCTTGCAGGATATCATTCTACCATATGGGCCAGAGCCCGGGATCTTAGCTGAGCAGGATGGGTCATGACTTAGCTTGAGGTTTCAGGTTTAGACTGTTAGCTTTACTTTTAGATGTTGATTTAGAATTTATAGTACATTTCATTCTTGATGACTCGTACATTTATATACATAGAATTGTGGATTATGG
Organism: Iris pallida; assembly: GCA_029216955.1. Classification (NCBI taxonomy): domain Eukaryota; kingdom Viridiplantae; phylum Streptophyta; class Magnoliopsida; order Asparagales; family Iridaceae; genus Iris; species Iris pallida. The sequence continues at coordinate 11,309,351 of JANAVB010021796.1, forward strand.
TGATCATTCTGGAATATATTTTAGATGCTGTGATTGTATACTTTCATGTTTATCTGTTAGATTTTTCTAGTTTGGTACAGCTTACTTCGTCGTGCCTAACGACGAAGGCTGGGCGTGTCCGAATCGTTTCCGATTATTCGAGAGCGGGTCGCGACACGGAGGCATGGTTCTTTTTAGAGTGCCAAGAGAGCCAGAGTTCGAGTTCGCCAGATGAGAGGATGAGCAGAGCAGCAGAGTCTTCTGCGGAGTTTCAGTAGAGGAGCAGACGATGCCACATCAATTTATAGCAGTATTCATGGATTTCTTTCCAGAGGACTTGGCAGGACTACCACCGGATAGAGACGTTAAGTTCTCTATAGAATTAGTGCCCGACGCAGAGCCGATATCTCAGCACGTCTATAGGGTGAACAACAACGAGTTGGTGGAGTTGAAGAAACAGGTAGATGAGTTGCAGGGCAATTGCTTCATCTGATTGAGTTCTTCACCATGGGGTGCACCAGTGCTTTTTGTGCCGAAGAAGGATGAGTCGGTACGGATGTGTATCGACTACAGGGCACTCAACAACCTCATAATCAAGAACAAGTACCTACTGTCGATGATCGATGATCTCTTCGATCAGTTGAGTAGAGCGAGGGTATTTTCTAAAATTGATCTAAGGTCAGGCTACCATCAGGTGAAGGTAAAGAGGGAGGATATCCCAAAGATAGCATTCAGGATGCGGTATCGCCAGTTTGAATTTACGGTGATGTCGTTTGGGTTGACTAACGCCCCGACGGTGTTCATGAACCTGATGAACAAGGTGTTCCACCAGTATTTGGACAAGTTCATGGTAGTATTCATCGACGATATCTTGGGGTACTCGAAGACCGTATAGGATCATGAAGAGCACTTGAGGGTGGTTCTGGAGACTCTCAGGAAGGAGAAGCTTTATGGCAAGCTCTCGAAGTGTGAGTTTTTCTTGGATCGGGTTGATTTCCTGGGTCATGTGGTGTTTGGGGATAGGATCTCAGTTGACCCGAGGAAGATCACGGCAGTTGAGGCATGGACAGCACCGAGTTCAGTTACGGAGATCAGGAGCCTCTTGGGATTGGCAGGCTGTTACAGGAGGTTCGTTTAGGATTTCTTCCGGGTTGCAGAGCCATTGACTAGGCTGACCCGGAAGGACGCAGAGTTTATCTGGTCAGAGGAGTGTCAGGTCGCTTTTGTTGAGTTGAAGAAGCGTTTGACGACAGCTCCGATTCTGACATTGCCATCAGGATCAGGCGGGTTCACTATCTACAGTGACATCTCAGAAAAGGGTTTGGGTTGTGTCTTGCAGTAGCATGGAAAGATAATTGCCTATGCTTCCAGGTAGTTATATCCGTATGAGAAAAACTACCCTATCCATGACTTGGAGTTAGCAGTAGTTATCTTTACTTTGAAGTTATGGAAATACTATTTATACGGAGAGCGAGTGGAGATCTTTACAGACCACAAGAGCTTGAAGTATGTGTTTACACAGAAAGAGCTCAACATGAGGCAGTGGAGATGGTTGGAGTTGATGAAGGACTTCGACATTTCATTACAGTATCATCCAGGAAAGGCCAACATGGTTGCTGACGCTTTGAACAGATATCCGGTAGCCATGTGTTTCACGGTAGATCGTCACTTGTTAGTAGATCTGCAGAGCCTGGAGATCGAGGTGATAGTGCCAGGAGTTGAGATACAGATGTGGTGCCAGCAGATTCAGTCGGACTTGATAGAGAGGATCAAGTTGACTCAGTTTGATGAGGTTGCTCTGTGGTGTATCCGAGAGCAGGTTCGAGCAGGACTGTTTATGAGTTTGTCATTGCAGAGGATAGCGCATTGAGGAACGGTTCTGAACTATGTGTGCCCAGTGGAGACCTTCGAGAGCAGGTTATGCAGGAGGCCCACCGTTCTCAGTACTCTATGCATCCAGGTGCCAACAAGATGTATAGAGATCTGAAGGAGAATGTATGATGGTATGAGATGAAGCGGGAGGTAGCACGCTTCGTAGCCAGTTGTTTGGTCTGTCAGCAGGTAAAGACAGAGAGGTAGAGGCCAGGAGGACTGTTACAGCTATTGTTCATTCCGGAGTGGAAGTAGGAGCACATTATGATAGATTTTGTTTCAGGATTATCGCGTACATCTGGAGAGAAAGCCACGATTTGGGTCATCATAGACAGGTTGACCAAATTAGCCTACTTCTTGCCATTCAAAGTGGGTGTGTCTACGGAGAAGCTAGCAGAGATGTACGTGCGTCAGATTGTCAGACTTCATGGAGTTTCGGTGAGCATTGTCTCGGATCGGGATAGTCGCTTTACTTTCCATTTCTGGCAGAGTCTGCATATTAGTTTGGGCACTCAACTCAAGTTTAGTACTGCATACCACCCTCAGACGGATGACTATTCAGACACTCGAGGACATGCTGTGGATGTCCTAGACTTTAGATGTTCCTGGAAGGATCATTTGTACTTGGTGGAGTTTGCATACAACAATAGTTTCCAGGCCAGCATTGAGATGTCACCATTAGAGGCATTGTACGGGCGCAAATGTCGTACTCCTTTATCTTAGGATGACGTTGGAGAGCGAGCTTTATTGGGACCTGAGATGGTTGTGGACGCAGCCAAGAAGGTGAAGCTCATCTGGGATCGACTTCGCGTGGCATAGGAAAAACATAGGCATTGGGCCGATAGCCATCGCAGACCTTTGGAGTTTGAGGTACAGCTTAGAGATAGGATTAGAACTAGGACTGGTTTGATTTTGTGATTTTATTTTTTCTCATATTTGATTGTTATAGTAATTTGAGACCTTGTTTGTTATAGGTTGGAGATCTGGTTTTCTTGCAGATATCTCCGACATGTGGTACCATACGCTTTGGTGGAGGTGGGATGCTTAGCCCGCGCTTTATCGGACCTTTCGTTATCAGCGAGAGAGTCGGTGACGTGTCATATAGGCTAGACTTGCCACCTACATTAGAGGGAGTCCACAACGTATTTCACGTGTCGCAGTTGAGACGGTACGTAGCGAACCCCAGCCATGTACTCGATCATTCCGAGATCGAGGTAGGACATACTCTTAGTTATCCAGAACAGCCTGTAGAGATTCTGGATCGACGAGAGAAGGTACTGAGGAACTAGACGATACCCTTGGTTCGTGTCGCATGGTGGCATTATTCTCTAGGAGAGTCTACCTGGGAGAGGGAGGATGAGATGCGCGAGCGATACCCTTATCTTTTTGGACCTTGAGGTATGATTTTTTATCCTTCTCATCAGTTTATTTTTGCCTTTCAATTTCGAGGACGAAATTATTTTAAGGAGGGTAAACTTGTCACTACCACATTTTTTAGCCTAAGGGTATTTTGGTCATTTGTGATTTTCTGGAATTTATTTGAATTTGTGATAATTAATATTGTGTTAATCTTTGTGTTGAGCCTTGACCTAGTTTTGCATTAACCTAGATGTTAGTCATGATCCTAGAGACTAAGTTAGATGATTACAACTTAATGGCTAAGTTAGAAAATATCTAGTTATTATGCTAAGTTAGATATTTAGCTTGAACCTAATATCTACTTGGGCCTTTAGATAGAGGCTTAGGATTTTGCATTGTTAGAGAGCCCATGACTTGCAATTCATCAAAACCCTAACCCTAGCCTAGTGTGGCCGGCCAAGAGATCACCCCCTATATAACATCTCTTCATTCATTCTTGCCTCTTTTGTATCAAAACCTAACCCTTGTTTGTGTTCTTCCCCAAATCTCCTCCCCATTTTCTCAAATCTCCTCCAAATTGAGCCTAGTCTTTTGCATTGAACTCCCTTCCTGTAGAGGAGACCATTGGAGGCTAGCTAGCAAGGATTTGGGAGCTCTTTGGACCATAGCAATTGGAGAAGGACCTCATTCCTAAGCTTTTTTTATTGAGGTCTAACTCTCAATAGGTAATGGCCCTAAACTCATTCTAATTTCTATTTTCTCTTCATGAATGCATGCATCTAGGCACCATGGACCTGTAAACCAAGTTTGGTAGGATTTAGAGTCCATTTGGTATGCGTATCGGATGTGTATCGGAGTGCTAGTATAAGTGTTTGATGAAATGCCACAAAGAATTGTTTTATTATATTTTTCAAAACTGATTTCACTTTCCTGTAGCCCTTCATATGTGATTTGATATTTGTGGACACTGAGTTGATTTCTGATTCATTTTTGTATCCAAACGTGGACACGGGACACAGCACGAGCCCTCGCACGGCTGTCCTGCTACCCGACACAGTTTTCTTTCCATTATGGATACGTGGACACATGCTTCTTGGCACAGAGGTCGGGGACACGACTGACATCGTGTCCTCCAACTCTCAGGTCAATTGGTGTCGTGTCGGACACACAATCGAGGCTACACGTATTTTGTACACACCGTGCACAGCCGATCAATGGCTCTGATACGACTTTGCCATTTAGACACAACACATCTTGGGGTCTGTGCAGGCACCCTAGGACGTAGCCCTAGACCCCCCTAGCAATGTGTACGAGCACAAGGCTCCTCGTGTCACGTGTCGAGCCCTATCGAGCCCGATATGGCCGCACGATACTGTATTTTGAGTATTTTACTAATACATTGCTATTTGGTATTTGGACACTTTGTGTCCAGTCCAGGGACACGTGGGGACTCTCTTGGAACGTAGGGTTTGTCCCTAACACTGGGCACTTGTTTCACTAATTTATTTCAAGTTTTGGTTGCATTAATTACCTTTCGAATTGATATTTTTCATGAGCACAGTGTATCTCAGGTTTGGGGGTTTTGATGAGTTAGGATTTTGTATCATTTGTGTTCCTAAGATTTGAAATCCTGTTGGAACTAAGATGTATTCTCAGATGTTTACTTTTGGTTTTGGTTTTGAGATTGAATTGCCTTTAACTCACTTGTGAACTGTGAACTCATGATTCCCAAGTTTTTATTACTTGAACTGTCATATAATCTCAGGTCCTTTCCCCTTTCCCGAGTCTCATTCTCAGTTTGGGGTTAGCCCCCTTGCCACAGCAGCACCCCCTCACTCACAGTACATATACACACACACACACACACACACACACACACACACACACACACACACATTCATATACTTGTATTCCCTTTTCTTCCCTCTTTATATATATATATATATATATATATATATATATATATATATATATATATATATATATATATATATATATATTATATACTTGTATTCCCTTTTCTTCCCTTTTCTTCCCTCTTTTATATATATATATATATATATATATATATATATATATATATATATATATATATATATATATATATGATTGATTTGAATGAACATATGTATATATGTTATGTTTGTATGCTAGTTAGTATTTGAATGTGGCTTGTTTCATATAGGCTTAGTGTATATACTAGTATAGGTAGGCTTCCTATATAGGCCTTGCCTATATACTAGCTAGCTAGTATTTATTGTGGTTATCTATTCATAGAGACTTGTTTAGGCTAGTTAACCTTAGAAATTGGGTAGATAGGCCTAGTGGACTCATAGACTTGTGTTTGGCTAAACCTAGACTAGTTTGACTATAGTTGACCTAGTTTGACTAGATTGTTGACCAGAGTTGACCAAGAGTTGACTTTAGCCTAGAATGATCTATAATCATATATAATGCATTGTAAACTTCATTATTACCATTGTGGATACATTGTGACATGTGTTGTTCTAAATAGGACTCAGTTACTCTAATTTGGACATCTATTCTCATCGAACATTTAGGATCTCAGGCGAGTACATTCTCTGATCATTTCATACTTGCTAGGACTTATATTCTTGCTCTAGATTACTTTAATTGATGCTGTCACGATGTTATCATGGATTAGTACTATGGATCTTTTTATTAGATGTTATCCCCAAGCGGGTGCATCGGGTATTTCATGTTCATGTACTTTATCATGTACATCATGTACTCCTTGGACTCGTATCTGTTCATGTACACACATGTTCTCATGTGCCTTCATGTCCACTCATGTGCACTCATGTTCACATGAGCTTCTTGTATTAAGTAGCGTAATCATGTACAATAACGTAAGTACTTGAATGGATCCTTGTGTATTGATTGGGGTAGAGGGAGTAGAAGTGGTTATGTGGTTAAATCCAAGTAGTGTAATCATGTACATGCCTGTTATACCTTCACGTATAACAGAGTTACCTTAGAATAATCATGTGCAACCTATCCCGATTACATAACCATTTTGTGCTCTAAATAACTTATATATATATTCACTTACAGTCTTACTTTCCATATAAACTGTCTCCTGTTTTCAGATATCTCTCTTACTTTCATGTACTTTTCATACAGCGTTTCATGTATCTTACTCTATTGCTTGTTTTACATTTTCTGTCATGATATAAACTATTTGAGAGATATGTGCTCGTTCCTGTCCTGACTGGACCTGTTGAAAATATTACAGATGACACCGAGGAGTTCTGCCCTACTTATTATGGAGTAGGCCTAGATGACACCTGTGAGTTGGACCCACTGGAGGATCCAGCTCTAGCTGAGGAGATCATCCCTATAGTCTAGATTAGATATCTAGGCTTTATCTTATTTCAGTATGCTATTTGTATTTGACATCTGAGTTGTATTTATTTTTGGATGTTGAGATATTGTGTCGTTTAGTCACTTAGACTTTTTTTTTTTATGTTCTCTTTTGAGATTTTATATCTATCGTATCGTGCTATTTTTACCTTAGAATTGTGATTGAGTTGTTCCTTCTGTATTGTCCTCCGATTGGAGAGTATATCTTGTACAGGTACATTTATACTGTGTTAGATGTATGTGACCTATGACAGCGTTCTACCGCTGACACCGCGGCGTAGTCTGGACGTACCCACTTCTCGTGTCCCTATACTGGGTGCGGGTCGTGACAGAGGGTTTTCTCTATTCTCTTCTGTATCCCCATCAAGAAAGAGAGGAACAAAGATTTATCTTTGTAATTAAGGGCCGTAGCGGATTGGAAGATCAAATCCCATAAAGGGAGACGTCTGCTTCAAGATCCGTTAAGCAAGGACAATGGATTCAGGTACGCTTCTGCAATTTATTTTTGGTCTTCATCTCATGAATCAACAGGTGCAATAAAATTCTAACAAGTGGTATCAGAGCCTACTTGTTTGATTTATGAGGTCAAAGTTTCAGAATCAATTTTTTATTGTTGTTCAGGAACCCTAAATTATTCCATCTAATTTAATTTAGGATTCCAACTGTTCAACCTAGATCAATATGGGTTATGGAAACTTAAGATTATCAGGATGAGTTGATTTTTTTTCTTTTTTATGGATTCAATTTTCGATAATTCATGATTTAAATTATGAAGCCGGTCTAGGTTTCTGCACATCCAGGTCGACTGTGCTTCCTAAGTCATGTCGTACTTTTGTCTTGGCATCCATGTGTTTATGAAAGCAAATCAAGATGAATCTTCTGTTTTTTTGCTCTTCAATTCTACAACACATTAAACAAGAATTACAACTACTTTTCATATTTGTGGAGCATAAAGTATCTAAACTTTCTTCTTGATGTTTAAACTAATTAATTTTATATCCAATACCAAGGGGTGTATTGATGCCTGTGTTGCACTTTGGCACCCGCACGAGGTTTAGTTCACATGGATTCAAAATTGCTATTATTGCTTATATTATTTGTGATTAAAAAAAAGTTTGATATGTTCCTAAGCACAAAAGCTACAAATCTTTGTTCCGGTCACATAGTGTCGGACGTATCTAAACGATACATCCATGATTAATGGAGTAGGACGCACCCCGTGTCGTCTATGTGTTGTTATTGTAGGAACAAAATCATAAAGCAGAATACTCTAGAGGGGGGGTGAATAGAGTAGGTAGCGGAATATTGCTAATTAAAAAACTTGTTAGCAGTTAGATCACAGATATAAAAATAATCACAAAATAAATGACAAAAATTAAAAGTCATCAGAAGGCAAACACAAACACCGAGATTTATACTGGTTTCCCTCTTGTGAGGACTAGTCCAGTCGGAAGAACTCTAGCTTCCAGTTGAATCCACTATTGGAAAATCCTGCAAGTTTTCATACGAAGTCCTTGCAACTTCTACAGACGCGAGCTTTGATACGAAGAACTCGACCAACTTCAATTGTGAAGAGTTGTATCTTCTATCAAGCCTCTGATTACAATCGCTCTGAAACTTCTAGACCGTACCGCACTGGCAAATCGACTAGAGTATTGTAACTGGCTTGGGATTTGAAAATGAAAGCTTTTTAGAACTCTTTGGAAGAAATTTAAGCTTTAGAAGAGAAGAGATTGAAAGTGAATTGGTGATTTGAAATGATCGAAATACTTCTCTATTTATAGTTTTTCCAAAGACAAAACTCTGACAGAATTCGGACAGAATTCGGACAGAACTCTTTGTAACAAACCGCAACTGAAAGGTGATCAAGTTCAAAATCAAACGTTCACTAACGTTTATCTTGGCCGAACTCTGGCCGAACTCTGGCCGAGTTCTGCTAGGGTTCTGCCAGTTCATTTTTTGAGAAAATCAATTTGGCTTTTTGAAAAGTCCTTCAGAAGCTTTTTGTAAAAAAGATATTTTTCAAAAACATAGGTCATTTGTAAAAGGATAGGGTGGTTTTGAAAAACGATTTTGGATAGCCTATTTGCTAGCACGGCCTGGTTGTACAATGTATTCCTAGACTCAATAAAATGAAAAATTACATTGATTTAAAGGAAATACATTCTGAATGGCAAACGGCTTCAGTCTTGAACATTGTTGATATCCATCGTTGAGTAGTGTCCAAAACGTCATAGGTAAACATCTGAATTGACTTACATTTATATCGAGACAGGGTTTGATCAATTATTAAAATCAAGTTTGACCATGACCAATGGGCCAATAATCTCCCCTATTTTGATAATTGACAAACCTTGCCGATATAACATCTGAGTTTGATATAACATCTGAGTATGGATCAATTCAAAAATGTATCAAAAAAATTGTTCATAACCTGTATGCATGAAGATGTTAGATCTATTTCTCCCCCGTTGTCACTTAACAAAATAATTGCAAAAGAGAAAGCTCTCCCGCAATAAATGCATAAGTAACAAACAGTGAAGAAACACAAATATATATATATATATATATATATATATATATATATATATATATATATATATAAAACATTCATCACAGGCATGGTAGAAACAGTTAAAAGGATATTGTATAAACAACACATGCATATTATTTGTCACAGGCAGTTTTAATATGAAGCAGAAAGAGAGATAATGCTAGAATAAAACTGAAACAAATAAAGTGCTGAATAATAAACTAATATGCTAAACTGAGGCATAATAAAAACCATGTCTATGAAGAGTCACAAAATAACTAAAATAAAAGGTGTTGATAATAACTTGGAATGTCGGAGCATTTCCAAGTAAACATAAGACAAAAATAACAGTCTCAAAAATCATAACATCTCAAAAGTCATCATCCTCATCATCATCGTCATCAGCTGCAGCGCCAGCATGTCCAGAAGGACCAGCTCCAGAAGTACCAGCTCCAGAAGTATGAAGAGTGGCACCAGTAGTACGATACCAATCGTAAGCGTTCCCTGGATGGAACAGAGAGTGGACCGCCTCATCGTCAATGCAGTAGCCAGAAACAGAAGGGTCTCGAGGTAGAGAGCTAGCAGAGTGACCCGTCTGCACAAATCTCAGATCGGCGAAGGAGTTGGCAATAGCCTGGAACCGAGTCACGTCACGAAACTCGTGTTCTCTGGAAGTCTCAACATAAAAGGACTGCAGATCTGATAGGTGCTGATGAATACCCTTAAATGTCATAGGTTAAGAATGAAGAGGACCAGGTGCTGTGGGAGTAGGTGCAGGAGGAGCAGGTGCAGTAGGTGGAGGAACAGTGGCAATGCTGCGACGAGAGAGTTTGAGGAACTTGGGTTCAGGGTCAACAGCACAAGTAGATAGGTCAATGTCAAATCTCTGAAAGATACGTGGGATGAGCATCGCATAAGAGAGGTTGCGGTCTCTTCCGCGACATCTACCCATCATCTGAATGATAGTCTTAGGGGCAGAAAAAGGAATCCCCTTAAGAATGTGATATAGAGAAGAAAGCTCAAGTGCAGTGACATCATCTTTGGAAGTAGATTTTGGAAGTAAAGTGGAATAGATGATGCGATGTAATTCGTAGTTAAACAAGTTCAAGTTATTAGCCTTGAACTTTCCAGGACGAGCGCGTGCAGGCGCACAAAGCTCATTCTTGAAACTAACGAGAGTCGTACCATCAGGGAAATCAAAATCAGTGATGTCATCGAGCGGGGTACCTTCGTTTGGAATACCAAGGATTTTTGCTAACGTTTTATCAGTAAATTCGATATCGATCCCTCCGACACGTATTCTCGCGGTAAAAGTGTCTAACACGAAATTACAATAGAATAATCTAATGACATTAGTAGCAATAGGAAATTGTAAGGTGACAAAGTGTTGTAACCCTAATGCCTCAAAGTAAGGGCGGTGACCGGAAAAGACAATCCATTTAATCGGTGATCCGGTGCAAATAGTACGCATAATGAAATCGGCATAGCACAATAAAGCTTGGTCGGAAGTTTAAAGTAAAACTCGTCCGATGCACCGTCGTCCGATTGGACCGGAGAAAAGAGGCAATCCGTATGCAGATCCGAAGACGATGCCTCTTCACTGGCATTGGTCTTCTTCCTCTTGAAGGGATTGAACTTAGGTATTCTTTCCCAAAATTCTAGAAACCCTAAGAATTGAAAAGTAGAGGAGAGAAGGAATTATACCTTCCAAGAATTGGATATGTTATTGAGGACGAAATTCTCCGCACGAATCCAAAGTTTGGACGAAGATCTCCAAACGGATTGGAAGAATAATGGTGGAGAAGAGCTAGGATTTGGAGGCACGGCTGCTGCTGTTTGAGGATATTTGGAAGAATAAAAAAGATGGGAGCCTCGGGTTCTGGCTGGTATATATATATACCCAGCCGAACTCTGGCCGAATTCGGACCGAACTCGGGCCGAATTCGCCAAGGGTTGCCTGGCTATATATATATATATATATATATATATATATATATATATATATATATATATATATATATATATATATATATATATTATATATATATATATATATATTTTTAAAAAAAATATATATATATATATATATATATATATATATATATATATATATATATATATATATATCAAAAATAATAATGATGGGGCCACATCTTTTTTATTAATTCATTTCAAATATTTAATTCAAAGTTTAGTAATTTTAAATCTCAAAATAATATAATTAATATTATTTTATAAATTATTATTCTTTACTCAGCATCTGTCTCAGATTAGCTGTTGGAGTACTGTCCCAGCTAACGGAGGTTCACCAGGGAACTCTTAAATACTGCTTCGCTTCGACCGTAGTCGTGGTGAAAGACAGACTCTTTTTAGGCTTGTCTCGAAAACAGTTATCGATTATCGAATAAATAATTAATAAAATAAAATTAATTAATATTATTGATATCTAAAATTTCTAATTCTCGATGTAAATAATTGAAACGATCTTTCCGCCAGAGGTTTTGTGAGTATTTCAGCTAATTAATTCTGTGTGTCTATGTATACAAGGTCTATATCTCCATTTTGTTGATGATCTCTAAGAAAGTGATGTCTAATTTCGATATGTTTAGTACGAGAGTGACATACTGGATTCTTAGTCAAATTAATAGAACTAGTATTGTCACAGAAAATGGGTATGTGTGTAAAATACAATCCATAGTCTTCTAAAGTTTGTTTCATCCACAAAATTTGTGCACAACAATGTCCTGCGACGATATATTCAGCCTCGGTTGTTGATAATGCAACAGAATTTTACTTTTTACTAAACCAAGAGACTATAGCTTTTCCTAGAAAATGACATGTACCGCTGGTGCTTTTTCTATCTACTTTGCATCCAGCAAAATCAGCATCAGAATAACCGGTTAGGTCAAATGACGTAGTTTTGGGATACCATAAGCCGACAGATGAAGTGCCTTTAAGGTATCAGAAGATACGCTTAACTGCCCACAGATGTGATTCCTTAGGATTAGCTTGAAAGCGTGCACATAAAGAAATACTAAAGATAATGTCTGGTCGACTAGCAGTTCAATATAGTAAGCTACCGATCATACCTCGATACTTACGTATGTCGACAGGTTTGCCTTGTTCATCAATATCAAGCTTGGTTGAAGTCGCCATTGGAGTGCTAAGTGGCTTGACTGCTTCCATGTCGAACTTCTTTAATAGATCCTTTGTGTACTTTGCTTGATTTATGAACGTCCCATTGTTGGTTTGTTTGATTTGCAGTCCGAGAAAGAATTTCAGCTCTCCCATCATGCTCATTTCAAACTCATTCTGCATACACTTTGAAAATTCTTGGCAGAGAGATTCATCAGTAGATCCAAAGATAATATCATCTACATAGACTTGAATCAAAAGAATATTGTTATTCAAAGATTTTATAAACAAAGTAGTGCCAACCTTTCCCTTTGAAAACCCGTTATCAAGTAAAAAAGAGCTTAGACGATCGTACTAAGAACGAGGGGCTTGTTTCAAACCGTATAAGGCTTTCTTAAACTTGAAAACATATTCAGAAAATTTGAATTCAGTAAAATCGGATGGTTGAGCTACATAAACTTCTTCTTTTATAAAACCATTTAAAAATACGCTTTTGACATCCATTTGAAATAATTTAAAATTATGAAAACATGCAAATGCACATAACATGTGAATGGATTCTAATCTCGCAACTGGGACACAAGTCTCATCGTAGTCGATACCTTCTTCTTGATTGTATCCTTGAGCTACGAGTCGAGCCTTATTACGAGTCACTAAACCATTCTCGTTCAATTTATTTCGGAATACCCATCGGGTGCCAATGATCGGATGATCAATGGGCTTGGGAACAAGTTCCCAAACTTGATTTCGTTCGAATTGGTTTAATTTCTCTTGCATAGCATCTAACCAAAAATTATCACTACATGCTTCATCAATATTTTTGGGTTCAAACTGCGAGACAAAAGCAACACAAGAAGCTATATCTTTATTAGAGGAACGAGTACTTACACCCTTGGTAATCTCACCAATTACCAAGTCCTTTAGATGATTAGCCAAGAATCTCATCTCTTTTGGTGTAGTCTCAAGATTGCTAGTTCCGACTTCTTTGCTTGGAGGTTCATCTGATGTCTGATGTGATGGTTCTACATCTTTGTGTGAAGGTTTTGCAGTAGCTGTACTTGGTGCGATTATGTCTTCATTGTCATCATCGTCTAAGTGTTGATTTAGCTCATCAAACTTGACGTTGATAGATTCTTCAATGATCATGGTTCTTTTGTTGAAGACTCTATATCCTTTGCTCTTTGCTGCATAACCTAAAAATATACCTTCATCGGCCTTTTCATCAAATTTACTCAAATTATCTTTAGTATTAAGAATAAAACATTTACAACCAAAGATTTTGAAATATGAAACATTTGGTGTTCTATCAAACCATAATTCATAGAGAGTCTTCTTCGATATAGGTCGAATTATAACCCTATTAAGAATATAGCATGCTGTATTTACAGCTTCAGCCCATAAGTATTTAGGTAGACTAAACTGGTTTAACATAACTCTAGCCATTTCAGATAGAGTTCTGTTCTTACGTTCCACAACTCCATTTTGTTGCGGAGTCCTAGGACAAGAGAATTCATGCAAATAACCGTGTGTGTCACAAAATTGCTTGAATTCTGTATTTTCAAATTCGCCGCCATGATCACTACGAATACGAGTAATCATGAACCCTTTTTCATTCTGTACTTTCTTGCAAAAGGTGACGAATTCTGATAATGCATCGTTCTTGCGTGCAAGAAAATAAACCCATGTATATCTAGAAAAATCATCTATAATACAAATGCATATAACTTACCACCTAGACTAGCAATTCTACTTGGTCCAAATAAGTCCATATGCAACAGTTGTAAAGGTCTAGTGGTACTTACAGCGTTCTTGGATTTGAATGCGGATTTGGTAGCTTTGTTCTTTTCACATTCACTACATACCGTATCATTCTTGAAAGAAATATCCGGTAAGCCGCGTACCAACTTCTTTGTAGATAGTCTTGAAACTGTATCCATGTTTGCATGACCGAGTCTCATATACCATAGTTGACTCTCAACGCTTTTGGCCATCAAACATCTACCTGCTGTGTTAGCATCTTCCAACAAATAGAATACATATATATTGTCTTCCCTAATACCTTCAAATATAGTACTACCAGTTGAACTATCAACTATAGTACATTTATCTTTTACGAAGTTAATACCGTAATCGTGATCAGCTAAATGGCTTATGCTGAGCAGATTATGTTTTAACTCGGTAACTAGACAAACATCTTTAATCACTGGATAGGGAGCCTTACCAATGTCACCGATACCGATTATGTATCCTTTTAAATTATTACCGAAGGAGACGTATCCTTTTTTATTCCTCTTCGACAGTGTTGCGAATAATGAAGCGTCACCGGTCATGTGCCGTGAGCAACCGCTGTCGAGGATCCATTTGCTCCTAGCATGTGAAGGGGTCCCACCTACAAAACAATTTGCAGATGAAACTCTTGGTACCCATTTCTTATTGGGTCCTGACTGGTTTGTTTTCGGTATCCATGCATAAATATTTAAATCTACTAACTTTCTGATTCTACATGCAGAAGATATATGACCAATGAGGCCACAATAATGACATTTAGCATGTTGAGTATTGAAAGTAGTGTGAGGTGCATGATTGATAGGTTTTGGTTTTCTAGTATAGAAGAATGCATGCCTATTAGTCTTCTTAGGCATAGTTTTGGTATGGTTTGGTCTGACAGTGTTGGGCGTGTTCCGATGATTCGGTAATTGACACGTGTTAGAATAGGAAGCAGCAACTTCAGGCCATTTTCCTAAACTAATTTCCAACTTTTTGGAAGTGTCATATAATATAGTATAGTCAGATATGAGTGATTCTAATCTGACCTGTGCACACTGGAGACTCTTTCTCTCCTTAGATAGGTCTTCCTTTAACTGGATAATAGTTTGGTCTTTTTCTTCGGATAGCTTAACAGTCTCGTGTAACAACAACTTAATAGATGAAAGCTCACCAGACTCATTTGAAGAGTCATTATCTCTAACATGAACTAGTAGGTCGGTAAGTCTTCCTATTTCACCTTTGTACTCTTTGAGTACCTTCTTAGAGGTTTCATATTTACTACACAGTTTCCTGTAATCATCTAACAGTTCACTGAAAGCCTCTCCTAGTTGCTTAAAGGTGAAATCATCATAAGGATCAAATAGAGGATTAGTGATTACCTGATCGCAAGCCATCAAGCACACATTTGCAGCGTCATCTGATTGTTCATCTTCTGAGTCGCTGGCTTCACTTTCATGCTATATACTTGTGTTGGCGTACTTTTTTGATGTAGATTTCTTCAGATAGACTTTGTCATATTTGCTATTTTTCTTTGATGATGATGCTGTTGGACAGTCTTTCTTCATGTGTCCTTTCTTCTTGCATCCGTAGCAAATAGGATCTTCCTCGTTGTTGTTGTTGTTGCTGTCTTTTGTTCTCCTGTTAAATTTCATGAACTTCTTGAACTTTTTTACCAGAAGAGCTTGATCTTCAGAGTCGGAGTCGCTGTCATCAGAATCATCTTCGATGGTTCTTCTATGTTGAGCCTTGAGAGCGATCGTCTTCTCGGACTCCTCCTTTGGTGTAGCATCTTCAAAGTCTTGAAGTTCTAACTCGTGAGTGAGTAGCTTACCCATGAGTGTTTCTAGAGACATTGTTGAGAGGTCATTCCCTTCAATGATTGCAGTAGCATTTGGAATCCAGTACTTTGTAAGGGCTCGTAGAAGTTTGCGAATCTTCTCATGGTTACTGTAATTCTTGTCTAGTGAAGACAGAAAATTTACAATATCCAAGAATCTTGTAAACATCTGAGTGACTGATTCACTTGGCTTTATTTTGAACGCCTCGTACTCCTGAGTAAGTCTGCTGATCTTTGACTCCTTGACTTGTATTGTTCCTTCGTGGGTTACTTCGAGAAGTTTCCACACTTCGTTTGATGTTGTACAAGTAGACATCCTGTTGAATTCAGTTCTGTCTAAAGCACAAAATAAAGCGTTAATAGCACGTGCGTCAAGACTGGCCTTTTTCTTTTCCTCCTCTGTATATTTATCATGGGATTTTTCAACTAAAACACCATCAACATTAATATGAGGTGGCTTTTTATAGCCATCAATAACTACAGACCATAAGTCAAAATCAAGAGATTTCAGAAAGAAACTCATACGTGTTTTCTAATAAGTGTAGTTTGTGCCGTCAAACAGTGGATGTCTGTTTTTAGCTTGGCCTTCAGTTGTGAATTTTACAGTTGCCATGTGTAATGTTGTGATCTATATAAAAATTGAATATAACTGTAATTTTACCTTGCTTTACCTGTATAACCCGCTCTGATACCAATTGTAGGAACAATTGGGATCAGAATATAATACCTCTAGATGGAGAGCCTGCTCTGATACCAATTGTAGGAACAAAATCGTAAAGCAGAATACTCTAGAGGGGGGTGAATAGAGTAGGCAGCGAAATATTGCTAATTAAAAAACTTGTTAGCAGTTAGATCACAAATATAAAAATAATCATAAAGTAAATGACAGAAATTAAAAGTGATCAGAAGGCAAACGCAAACACCGAGATTTATACTGGTTTTCCTCTTGTGGGGACTAGTCCAGTCGGAAGAACTCTAGCTTCCAGTTGAATCAACTATTGGAAAATCCCGCAAGTTTTCATACGAAGTCCTTGCAACTTCTACAGACGCAAGCTTTGATACGAAGAACTCGACCAACTTCAATTGTGAAGAGTTGTATATTCTATCAAGCCTCTGATTACAATCGCTCTGAAACTTCTAGACCGTACCGTACTGGCAAATTGACTAGAGGATTGTAACTGGCTTGGAATTTGAAAATGAAAGCTTTTTAGAACTCTTTGGAAGAAATGTAAGCTTTAGAAGAGAAGAGATTGAAAGTGAATTGGTGATTTGAAATGATCGAAATACTTCTCTATTTATAGTTTTTCCAAAGACAGAACTCTGACAGAATTCGGGCAGAATTCGGACAGAACTCTTTGTAACAAACCGCAACTGAAGTGTGACCAAGTTCAAAATCAAACGTTCACTAACGTTTATCTTGGCCGAACTCTGGCCGAACTCTGGCCGAGTTCTGCTAGGGTTCTGCCAGTTCATTTTTTGAGAAAAATCAATTTGACTTTTTGAAAAGTCCTTCAGAAGCTTTTTGTAAAAAGGATATTTTTCAAAAACATAGGTCATTTGTAAAAGGATAGGGTGGTTTTGAAAAATGATTTTGGATAGCCAATTTGCCAGTACGACTCGGTGTACAATGTATTTCTAGACTCAATAAAATGAAAATTTGCATTGCTTTAAAGGAAATACATTCTGAATGGCAAACGGCTTCAGTCTTGAACATAGTTGATATCCATCGTTGAGCAGTGTCCAAAACATCATAGGTAAACATCTGAATTGACTTGCATTTATATCGAGACAGAGTTTGATCAATTATTAAAATCAGGTTTGACCATGACCAATGGGCCAACAGTTATTATGTCATATTTATGTTGGTAACTTTTTTTTGTGTTGCTTGGTCAAAATTGTCAACACTACTAGACATGGTGGAGTACAATTTATTCGCTTCCTCTGTGTTGTACAAGATGGCTAGAGAAAACTTGCCATTTCTTTTACTCAAGTCTGATTTGGAACTTCGGAGGACGAAGGGAACAATAAACTTTTAGATAATATATGTTCCTGACGCATATATTAAGATTAAGGTTTCTTTAATCTATTTGTTATTGCCTCTATAGTAGTTACAATTACTATTTTCGGATCTGCAAATAAGTTTTTAGTTTTTAATCTAATTTAAGTCTTCGTATCTGCTGCATCCTTTATTTTTTTGTCTATGTTGTAGTACTCAGTTTATAAGACGGGATTGCAATTTATGTTTTTGGATGGAATTGAAAGTATTTGAACTTTTGGAATATTAACAGTTTTCCAATGAGCTAGATTATTGGTATAAGGATAGCAAAATTTTGTAATGGTTACCAACTCATTATTATTCCTGACACTGTTGGCAAATTTTTTTTATTGCAAATAGGATAGTTACCATGATTATTTTATTTAAGTCATAATATTCAAATATGTATGTACATAAGGATTTATGATTATTTAATTTAAATAAGCATAAAGATTTGGACATGATTCAGTTTTGTAAAATTTAGTCAAGATTTAAATTTTTGGTACCTTTTATGGCTAGCAATAGTTGTCTAATATTCTAAATAGACCCATTGGAACAAGATGCCGCCAAAGTGACCTCTCTTGCGTAGATAGTCTATGAGGGATGTCAAATATTTGTGTGTGTACATTCATGCGGGTATTAACCGGCCCAAAGGAAGGTTAATACTTGGCCGAATTACGCACATACTTGTGATGATAAATGTGTGACAATTATAATGCTTACATGTGGATAATAATCCGAACCAAAGATAGGCTTATTATTTGACACGACTTTTTGTCAACATTTGATCATTACACCAAAAGTACCACTTGCAGTTAATATCACTGTCCAAAGACTTGATATTAATGATGTACTAGGTATCTTGAGATGGGATTCACCATTATTTGAATTTGTTTGACTATATTTTATTATTTGGTTATTAAATAGAGCATGTTTGTTTTGTTGCTTTGTTCTCTTTACAGTTAATGTTGTTAAAATATCTGCCAATAAGATTTTAATTTTCATGTTTAATGGGATAAACTTTAAGGACAAAAAGAAAATAAATACAGTAGCTGCTAACGGTCCAGCTCAAAAGAAACAACAATATAAAACTAAGGGGGCGTTTGGTACGCGGTATTTTTTTTTATTCCCGGAAAAATTTAAGATGGGAATCTATTACCACGTTTGTTTGGCTTATAAAAAATTTATTCCCGAAAATTATAAATATCCGGGTAAATAGTTTACCCACAAAACATGGGAATTCTATCCCTTGAGAATAGGTGGGTATTTTTTTTTTTCCCGGGCAAAAAAAAATTGTCTAAATTTTTTCTTCTTTTTTGATCAATTTTGATTAGTTTTGAACATTTTTTCTTTTTTTGTCGTTTTTATCGTTTTTTTTTTGTCATTTTTTGTCATTTTTACCAAATTTTTGTCGTTTTAAGCAATTTTTGTCGTTTTTACCCAATTTTTGTCTTTTTTGTCACTTTTTGATTATTTTTTGTCGTTTTTATCGCTTTTTTGTCATTTTTTATCGTTTTTTACCAATTTTTTTGTCGTTTTAAGTGATTTTTTGTCGTTTTTACCCATTTTTTTTGTCTTTTTTTCACTTTTTGATTATTTTTTTCGTTTTTATCGCTTTTTTGTCGGTTTTACCAATTTTTTGTCGTTTTATGCGATTTTTTGTCGTTTTTACCATTTTTTTTTTCTTTTTTGTCACTTTTTGATTATTTTTTGTCGTTTTTATCGCCTTTTTGTCATTTTTTGTCGTTTTTACCAAATTTTTGTCGTTTTTAAGTGATTTTTTGTCGTTTTTACCCCTTTTTTGTCTTTTCGTCACTTTTTGATTATTTTTTTATCGTTTTTATCGCTTTTTTGTCATTTTTTATCGGTTTTACCAATTTTTTGTCGTTTTAAGCGATTTTTTTGTCGTTTTACCCATTTTTTGCCTTTTCTTGTCACTTTTTGATTATTTTTTGTCGTTTTTGTCATTTTTTGTCGTTTTTAAGCGATTTTTTTGTCGTTTTTACCCATTTTGTCTTTTTTGTCACTTTTGATTATTTTTGGTCGTTTTTACCCAATTTGTGTCCATTTTGTCGTTTTTTTGTCAATTTTTGTCGTTTTAAGCGATTTTTTTCGTTTTTGTAGCTTTTTTTGTTGTTTTTACCGATTTTTTGTCGTTTTTTAGCCTTTTTTTTGTTTTTACCGATTTTTTGTCATTTTTGTCGATTTTTGGTTATTTTTTGTCGTTTTGTCCTTTTTTGTCGTTTTTTATCGATTATTTTTTGTTTTTTGGTTATTTTTTGTCGTTTTAACGATTTTTTTTTTTTGTTTTTAACCGATTTTTTTGTCGTTTTTTAACCGATTTTTTGTCGTTTTTAACCCATTTTTTTGTCATTTTTTGTCGTTTTTACCGATTTTTTGTTGTTTTGTCGTTTTTGCCGCATTTTGGTTTTTTTTGTCGTTTTTACCGATTTTATGTCGTTTTTGTCGTGTTTTGGTTATTTTTGTCGTTTTTACCCTTTTTTGTTATTTTTGTCGTTTATACATTTTTTTCGCTTTTTGGTCATTTTTGTCGTTTTAACCGATTTTTTGTCGTTTTTCATCGTTAATGTCGTTTTTTGTATTTTATCGTTTTTACCGATTTTTTATCGTTTTTACCATTTTTTTTTACCCGTTTTTTTTTATATTTGTTCATTTTTTTTTCGTTATTATTATTTTTTATTTTTTTCCCGGAAATATTTATATTGTCACCAAACATGGGAATGTAATTTTCCAGGAAATTTAATTCCTTGGAATTTGATTCCCGGGAATATAGAATTTCCGGCTATATAGTATTCCGCATACCAAACGTCCCCTAAGGGTTGTTCTTTTGTGATAAGGCAAGACACATAAGGAAGAAATGTACAAAGTATCACGCATGGCGTATAAAGAAAAGTACATTTCTAAATTTGGTTTGTTCTGAGGTTAATTTAGATTTAGTACCTAGAAACACATGGTGGTTAGATTCTGGTGCTACTATCCATATTAGTGTTTACAGATAAGGTTGTTTGAGCTACCGAAATCCAATTGATGGTGAAAGATACATCTATGTGGATGACGACAAATCGGTAGAAGTGGAAGCAATAAGACATTTTAGGTTATTATTAGGAACCGATTATTATTTGGGTTTGATAGACACTTTTATTGTACCATCTTTTAGACGAAATTCAGTTTTAGTTTCCTTAATGAACAAATCTGGTTATAATTGTTCATTTGGAAATAATAAGTTTAGTCTATCTTTAAATTCAAATATTACTGGTAACGGTTCCCTTAAGGTTTATGATAACCTATATTCACTTGAAACTATTTCATCTTACAATAAAACCTTGCAAGTGGAGTCATGTGATACTAAACGCAAAATTAACAATAAATATTTTTAGCCTCATTATGTCATAAGCGATTAGTTCACATCTCTAAAAATAGAGTTGAACGACTTGTGTCTGATGAGATTTGAATTTTATTAACTTTATAGACTTTAATGTCTATATTAATGAGTAAAGAAAATACAGACCAAAGGTCAATTGTAAGCAGCTACTTTATTGGCTATGCTGACAAATCAAGGGGTTAATAATTATACGATCCCACACAAAAGAAAATTTTAAAACGAGAAATATAATTTTTGAGGATGTTGAGTTTGGAGGAGAAATAAAATTTGGGACATTATCTTTGAGGAGGAATCGATTGTGATTCCTACTATCACTTTTGACGATGTGCGGGATTCTGTACCTGTCATTGTTCAAGAAGTGAATTCGGAGTCTCAATAAGACAACATCGAATTACCTCTACAAGTCATTGTTGAGATACCTTAACAAGACAACGTAGCGACACCTCATTCAAGATAAGGTAATTATTTCTAAGGAACAAACTCAACAACCTCAAGAATCGGTAATGTTAAGATGGTCCACCAGAGAAAGGAGAAATATAATTTCGGATAATATTGTCATATTTCTCTAGGAACGTGAGTAAGACTGTGGATACTGGAAGATGATCTAATCAACTTCCGTAAGGCCATGGAAAATCCCAATTCTCAAAAGTGGATTGAGGTAATGAATGAGGAGTATAAGTCTATGCAAGACAGTAAAGTTTAGGAACTTTTTCCATTACCAAAAGGTGCAAAGTCCATTAGTTGCAAATGGACATTTAAAACCAAGAAAAAAATTTGAAGGGTAATATGGAGAGGTATAAAGTACGTCTTATAACTAGTGACTTTACTCAAAAGTTAGGAATTGATTTTAAAGAGACTTTCTCTTCGGTATCTTTGAAAGACTCTTTTAAAATAATTATAACAGTTGTTGCACATTTTGATTTTGAGTTATATTAAATGGATGTCAAAATAATATTTTTCAATGGTAACATTGACGAAACAATTTATATGGTGCAACCAGAAAACTTTGTGTTGAAAGACCCAAAGAATATGGTTTGCAAATTAACAAAATCTATTTATGAACTCAAGCAAGCTTCTCGTCAAAGGTACTTCAAGTGATTATCTCGTATGGTTTTGAGATGAATACTGTTGAAGATTGTGTGTATGACAAGTTCAGTGGAAGTAGGAATAATTTTCTGGTTTTGTATATTGATTAAAGTATTCAGTGCAAACCAGGTGACACCTCTCATTAAAAGAGACAAATTCGGTCTCAATCAAGTGCCCTAAGGTTAGCCTTAAAATTAAGAAAATATAATAGATTTTTCGTTCATGACCAGTTGTAGGGAGTCTAATGTATGCTCAAGTATGTACACGTCCGGATATTGCGTACATAGTTGGGATGTTAGGCAGATATTTAAGCAAATATGAGATGGATCATTGGGTAGCAGCCAAACTACTTAAGTAATTAATAGAGAACAAGGAATTATATGCTCTTTGTAGGAGATCGGATAATTTTGGAGATCATAAGGTATTTCGACCCCGATTTTGTTGGATGCCAACACAACAGGAGATCCACATCAGGTTATGTTGACTAGTGGAGATATATTTTGGATGAGTGTCAAATAGGCACTCATAATTTCTTCCACCATGGCATCAAGGTTTATAACATACTGTAAGGCATCTATTCAGGAAATATAGTTGCAAAATTTTATCTCAAGGCTGTGCCTACATGAGGGTGTTGAAAGACCACTCAGATTATGGTGTAACAATGAATCAGCAATACTGTATTCCAAGAACAACAAGAACTTGTATAAGTCAAATGATATTGACATACAAATTCTAGTTGTGAAGGAAAGAATTCAGAATGGTTAGAGTGTCCATATAGCACATTAGGACAAACTCCATGTTAGTGGATCCGCTCACAAAAGTATGATCACCCAGGGTCTTTCATGAGCATACTGCTCATATGGGTGTTATCTTAATTAAGAATATGACAATATAGTGGGAGTTTGTATTTTATGTATTTGTGTGCTATTTGATTTTGGGCACATTTATGTACTAAAGTATTTTGGACATTTATCTGATCAGATATATGAAAAATTCAGTTCATTCTGTTTTTATTATGTTAAGTAATGATCTCACTAAAGTTAAGGAGAACCAGTTGGAAATAGACATGTATTGATCATATTGCGTGTAATTTTTATGCTACACATCCATGATTGATCTGTATCGTTTAGCTATATTGGTATATGTGACCATTGATGGTTTAGTTACGCTATATGTGACGAAGGCCACTTTGATCCTATGTTGATATG
This sequence comes from Iris pallida, assembly GCA_029216955.1. NCBI lineage: Eukaryota > Viridiplantae > Streptophyta > Magnoliopsida > Asparagales > Iridaceae > Iris > Iris pallida. The sequence continues at coordinate 11,332,949 of JANAVB010021796.1, forward strand.
GTTAATGGACGAGATTGTCCGGATATACCCTAAGAATTAAGATAGCAATTTATGAGCTCACTAAGGTTAACACAATTATAAGGTTACATATGTGGCCCAGTGGGAGATTGTTAAAATTATTCAATAATAAGGGCCACACATGTAAAATTAATTGTGTTGGGCTATCTAAATAATTAAGCCAAATTAAAGTTTTCTATTTGGAAAATTGGCTTAAGGGTATAATTGTCAAGGAAATAATGTGTAGATACCGGAGATAAATCTAATTTGACGAGGGGCCAAATTAGAAATATCAAAACATATAAATATATGTATTCATTAGGGTTATGGTCCCCAACTCATACGGCCACCAAGAGAGAGTTTTTTCTATTCTCTTCTGTTTTTCCATCAACAAAGAGAGCAACAAAGATTTCATCTTTGTTATTAAGGGCCGTAGCGGGTTGGAAGATCAAATCCCAGAAAGAGAGACGTCTGCTTCAAGATCCGTCAAGCAAAGACAATGGATTCAGGTACGCTTCCACAATTTATTTTTGGTCTTCATCTCATGAATCAACATGTACAATAAAATTCTAACGAGGTGCGATTTGCGAATACGAGGGTATTTTTATCCTTTTTAAATTTTAGGGTATCAAGTTGATACATATGAAAGTTGAGGGTATCAAGTTGAAAATTTTGAATAGTTGAGGGTATCGAGTTGTAATTTAGCCTAAATATATTGTTAGGTGATTTTTATGGAAATATAAAATTGAAATAAATAGGAAAAATATAAATTAGATAATCTTTAGATGTTCTTGTAAGTTTATGTGAAGAAAAATATTATAATGAATTGACGCGGCTCAGTCGTTCAAGGTAATAGCTCAATAGTCCAGATTCTAAGTTATCTCATGCTCGTAGTATACTGCAAAATAAGAACAAAAATATTCTTCTCTCCCAACTCATGTATTATCATTATATTTGAACAACTATTTCGAAGATGATGACTCTTCCGAAACATAATCGTCTATTTTAGAGTGATGGAGAACACACAAAAAACACTTATCCTATACTTTATGCTTTGGCATGTGATCTTATAATAGCCCCGATATTTAGCTTTGTAATCTTGTTTTAATACAAGATCAAGAATGCTAACCAAGAAGATAAGCATAATGCTACTAGATTTTTTGGAAGTATGTTTTTGCATGCAAGATTGGGTTCATGCGGAACAATGATTGCAACAATTAACATATGAAAATGTCAACATTGTAGAGATGCACTTTCTATCTGTTAGTTTAGATGACACTATGAAAGATATAACATGAAGCCTTGAATACTAATTACTAAGATCCATTTGTATGAAAATTTGAAGCCGTCATCAAAGATTTAAAGAAAAGCTAGAGCATGAAGTAAATGAATTTGAAGACCGAAGATAATATTGAAAATGAATTTCGTAACTTTCGACTTTTTCGCAAATAAATAAAAAGTTAATTAGCTAATTGAAAAAAAGTTCTCGAACATTTTGATTTTGTTAGTGGAAATTTTTATAACTTAAATAAAATTTATTATCTTTACTATTATAAAGAGGCTTGAAAACGACAAAAAAAGAGTCGTCTAAGACATGTATTTTCACGTAATTACCACCTTATGTATATCCCTTACCTAAACAAATCATAAAATCCTTCTAACTACCTGAACATATATCTAAAATTATATAAACATATCTATAACAAAGCCAAATTAAAATATTCAATATTCAAGTTAGTTTTAAACTGACTATATGGTATTATCAAAACATATATCCAAAGTTCTAAAAAATATATCTATAACAATTCTAATTAAAATATATTAAAATTATATTTAAACTATTTTAATAAATTTAAATTTTAATCTAATTTTTAAATAATATTAGAGATTTATTTTCTTTTTGATACGTATATCGCACGTGAACATGACTAGTTTTTCTTAATAGTTATGTTATTCTCTTTGTTATCTAATCTTCTTATATTTCAAAGGATTATTTACGTTAACTACTCCCAAGTTGTATGTTTGTAACACTAGGTACCCCTATTTTTAACTAATTATACGGATTGGCCCTTCCTTTGGGAAAAAAAATTAAAATAAGGATAGTTAGTGTTATAACTTTATATTTGTATCTTAAAGTAGGGGTATTCTGTGTAATAAACATAAAATATGAGGGTGGTCGTGTAATTAGTTTAAAAGTAGAGGTACTCCGTGTAATAAACACAAAATATGGTGCTAGTTAACGTAAATAATTATATTAAAAAAGAAACTAGATCACTGAACCCGGACTCATTTTGACTCAGTACGGTCCGGTTCTACCCAAGCCATGGGTCCGGACTACATTTAAGTATTTCGGTCAAATCCCGTTCCAACTTTGACCAAAGACTATGACGGACGGCCCGGTCTAGTGTGAACCAGATCAAACCTGGTCCAGGTCTGCCCGATCCCGACCCACGGACCATCTTGAATGCAAGCAATCCAAACGGCCCCTTTGCACCTACAGAAAATCCCCTTTGTATTAACGGGTGCAAATCAAGTTCGGGTACCGGTTAGCGATCCGTTTCGGGCTCCCTCAGAAATATTATCAAAATCCGGATTCTTGGTTTGCACCCGACCCGTTAACAACCCTATTTATACAGATTTGAGAGGGTTGGTTCTCCCTATTCTCTCTTCTGCTACTCCATCAATCAACCATGGCGATAGCGGAACCCCTTCCAGAAGCAGCAGCGGCGTTCTCCAATGGCGGACTCACCAACGGATCATCTCCTCTCAGCAACAACGGAGAGAACAACAAGAGGAACTCCCGGGAGATCGAGAGGCGCCGGCGGAGGAGGAAGCAGAAGAAGAATAACAAGAAGTCCTCCGCCGACGACACCGAGATCGAAGCGGCAGCAGCCGATGAATATAAAGATAACAACTCCGAAGTATCCCTCTCTATCTCTCTAAATTGAATTGTTAGGGTTTTCGATAAGTAGGGTTTCTTCCCATTGATCGATATTTTAGTTTGATTTTTCACAACTTTGGCTAATGCTAGGGTTTCTTCGATGAGCAGATTAATGAGTCGGTCGAGGTCGAGTACATTGCGGAAAAGGTGGACGTGGAGGAAACCTTCCTCGAGGAGTTCAGGAGCGTGCTCGAGAAGTTCAGCTTCTCCGACTCGAACGCCGTCGCAGAGGTGATACAAGCACCGAGACAGCCGTCGATTTTTTTCTTTTTTCTTTTGGTTCGATTCAAAAATCACGGTTTTGAGTTCTATTGCAGGATGATGCGAAGAAGGACCAGTTGGCTGCAGCGAATAAGAAGGGGGACTCGGACGAGGACGAGGAAGAGCAGGACGTGCAGCAGAAGGAGAAAGGGGTCTCCAACAAGAAGAAAAAGGTCTCTCAATTTTGAACTTGCTCTTTCTTGATCATAAACAATTGCGATAGAACGTGAGACGAACACTCAGACGTGCATCTGTGTCATGTCCAAAACGTGCTCGACACAGACATGGTTATACCGTTTTTTTCCTTACGTTTTTCTTATGGAACTTAACTTGTTGCAACTTTTGTAGATTCAAAGGAGAATGAAAATTGCAGAACTGAAAAAGATATCTTCAAGGCCTGATGCTGTGGAGGTACTTTGTTTCTTTCCGTTGTGTTAATTTGTTATTTAGTTATTTTATCCTGAACCTTTATCAATGTCTACTTGATATACATTTGATGAACTTTCAGCGCAATATTTTGTACATAATGCATATTTCGTCGGGGAGTTGGCTTCAAGTAGAAGTTGTTATGTCGGGGAATTAGCTTCAAGTAGAACTCATGTGCTAACTACTTGTGACATTTCCTAACTGTTAGTAATTGATTGTTGTGGTATGTTTTATAATGAACTTCATAGTCACATGACTCTATAAAACCTAAATAATTTTGGAATCAAGGATAACAAGTGACTAGCATAGGAGAGACCACTGATGTAGTCTCTAATAGTATGTCTTATTCAGAACAATTTGTTAGAAGTATAAGCTTCAGGTCCACCTAATCTACAACTAGGTTGCTTAAGATGGGATTATTTAGGATTGTTGTTGTTTCAGTATATGTACTGATTACTTATTAAGTATTTAAGGTATAATGTTGGGGCACTCGTGAAAGTTGTTATTTATTATTTTCGTGCTTCCAGAATCAATACAATCTCTTTCCTCTATTTCCAGACGTGTTTGTTTAGATACTTTTTTCCTATTAAAATGGAGGTAAACTGTGGAATATGACACCATTTCGAAAGCTCAAAAAAGATAAGAAAAAACCCAATAAAGTCTTTATGATCAGGTTTCACCTTGATGTATGTATAAGTTGGTTCCAACGTCTTATCCATGGTAGCTAGAGCATGATAATACCTTTAAAACCTCTTAAGGATACTGTTGGTGCTAGGTAAATTTAACATGGTTGGCTCAGGTTCATCTCTGAGTCAACAACACATTTTGAGTAGAGAAGTTCTGGAATGAATATACATTTCCCAATCCTCATCTTAGTTCCAAAGTGAGAACGCTTTGATCTTGTGGAAAGATAAAGATATATGTGGTTATGCTATACAGGTTTTGACCCACAAAAGGTGGTACTTGATATGACTAGACGTGCCAGAGTAAGAATAAATTTCTGAATCCTTGCCAATGGTCTGAAGTAATGAAAATTTGATCTTGCTTGAAAAGATGAAGATAGTCCAAGATCCCGACCTTGATCAGTGTACTATCTGAGAACTAGTCAGATTGAGCGATGACTGTCGATTTCGTAGTCTTTAGCTTTATCAGTTAGGTAGATATACTGGAATTTCAGGTATTTTTTGTTTGTTAGATATAAGAAACTTGATATTAAGATTGAAGGACTAAGATACTATTACGAAGGCATTATGGATTTTTATCAATTGTTGAACTAAGGGGGGGGGGGGGGGGGGGTGACTGAGGGTTCTATATAGAGCATACACGATTTTAAAAAGCCCTTGTCTCGTCGCCTTAGGCGTCCGCCTATGCGTTTTGGATCCTCTCATCTTGCCGCCTTGGACAACCACTTTGACTCGCCATGACTTAAACGTAACTGTATTGGCCCACCCTTACCATTTTCTTGAATATGGAATCTAACCAACTCCAATAACTTAAGTTACGGATATTATTAAATATTTTAAAATATACTACAAAAGATGATGAACATATAATTTTTTTCTTGTTGTTCCTTTCATTCCCTTTCCTTCCGTGTCTTCCCTAATATTAGCAAATCTCATTTCAATCTCTGACTGTGATGTCCATTGCTAGGTAGCAACATATAAATCTCTCATAGTTTTCCTCTTTATTATCTCACTTTCTTATTGTTTCTCTCCTCTCTCTCTCCCTCACTTTACAAGTTAGTGATACTCTTGCGATTGTGTCTTGATTTAAAATTTTATGTAGTTGATATTGAAGTCTTATACTTGTGTATTTAGTATATACAACAAGATTTGCATGTGATGCTTATAGTTTTCTAATTATACATTTATCCTACAAATTAGTAGGAAGCTGCAACACCTTAGAGCATAAACCACAAGCTTCTCATGACTTACTAGTTACTACACATTACGCACCACAATTTTAGCATTAAAGCTACCGTCTAGGCCTTTTGGTCCTCACCGTCTAGTGTTCCATTAACAAGTTTGGGTTGTCGTAAGGCTTCCATTAACAAGCTTGGTTTGTCCTAAGGCTATCTCCAATGGGGATTTCTAAAATTGAGTTTCTATCCTACTTGGTATTGTGCTATCCTAGTTGGCAGAGTTTTTACATGGAAATTGCACAAAAAATACTCTCCAATGGTTCTCAATTTCTATCCTATGTGACACTACCTAATATTAAGATGGAGAATATTAAATAGAGAATTTTATTATTTAGTTTGAAAGTGTGGCCCAATATTAAGATAAAAATTTCTATAAGAGTTTCTACATGTAGAAATCCTCATAGAAATTCTCCATCCTGCCTCAGTGCCACATAGGATGGAAAGTGGGATAGTTACCACCGTTGGGAGAAGTTTTTTCTAAAAAGAGTTTCTACCATAAAAATAGGGGAGATAGAAACCTCCATTGGAGATGGCCTAACCGAAACTCAGTTGATAACTTATGGCATTAAAAGTTTTAGTAAGTACATGTTTGTATTAACATACCTATTGTCAACCCCAAAATTTTAGTCTTGAGGCTCCGTCTTGTTGCATTGAGGCTATGCCTAGGATTTTTAGGGCTTTGTCGACTCGTTGCCTCGTGTTGTCTTAAAAAGTTTGAGAGAATATATATATATATATATATATATATATATATATATATATATATATATATATATATATATATGAGGGATTCACATCCCCTCACTTTTGTATCCCCCATGCGTCCCTCTTTCGCATCCTTTGGATTTTGTTTAAGTCATCTAATCTTAACCGTTAATTTTTCAACGGTTAAGATTAGAAGACTTAAACAAGATCCAACGGGTGTTATCATGGGGATGCTTGGGGGATGTAAAAGTGAGGGGATGTAGATCCCTCATATATATATATATATATATATATATATATATATATATATATAAACACAGATCAAAAGTCCCGCCTGCAGAGCCCCGCGCCCCCCGCACCATCAGATCGGGGTGGGGGGTAGATGGGGGGGGGGGGCTCGATCCCATGGACGAGGGGCGGGCGGGGCTTCCACGGGGCTCCCGATCCGGACCCTATATATATATATATATATATATATATATATATATATATATATATATGACCATCCAAATGTTGCGTTGCAAGGACACTAAATGTTAAAAGATATGATATTGACACCGCCGACATGGCTACGTTGCTGGTTTTTGCTTGTCCTTGTGTATTTTGGAGAGTTCTTGTATCGTACGATATGCATGATACATTCAACTTGTAAGGACACATTTTGGAGTGTCTGCTTCCTAGCTTAGATGCAAACCCACTGGAAAATAACTTAAAACAATTTGTATGACTTTTGCTTGGTTTTGGGATATTCATTTTCTTGGATATCAAAAAAGTTATTTTTTTTAAAAAGCAGTATCAAATTTCACACTTTCTCATACATTGTCTTCTTTGCTTCTTAAATCCTCCCAACATCATTTTGTGCTGCATTAGAGTTATATAAGTTGCCATGAAAAGGGAAAGATAACACTGTTTACTTATTTCTAACTGGTCCCGAAATCATGGGTTCTAGTTTAAGGAAAATGGACCAGAATGATATTTTAGGGTCGGAACCTAGAAGATGTGGTCTCACTCAAATAAGGTTCTCATATAGGAAGCTCAACACGCCAGTATGTGGAGTCGTATAATAAGTGTTATGTTCTTGTAGGAGTACATAATATGTTTCCAATGCATACAGTTTTTTATTTATTTGCATCATTCTTAGAATGTAATACACTTCGAAATGCACCAAATGCATCATACGCTCGTTGGCCTTGACATAGTAGTGTGTGATATGAATTTGAATCCCCATAAAGTTAGAATCTCGTGCATCGCGATAAAGTTCGGCATCCATGTAAGGGTAATGCAAAATTTTGTGCACAGAATACATGGGTGCTCGGCTTTAGTGGGCTGCACGTGATTTTGGCTTTAGTGATCTGAATCCTGTATGAATTTGATGCACAATATATATATATATATATATATATATATATATATATATATATATATATATATATATATCCAAGCATAGCTTGGTGCATTCCATGACTTCAAAGGACATTCTAAAATATACTCTTTGTTGCCCATATTATGGAACATGAGCATATGATTCTTTTTCTTTAATCCAGAAGAATGTGTACAACTTCCATTTTGTCATTGTTTGTGACAGCTAGGCAGTTTACTAGGACAGATGAAATTATTTGTTACTCTGGACTGGTAATGATTATCCTACTCTTCCTTGAAGGTTTGGGATGCAACAGCAGCAGATCCAAAGTTGCTCGTGTTTCTGAAGTTGTATCGGAATACTGTACCTGTTCCAAGGCACTGGTGTCAGAAACGGAAGTTCTTACAGGTGAGTCATTGCATGTGACATGATTCATTATTTTTTGTGATGAACTTTACATCAACATATTTGCATGAAGATATCTGTGCTTTTGGAGCGGTCACACAAATGGGTGAGGAGAAGATAAAATCAAATAAGGTTTCACCCCTCTTATACATATATGTGATTCTTGCAGGAAGCCAGCAGTTACATTCATGGAGCCAGGACATGATGGTGTTTCCTAAGTGTTATATTTTTTACTTGCAAAGTCAGAATCTTTATGCATCATGATGCTCGAACTGAGTGACCCTTTTCTTATACTGCAGAGCTGTTGAGATGTTACAACTTACAACATGTTACATTTAAATTCTGTTCTGTCTTACCATATTAAACATGTGAAAAACAATACTAAATATTTCTTAGATTTTATCTGTACTTTATACAATTTTCTCTTTTGCAGGGTAAACGTGGTATTGAGAAACAACCTTTTAAACTTCCCGGCTTCATTGCGGCAACAGGAATAGAAAAAATGAGACAGGTAATGAAAAATATGTGTTGTAGATTATGCACAATGTGTCAATTTCAAGCTTCCAATTTGTTCACCAAAGGGACAAAGAACGTGAGGAGCCACTTCTTCTAAGTTTTCTATCATGGCGAAGCATAATACTTTGACTTGATCTTTCTTGCTTCTCGTTAGTTTTGTTTTTTCTTCTAGCTGTTAAATTTTTGCAAGCTGTTGAGTGTTGACTTGTGGTTTTTACCTACTTCTAGGCATACATTGAGAAAGAAGTCAGCAAGAAGCTAAAACAGAAGCAACGAGGGCACATGCAACCAAAAATGGGAAACATGGATATTGCTTACGAGGTTTGTTCTCTTCTCTTACGTTACTTCTAGTGACTTTTTCTAGCAAGTCACTTGCCTTAGTTTGACATCAAGTTTTACAATAGCCTGATTCGTCCGTTTTTTAACTTAATGCCTACGATATACTTTGCTAGTATCTTACGGTACACGATATGTATCTTACGATAGGATACAATATACTATCATTTTGATGCATATAGGCTGATAGGTAGTATCGATTTTTTTTACTTGAGTCGTGTAATGTTTTCTTAAGAATCTGAATTTTGGAACTAAATTTACTTGTAAAATGAAACAAATAAAAAATCTATGAGAAAATTATATTAAACTGTGTTCTTATATGGATTTAGAAGAAGTATATACCTAAACTCCTAGAGTTACTGTATCATACAATACATGATGTGATACATGATACACGGTACGATACACAAGCAAATCGATATAAGACACTATACCCGATACACGATACACGATACGACACACATGCAAATCGATATACAATACGATACATGTTTGATAACCTAGCCTATATCTAAACCATTAATCACAACAACAACAACAACAACAATGCCTTTATCCCAGAATTTTGGGGGTAAACCATTAATCACAACTGACAAAATATACTGTCCTTTGCATACATATTCTTTCATGCCAAGAACAGAAATCTGAATAAAGGCTGATATGTTTACTTTGTGCCTTGTTTTCGAAAAGCATCATTATTGCATCTAGATATTACTCAGTAAAAGATGTTCTCTTCACCATTGATGTTGCTTGAATTGCAGGATCTCAGTGATGCAATTTTCAGATATCAAACAAAGCCCAATCTCACTACACATGGTGATTTGTATCATGAAGGAAAAGAATTTGAGGTATTTTTACATCTTCATTGTTGAATGTGTGCTATATATAGCAAAGTTATTATGTAGTTTATGCATTTGATTTCACTTTGTGTTTTGCAAAATATAAAATAGTTTATGTCATTATTATATATGTCCCGAGCCTCCAATAGTTCTAAACATATATGTTTTTTTTTTTTGTGAATAGGCGTGAAACTAATGAGAATTGAATTACTTGTCCATCCCTGAAAGAAGGGAAGATTAAGTTACCATAAACTGTAACTATAGGGCATTTTTCTGTTTGAAACTTCCTTTTTCGACGATGACGTGAAACTACACCATTCTAGAAGTGGGAATTCCATACACACACTGGAGAGAGATACCTACTACTATCATGGTGTAGACTGCCGAAGGGGTAGAGCTACTCGAAATCAAAATGAGGATGTTCTACTCTTGTTTTAGGGGGTTATCATGTAGTTGAATTTAGCTTGGATTGCTAGTTGTAATGTTCTTTCAATCAAATTTAGCTGAAACACCAACCAAAATTTTTTTTTTGTCCCAAATGTTTAGGGTCGGCCATCTGGATCCTTTTCTTCCATTCAACTCCATTAAGTAAGCCCCAAAGTGTATTCTCTAGGAACTGATTTTTATAGGCTCGATATAATTTACTTGTATTTATTGTTAACTTTAGTGTTACTACACATGAAAAAAATAAAATGTTCGGACATGAGCGTATTTTGTTCTATGCAAGTAGTCCAGAGAAATCTACCTTTGTCGCACATCATTCTCTACCAAATAGCATACTACATTCGAGTGTCCGAAACATGTATGTTCAATTCCAAGTCCTGGGTAGGAATATATGGTCAAAAAGTTAGAATTTGGAACTCCAGATTCGATGTCCTGTTCGCATTACAGGTTAAAATGAGCACAGGACTTTAGGTGCTGGGTGCTTCCTTCATTGTATATATTACTCACGTTCATGCATATGTGAATATGGACTTGTTGTGGAGGATGGAAATGGCCGCTAGGCAGCTAGGAGGGGCCTAGTGTTTAGGGTCCTTGGTGATGCATGCTCAAGCAGGGCCTACACGGAGTAGAACTTCTGTTAATATTTAAAATACAAGGTAAGCATTTGTCATCAGATTAATAGAATTAGTACTCAATTTAGCCTCACACGGAACTACAAGCAGAAGTACGAGTTAAACATGATCTATAAGATGGACTTGTAAGGTTTAAGTATTTTATATCTATAATTGGGCAGTCTTGACATTGGATAATGTGATGAGACATGTGCTTGTCAGATAGCATGGTTAAATTACCAGGTTGGTGGAGTACATCTGTTGGCGAGTATATATCTCTACTATATACTAAGTATGCTTTAATAATTCTCCCCTTTACTAAGTTACTAACTGTGTAGATAGCTTGTTCACTCTGAATTTGACTATCATATGAGAGATTAAGAGATGCTTAAAATCCTCACCAAGTGTACCCATGAGTTGCATAAAACTTTGTTGAAATGGCTGATTAATATTGAATTTGATTAGATGCCAATGTTGTGTTAGAGGGATTCTGACCAGAATGGATGGATTGCTTGACCCAAGTTGTGTTAGAGGGATTCTGACTAGAATGGATTGCTTGACCAAATTGATTAAGATGAAGGCCTTGATATATCTGATATTGATGGTTAATGATAGAACTGATGATTGGACTATGGCAATGAAGGTTGTTATAGAGCATAAAATCGTCACGAAAAGTTCAAAAGAATCTAATTCAGAGCATACAAGCACATACTTGATGCCAACCCTTATGTGGCATGTGTTTGCTTCGAATTTGTTTGGCTTTTGGAACTATTAGTAGCAGCATAATGATCTCTCTGCAATATAACAGGTTAAGTTGAGAAAAATGAAACCGGGCATGCTGTCACATAAACTGAAAGAAGCTCTCGGTATGCCTGTTAGTGCTCCTCCTCCTTGGCTGATTAATATGCAGGTCAGTTGCTTAAACCTCCTCTTACAAATGTTTCTCAATTTCCTTTTCTTATTCAAGTTTAAATGCCGGTAACTACTTTTTTTCAGAGATATGGTCCTCCTCCGTCCTACCCACATCTTAAAATCCCAGGCCTTAATGCTCCTATACCTTCTGGAGCGAGCTTTGGTTATCATCCTGGAGGTTGGGGCAAACCTCCTGTTGATGAAGTAAGTCCTCCGAGTTCTTGAACCTGTTTTGGCATTTTCTCGTGCACATTTTAAATGACGCCCTAATATCTCCTTGTGTCTCTGATAACCAGTTTGGCCGTCCTTTATATGGTGATGTTTTCGGGGTTCAACAAAAAGACCAACCTGACTATGAGGTATTTTAGAATCTCAATTTTATCTTCTATTTTGGTAAACTGAAGCATTAGATTTTGTTGGGTTTATCTGGTACTATTTTTCAGCTGTTTATGTTTCAACGGGATTGTTTTTGTATTACACAATAGTAGTAATTCATTGGGTGGGATTTGATCATAGGAAGAGCCTGTTGACCGAAGCAAGCACTGGGGAGATTTGGAGAAAGAAGAGGTTGAAGTAGAGGAGGAGGAGGAAGAACAAATGGAAGAGGAGGAGAGAGAGGCAGGCATGCAGTCAGTTGATAGCCTCTCAAGGTGTGCATTATGTCACTTTATATTCTACCTCTAGTCTAGTCAATATCTTTTGTCTAATATCTACATAATCTGATATGCATTCTCATACACAGCACTCCCACTGGTGTGGAAACACCTGATGTCATTGACCTTCGAAAGCAACAGAGAAAAGAGCAAGAGAAACCCCTTTTTCAGGTAACACAGCTGAAGCATTTTTTCTGTTTTATTTTACGACATGGACTCTAGGTTTCATTGATCCTTCATTCGATTTTTTTTTCCAGGGTAAAGTATAAGTTTGTTGACTTTTTTTTTCTCTTTGTTTCTGTCATTTGAAGGTTCTTCAGGTGAAAGAAGAAACGATTGCTCCTGGAACATTGCTTGGAACAACTCACTCGTATGTGTTCTTCTTCTGTTGTTTATCATCAATGTGATAGTTTTTGTTTATGCAATAAATTCATAACTACACCTTTTTTCCTTACCTTTTGCGAGCCCTGGGTTCGAACCCAGGACCCCCAATAACCTCACCAGCCCCAATCGCTCGGCCATCCCCGGTGGCGATTTTATATTACACAATAACTCATAACTGTTCTATGGCTTCTCTTTTCTGTTAATATACTACATGTACTAATCATGGCTATTTTGGACCTGACAGACTTTTTTTGTGTGGAAATAGGTACAATCTTCCTGCCCAAGAGAAAACAGATACCAAAAGGGTAAGAAAGGCTTATCGTTGTTAATTTTCCGGTTGCAATTATTATGGACTGCTAATTGATCATGCAGTGATCTATATCATCATCATCTTGTTATTTTCCTTCTGCAGGTTGATCTTCTGCGTGGCCATAAATCAGAAAAAGTGGACGTCACCATACAACCAGATGATTTGGAAAGCATGCATGATGTTTTGCCAGCCAAGTAAGGAGAACCTATATAGATTTTAATGTGAGAATGTGGATGGGATCGAAGCCCTTTCTTATTTGTTTGTGATTTATAATGTGCAGGTATGAAGAAGCACGAGAGAAGGAGAGGCTACAGAACCAGAAGTTCGACTTCAGTGACATGGTTGCAGAGGTCTGTGTTATCATATAGCTGCCTTTTGTTCAATTGGATATTATTCTCTCTATTTTATGCTAAACTAGTTTTTAAATTGCTGCAGGCTGAGAGGAAGAGGAAGCGCAAGATGCAAGAGAAGGAAGGCAAATCAAAGAAGAAACACTTCAAATTTTAGAAGATTTGCCATGCCTAAGATTCTCATGTATCACCGAGTTTGACCTTGTATTCCACCTTGTAGAGAAATTGCTATTGCTGGAACTGGATGTGTAATGGCCAAAACATTAAACCTTAGTAAACTGTATGCAACAATTTGAGACAATTAACCTCCTACGTTGTCCTTATATTTCTGAAGATCTACTGTACCTGGAATTCATTTTCCTGTAGCTTAAGATGCTTTCTCGTCATCTAATTGTTTAGATTGCAGTAGTCTGAGCCATTGTGGCATCCTCATTTCCAGATTGAGTTATGAGAATCGCGGTAGTTCTGCCACTTCGCACCTGACTTCATGTACTGTCAAATAAATCTGGGTCTGTTTTGATTCAAGGATGTTCTTTTTAATCTTTTTCCGGTAAGGAAGATTCTACATTATATGTTCCGAAGAAAAGGGAATTCAAATTACAGGTATATTCTATGGATCCATTATGATCGCATCCATGGTCAAGTTACTTGTCTGGTTTTCTAATGCCCATGACTTTTCTTCATTGGGTCCTAGAAGTATAATCCCAAACCGAATATTGCATCAATATGGTGTACGTCAACATGTATTACAGTATTAGCACTGTTCTATAACTCCCTCTGAAACTGTATTCTTGTAGTTGTACGTGAGAGAGACGAACTTTTAGAGAATTGGGGAGGGGAGGGAACTTTCTCTAAATCTTAGAGAAAGACAATTTGTCAACTGAGTTGGCAAATTTACCAGAAGAGTTCGCCATCTGAGTTGGTGAATTTCACTTTTTTTTTTGAAATCCGTCTGAGTTGGCGAATTCTAATATAATTGTTTAAGATAACTGACCATTAGGCCAACGGTCGGATTGGGGTATACGGGGTCTATGAATAGAGATATTGGGTGAGAGATATTGGGTGAGGGATGGGGCTTCGTGGAGAGAAGAAGAAGAGTGGCGAGAAAGGATAGCATCAGCAAGCATGAATAATGGAGAGCATGTTAGTCTAATTTTTAGCCATTTTTATATTTATTACTATAAAATTAGTTTTATTTATTAACAAATGTATTTAATTAATTAGATAATCTATATTTACACATAAACCTTAAAACCTAAAACCTAACCCTAGCCCTAACCCTAAAATATCTAGGAATAGCCATTTTAACAATGGTCATTTGAAAGATGACGGGCCAAAATGACGAACGTATTCCCAGTGGGCCCACTACCGACAACCACAGATCTAGCTTGATGTTTTCTGGCCATGTAATTTTATTAAATTGAATTGTGTTAGTTATACGATTATATATTTTCTACGTATCCAACAATAACAAAATTTATATATTTTATCTATAGTTTACGATTAATGTCGATCTGCAAATGCGAGAGGATAGCATGTGGCAACTTGTCATGAGGTACATTGGTGTGGAGCCGCCATTAGATTTATGTTGTACTAGCTTAGTCAAGTTCAGTTCGCTCCACAACAACTTCATGGATCTAGAGCGTACTGTCGACATAGAGGTTTTTTGTGGATAAAAATCGGGTGTGAAGTTTAATATTAATGCCTATGAGACATATAATATTTTAGTTTAACTCATACCATTCGTGGATCATATTTTCAAGGCATGTGTTGCACGAGAGTCAACCTACTAGGCTTATGCGGTGAAGTTATTCTTCTCGACTCAACGAAAATAAGGTAAATGTGTACCTTTTACCATTGTTGGATAATTTGGTAGAACCTATTCATCATGCATGGGGGCAGCTACGTTAGCATATTTATATACCCGTCAGAGTTATTATATTCTTTGAAAGTTGCCTTCTTTTATTATTTTATGCTTCAAGTTTTCTTCTTTGGATGTTTGAAAAAGTAGACATTCTACTAATTCAGATCAGAGTTATTATATTCATAACAAAAAGGAAAATTATTATTGAGGAGTGTAAGTATAACATCAAAGATAACAAAAACGTAAAAAAATTAATTCATTATTATGAGTTATTACAACATCAAAGATAAAAGTTTACTCTCTTGGTTAGTTAGTACATGTTCTTCTGTTGTGTCATATCTCACCACAATTACTGCAATGGAGATCTTTTGTCTGTAAATCCTTCATTATGATGTGGTTCGTCTTTAGTCTCCTAACTTTTTGTCGTACATTTGGTACTCCAATTTGGCCTCTAACTAATACACTTTGAGGAGTGTAAGAGACTGTAATTGGTTCCATGCGTGGCTCATCTACAATTCGTAATTTTTCAATAGCAAATAGTGCATGATAAAAACTTTCAATACTTACATTACAAGACTTACACACGTGGACACAAGGTAGATAAATATGATACCACCTTAAACATGATAAAATGGTTTAAGCGAATCACATATATTTTACTTGTTTTATTATCTAATATTTCAAACGTAACATTATTATTACACAATATTTGAAAAATGGTGTACTTATCTTTTGATGCGGACCATAGTTTTTAACATTTTTGGACTAGTCTATTTCCAAATTCTCAACAATTTCTCTATATTTGCCATGAAGTGATATACTCTTGGCTATAATACCATTAAGTAATGTTGTTACTGATTTATCACATAAATTTTTAATAAGTTATTGAACATTCAGTAAGATTTGAAGTGTTATTAATATCGAATTTAGGGCACATAACATAAGTTGTTATCAAATGCTCAAAATTACGAATTTTATCACTTATACCAATAATTCATTTAAAAACACTCATGCTTTCATCTTTACTCTGCATCAGTATCATTATAAGATCATGCAAACTTATGTTATCATCCTTGTTGCTTTACTCCAGTTACTTGAGTTTTTAAATTTTGTTTAAATGTTGAATACAAAAACATGTGGCAATTCTAGAGAAGTTACATGCACGTCATTTATGAATCTTTTTTGTTTATCTCATTTAAATGAAATCATATTCCGTTCACTAAAAATCTTTCAAAATAAGTTCAAACTGTTTAAAAACCATATCCATGAATCAATATTTTGACTTTCAACAACAACATTGTAGTGCCTTACTCCATCATCATGCCCCGTTCCTCGTTCGCGAGGGGCGCGATTAAGAATATTGTCGGTATCAATTGATCGGGACATATTGAATCAAGATTCTTTCTTCGTTATGGATCGGTTTCTTCGAAATCCAGTTCCATATTCATCGGATTGCATCTCGAGGAAGGAATACGGCTGAGTCGCGAGAGACCTCTCTTCTGTATTGTTTACGATGTCGTACTTGTCCCTTTTCGCGTTGGTTTTATGAATGCATTTATGAAAATGTTTTCGATGGATTTTATTGCTTGCGTTTTTTGAACTTCGCAGTTTATATAGAATTCTGGGAGAAATAAAGGAGTATTGATCCTTTGCTTATGCGATTGTAGGTGATCGCGTAGGTGACATATAGTGTAGACGACCTCTTTCTCTTACCTCATTCAATTAACGGTGAGTGGCTTGACCTTTCTCTTATTGACCTTCTTGCTCTTCAATAAATCACGAACCGGTAAAATAAAATATTAGATGTAAATGCATAGACACAACATTGAAATGCTTATAATCAGTAGAATTATGAATCATAGAACTGTTGCATGTTTACTTATGTATACTTGCTATAGAATTGTTATCATGAAACTGCTACATGCTTGCTTATGTTATATCTGCAAAAGAATTGAGTTAAACAAAGAATGAATCGATAAATGAATATTGCAATGATAAGACAGGAATACACTAAAAATGGTTAAGTGTCTTATGAATTCTTAGACCATGCTTGAGTAACTAGTTTAGTTTCGTATGATCATGGACAACTTGTGCACAAGATTTTAGTTTTCCCGAACAACAACATGGGAGGTACGGGACCGATTCGACCTAAGCAAAAACATGATAGCTATGTAGTGCCCCGCTCCGTGAAGGCGCTATATAGATAGAGAAATTGAATTACTGGCTATGGAGCAGAAGACGATTGATCTGGATAAGTGGATAAGGACTTCACTTTCTGATTCTTTCACACCTAATAAGGAATCCATAAGTTTTGATGATTGTTTATTGCTAAGAGCAAGTTCATAATCATTAAGAATATTAGTACAACGACTTAGTATACTTTAAAAGAGAATTTGCATGTTGCTTAATGATAGAATCCTTGCTATATTAAGTCAAGGTAAGATGATTGCATGCTGAAGTAGATTGTCACCACAATTGTAATCATTGCCATGCTTAATAAGAAGAAAAAGAAGCTTACATGTCCCTATCGTATGTTACCAAGAGTAGAGTTGCTACTTAATATTTTAGAACTGTTGCCATACTTGTGTAAGTAAAGATTGTTTATATGTCCCTTTATCATATAATGCAAAGATAAAATTGTATGAAAGGCACTTGTGTTGTTAAAAGAGATGATACGGCTTGTCCGTATAGAGAAAAGAAGAGCTATTGGCTCTCTGATATGATAAGAAGAGAAAAGATAGAAATATTTGTTGATCGATAAATTGCTGCATAATAGAGTTTTTATCTGATAGAAGTTGCATTCGTGCATTCGGTCTGGACAACTTGTGCACAAGGATGTAATCTTTTGATCGATCTCCGGGACACCAAGATCGCTCGACTTAGGAGGAAACATAATCTTTATTGCTTTTGTCTTTCACTGATTCAAAAGATGAACGCTCGTATTTGATAGATAAATATAGAGTATCCCCATGGCCATGGTAGTTATATGCACAAGTATAGCAACCATCAGCCAAGCCATATAACTACAACCTTGCCTAAAGTTGCTCGTCCTTCCCTCGACCCTAATAGTAATATCGTGACCTTCTAGTCATTTGAGCTTGAAAGATGAGTAAGATCTTACCCTTGGGTAAACCACAAACCTATGAGACTATCTAATCTTTATGAATCATTTATTGTGAGTCTCCAAATATTCATCTTGATTCTTGGCTTAACTAGCAACCCGTATGCCTTAACTCAAACCTTACTTGACTAGGCCCCCACAGTTTAGACAGAGAAGAATAGACCAAAACAAGGACAAGCATTGCAAGGACCATGGTAGACACCCATTCCAAGATTAGAGATTCAACATATGTTACTCTAGGTACAAAATTCTATTATCAAAGAAGTGACATAATATTAGAACAACACATTCACCAGCTTAGACAAAATCTGTAGCATGATGCCCCGTCATTATGTTGTATTAGTAATCAACAAGTGATGCATGAGCACTACATTTAATACCTCTAGAACGCTTGTGACTATAGTCTGGCAGGTTTGACACAAATAGAAATTCATGACTTAGTAGTTAGGGATCATTCTTATGATGTTCTTTAGAGTTCGTTATTCCACCGATAGACTCTCGTATACCATGGACAAGCGGGCCATTCCATCTTATCGACTCAGGTACCACTTTACGCGATCATTTCCATTTATTAGGACTCAGGGTACAATCCTCGAAAGTGATTCACAACTACCCTATCATGTTATCGATCACATCGTGACTTATTATTACAAAATATTAAGGTACGATATCGCGACTCAAATATTTCTAACCTCATTATTCCTAAAACCATATCCTAGTCTCTAGAGTGAATAGATTGTAAGCCATTCTTACTTTTAGAAATTTGGGGATCACCGATTGATTGAGGTAAATTGGTTCTCATTAGGATGATAAATTAGTGACTCGTGAACTCCCACTTTCTTTTAGATCTTTTGGTGTCCCTTACCGTGACTTTGATATTTGAAGTGTAATACTAGTTGTTACCTTCCAACAAAATTTATATACAAAACTTAAACGAGTCCACCTTCAAGTAGACATATCATGTCCCACACAAACACATCTCCTTGGACTCTATTATTATGATACGACTTTCAGGTCAAAAGGGACTAGCGATAACCCTTACCATAACACCGATGTACTTTCGGACTGCAGTTAGATATCCAACCTTGACTCAAATCTTTTGGCCCAATATATGGTTGTAATCTACTCAAAGCCCTCTACGCACATGCCACTAGTGTGCCACTCAATAGAGGCCTTGTGTGCTACTTAAATACAAAAGTCACGGAAGGCGCATCTCACGACTTACAGAACCTATTCTACCAACCCGACGAGAAATTTGCCCAACCACTTGAATTTGAACCTATTCTACATTATCCTAACCTAATAGGGATGGTTTAAAATTTCACAAAATTTTGTCCAGCCACTATAGATTAAAATCTAAAGTTCATGCAATCAAAGATTGAAGTCTAATTAGGGAACCTATTGAGACTCAGTTAAACCCATCATAGCCCATCGCCATATTGGGACTATAAAACCAAACATGATGAAATAGGCCCTCACCCCTATTATGTAGGTCCTACCTCTTGGCCCACTAATTCTCCTTCCATAGATTTTGTAACTGCATCTCTTCGTAGCCTATGTTATGCATCTCTCGGTACCAACTTGCTTCCGGATATACTTGACCAAGACCTCTCATACTGTTTTGACCAAACATAATTAATATATGGGCCATATTAAATAGATAATACCCAGACTTCCTATAGAGTCTGTGACTATGACTGGAAATACCTCATACTTCTTATACCTCCTTGAAATTTGACCTTCTTAGAAGCCCTATTACTGTGCTTTTCCCGATTAACCAACTTCTATAAGTTGGGTAGAACATTGAACTTATTATACTCTACCTCCCAGAATGGGATTACAATCGTGACCGTTCTTCCGTCTGTATGAAATTTATGAAATGATCTTTTATTTTGCATTTTATATCCCTTTGCTCGTGCGTTTAGATAACTACGGTAACAGATTGCAACCTAAATTCTTCAAGTCAATCATAGAATCATTTTTGTTTAAATTAATAGCAAATTTTTTTTGAGGCAAATAGATCGTAAGCCTCTCTAAGGAACATAAGATTTTTGAAATTTACAAGTGGTTGGAAATGATTGGTTCCAATTAGACTAATAATTCAATGGTTCATAACGTCGACCCATATTCGTATCATGTGATACCCTCGATCGTGATTTTGATAATTGAAGCACAACGCTAGCCTTTTCTTTCGACAAAGTTCACACTCACGAACTAGACTAGTCATGCTACTCACATGACATACATGTCCTACGCAAACTAACTTTCCAGTGCTCCATTTAAAAATTACACCATGTGTATGATACATTGTTTACTCAAAATAAACCATAGAGACCCAAATTCGACCTATTCGATTTCACCCATGCAAATATCGACCCATTCCCTTAAATAAACTGAATACTCAAGATCTATGCAAGACGCACACCTATGACGTATGCCTTCCAACAAGCAAGCGCATGCCTCCTACACAACACCAAACATCAGCCCACACATATTAGTCGTTTTGACTCAGAGTTTTTATAACACTTGTCTAATCATATTCTATAGCCTGGGTTCTTTAATTATCATCGATTCTCATCACTTCACCATAAATTCTTCTTCCCTAAGTTTCAAGCTCAATTCTTAGTTTCCCATGTTAGACGTAGAACGAATCCTTCTGAATCGACACACCTTAGTATATTCCAACAAGAGGTCGCTAGCAGCTTGTCAGAAGCATGACCCCTAGAGTGACAATGTTTGATTGTAGTAACTTTCTTATAGTTGTTATTGACCAAGAACGTTATGGTGTTATCGAGATTCACTTAGAATCCAAGATTGCGGTCAGAACTGTCCATTATTTTCGTGCCCCTCCCTAGAAATTGTCCTCCGCAAGGTCTTGTAATGACGACGATCTTTACGGGTGGCCAACTTCTATAAGTTGGGTAGAGTCTGGAAGGAAGCTTACCCCATCTTGTAGAATATGAGGTCAATTGGGATTCCTATGACAACCACCCCTCCAACCTTTCAAAAATTGAGCTAAGATTTGACGTACCTACTATCCCTCCGTACAAAATCTCGCAATTCTTGATATTATGATTATTTTTAATTTCGAGGACGAAATTGTCATAAGTTGGGTAGGATGTAAAATCTCTTATAATTTAAAGGAATATTTAAATTATTTTTGGATTTATTTAATTCTAATTTATTTTTATTTTATTTATATTATATAAAAGGACTATAGCCATAGTTGAGTTTGAATATGCAAGACGACTATAAAGTATGGCATGCCTAGCGTAGTCGGGTGCTTTAACTAGTATGCTAGCCATGTTAGGAATGCCATGGTCATATTGTAATCTCTTGCATGTTAACCATTCAAATTATGGCACAAGTTATATTTTTATTTAATTAATTAGTTAAGAAAGCCTTTATGACTTTTTAGGAGACCCGATTGCACCAAACCTTTTCAAACCTCTTCCAAGCCAAACCCAACCCTATGTAGGCATGTTGGGCATTAATAAATATTAATAATTACATCTATTTGTATTTAATTCAGATTTTGTAGTGTAATTACATAGATAGAATTAAATAGTTCTATATTAGGAAACCCCTTTTTAAATCCTCAATCCAATCAACTTGCCAACTCACCAAACAACCAAATCATACCAAGTGGACCCCCACCATGCTAATTTTGGCCAATCAACCCCGCCATGGCCGAATACATCAAATTAAATAGAATTTAAATCCTAGATTGCCTAAAATTTATTTAAGGATATGTTTAAATATACCAACTTATCCCAAACCTTAACCAAATCCTAATCTTTCTCTCCCTCACCTTTGGCCGACCAAAACCTCTCTCCCTCTCCATAATTTCGGCAGCAACAAACTTCCCATAGCATCTATACATCATCTCCTCCATTGCACATCTCTCCATCCTTCACAAAAACTCATCTCCTCCACCATACATCCCCGAAATCCCTCAAAACAAATCCTAAAAATTCCATCTCCCCCATCCAATCCTCTATAGACATTATCAACTCTCCTATGCTCACCAATATAGGATTAGCAAGTGAGGATAGCGGAAAAGATTGGAGCTTTGGTGAAGAGAAGTCATCATCACCCTTTCTAGCAAGGATCTTTGGTAAGAACCCAAATCTTTTCTTCTAAAAACCTTTGCTAAAATTCTGTAGAAAATATGTTATTAATTCTGTAAAAATCATATTTTGATGGCTTTTGTTAGGTATAATCATCCATAAAGGTTTTGAAATATATTCGTAATATTCATGTGTCGGTAGGATCAAAATTAACCCCATTGTAAAGGAACTATGAGTTATTGGTGCCTATTTTCGAAACTGAATTTATGTGTGTTCATATACATAAATTAGGATTTTAAAGTATTTTTCATGATTTTAGCAACTCAAATCTGGTCGAAAAAATTGTAGGTCAAAACTAGCTAATTTCGGGTAACCGGCTGACCTAGAATGTTCCAAACTTGTAGTATAACTCAACCCTTGTACCTCTGATATTATTCTATGAAATAAATTATTTTATTGCTTTTTCAAATATATTTTTGGTTATTTTAGCAATTTTGAGTCATTAACTATGTTCCGGGTGTGTTTCGGGTAGACTAGCTGACTTATTAATCAACTAGTCATAAATGTATTTAGAAATATTAATTCTAGAATTTCAGAGATAAATCTATAAAAAATTAGTTTAAATATTATTTTTATGCTTTTTATATGATTTTTAAGTATGTTATTGAAGTAGGGGCATAACCGACTAACTAAAGTTAGAAACCCTAAAACTGTGTTTCGATGTCTCGTGGAACCTGTGTGTGATTGTACGAATCTAAATGGTTCCACGAGAGATCGAATATAATTTTAACACATTACTTTGACTAATTAAGTCGTATCGTAAGTTTCATAAGTAGTGACTTAATTTAGTTAATTAATTATCTAGGAGTGTCGGGTTCCGGAGGCGTGGACGCGGGAGCGACATTTTATATTTACAGCACAAAATCAGACAAGATACCTTACCATAATTACTGCTTACATTTAGTTACATTTTATTATTCTGTTATTATTTTCTGTACTTTTATTTTCAGTTATTTATTTTTCTTCTTGCTTGTGGACCTAGAGTTAAGAGACTTCCATCAATAGAATGCATGTCATTGACTTTGTCACGATTGTATCACGAGTTGTGTGTGAGTTGTGAGTATCATGTAGTGGTCACTTGCGTGTTGGCTGATCACCCGTGCGCATGCGTAGGAATAACTGTTAATAGACGCAGGTTAGAAGACTTGACAGTTATTGAATATAAACCGTTTTGTGGAAACGACACGTATTGGTGTGTCGTGGTTACGATGCATGTATAATATCATTGGGGGGAGGGGAAAGCTACTAGCGTAGGGGCTACATTTACTATTTATACACATTATGGGTAATAGTAACTCGGATGAGCACTACGTGCTGCCCGACCGATAGTATCTCGGATGAGGGCTACTTGACGGCCACTCTTTATTACTTGCTTGCGTGAATCTGTACAGCCCATGCGTAGAACTTTGTCCTCAAAGTGCATATCACATAGATGGTTAGGTACCTTGTTGTGTTGTAGTTTATAGTATTTTTTACTTATGCAGTTACATGGCATGTTCTTCCTGTATCTTGTTACGTCCCTCTGAGGACCTGGTTATCTCTCCAGGTGTATGCTTTCATGATTTACTGCAGGTGTTCTAGCCAAGGCCGTGATCTTCTCCCTTCCTTCAAAGAGAATTGCGCTTGGTTCATTTGATATTTTATCGATTCACTTCCTGTACATTTTATTTTGAGATAGTTGGTAGTGGACTTTGTCTCCGCCCAACGTTTGTACAAATGACTTTAATAAGTTGATTTTATGATATATTGGTTTGTGGATGAGATTAGCTTCATGGTTACTATATTTTACAGCTTATGTGTACATACGAGATATCCATATATTGGAGTATACTTCGTATGCTGACAGCGGGCATGATACATTTCTAGTCCCACATATTTTGGGACTGGGGCGTTACATTTTCATCACTACAGCAGAAGCCTTTAGCAGAAATCTCAACAACATGGTGAGATCCCCCCCCCCCCCCGCTTCAAGCACTTCCACACTACCAGCGGCTACCTGATTATCACACACTTGGCTTATGCTGACGACATCATCATTTTCTCTTTTGGAGAGCTGGGTTCCGTGGAGCTTGTTAACACCACGCTCTAAAGATACATCAGATGTTCCGGCCAATGTGTCAACTCCACCAAAAGTGTCATTTATGCTCATCACACTGCTGAGAGAGAACACACCAATTTACTCACTAATATAACTTCCTTCTCCGTGGAGTACCCTCCTTTCACGTATCTGGGGTGCCCGCTAGTGTACGATAAATCTAACGCGACCCTCTACAACGGGTTAGTGGAGAAAATAAGGAAAAGAATCGAGGGATGGCACAACACAATTCTTTTACCTGGTCGTAAGATCATCTTGATCCAGTACGTGCTCTCTTCCATCCCGGTCTACACCCTGGCCACGTGCTCCCCTCTGAAGAAAGTCATCACTAACATTGAAAATCTCTTCTCCAACTTCTTATGAGGCCACTGTGACGGCAAGGATAAGCATCATTGGGCAAGTTGGGACACCATGGCTAGACCCACGGATGAGGACGGTCTTGGTTTTAGCAGGCTGGCCTACGTCGTGGATGCATGCTCCATAAAAATGTAGTGGAAGCTTCGGAAGAATCGAACATTGTGGGCTAGATTCATGAAGGCTAGGTATTTCAAAAATATTCACTCGTCCTTCGCTTCCAGCAACAACAGATCCTCGGCATCGTGGAGACGTATTCTGAATGGTAGGTTGCTTGCTGAACCTTTGATCCGTCTTAAGGTAGACAAGGACGACTCATTATTATATCTTGGGAGATAGACAAGAGATGACCTCATGACCCCCACATCGGGTGCACCATCCAATGCTACCATTAGAGATGTATGGACCAGTGAGGGGGGTTGGAACCGGGAAAGGATCTTGGATTGGATTGGAGAGGAGGCCGTCGCGACTATCGCCGAATCTGGTGCTATGATTGGCACAGATCCAGACAGCTTGAAGTAGTCCCTTTCGACTAATGGATCATTCTCCTTGGCCTCAACTCGTCGTGCAGTTCATGGCCTCGATAACCCTTCTCCCATATCTAGGGTGTTTTGGCAATCATGCATTCCTAAGAAGCGGTCTTTCCTGATGTGGAGAGCGATTCGTAGGAAACTACCCACAGACGATGCCCTCGTCACCATCGACTTCAGTTTAGCTTCTGCTTATCATTACTGCCCGAAAAGAAAGGTCGACTCTGTTGAGCACATTTTTCATAGTGGTCACCTGCCTATGACAGTCTAGGACAGGCTCACTAACCTTTGTCTCCTGAACCAAGATGATGAGGGCTTCAACGATCTCCTTGCTGCTTGGGGTAAAGCATAGCACGGTGTAAGCCTCTTGAATTTTAGGGATTTATTTTTGATTTTTCTAAAAGAATTATTTTCGATAATAATTTTTATTTGATTATTCTTGATCATTAAATGCTCTTTTTCGTGACTTTGATTTCTGGAGCGTCAGAGATGTCAATCTCTGAAAACTTTCTTTATGAGTTTGTAGTAGACAAGATTATCTTCATTTTGATATATCATGTCCCACTCAAACTTGTTTCCTTATGCTCTTTTGGCATCACACAACTTCCGATCAATTTGGCTAATTTATCATCTGTCGTAATTTGTGACTTAACTTTCAATTTAATTTTGGGGTCCGACATCGGTCCAATCAAATCGACCCAATATATGGTTCTAACATGTTTTGAGCCTATTATGAATGTGCCATTTGTGTGCCACACAATTGATCTCCCTCGTGCTTCTATTTCATCCGTGATTAAAAATGGCTTAAATTTGTATTATGGCTAAATTTTAGCCCAAACTCAACCAAACTTGTCCCAAAACCCAACCCAATTTTATGTGACCCCTCAAATGACTACCCATAAACCCCACTAGTATACCGCTCCTTCTTCCTTAACAAAAATATCTCTCACACTCTCTCTCTCTATCTCATTATACTCACCTCCCACATCCCATCACAGCCGACCACTCCTCCTCTCCTTCTTCTTCTTCTTCTTCACTTATTCTTCTTCATTTCTTCTTCTTCTTTATGGTCTCACCATCACCATAACCATCATCATCATCACCATTATCATCATCAACACCACCACTATCACTCTCACCATTACCACCCTCACCATCTTCTTCTCCTCCTCCTTTCCTCCTCTCCTCACGCAGCAAGTCGACCAGCAGCAACAGCAATTGCGGCCAGCAATAGCAGAAGTGCAGCAGCTGTAGTAGCACAGCAGCAGCGGCCGGCAGGCGTGTGCCGCCCTATGGTCGACCCTCGACCTCCGGCGAACCCATGACATGGTTCCCATGCCTCACACCTTCGTCCCCGATGCGAGGAACAATCGATCCATGCGTTTTGTACGAGATCCCGTCGGCACGCTCGAGAAATCGAAGTCCAGAATTGTTCCTCGGGACAGCGACTTTGTGTGCATTTTTTGAGAAATCCGACTGTTGGATCGTCGAATCGTTTCTTCCATCACAATCTTAGTATATCTCTCTTCACTCCCCTGAAGTTTCCACCATTAATTCTATTGTTTGCTATGTCAAATTCGGCCACCAAGGTGACCGTTTAAATTGTGTTATTTTTGGACATTTTTGTAGAGCCAACTTTGTCGACTCGTATCTCCGCCATTGCAGCTTCGTTTGGTGTGCCACCAGTTCCTATGCACAGCTGGCATAGCCCTCTTCCTGTCCTTTATGTTTTGTTTCTTTGTGAGCTTGTTTGATTAGTTGAATTTGAAGTCAAAGTTGGTCGTCCGAATTCGTAATTTCCAACTTGTAAAATTCTACTTTTGAACCCGAAACTCCGGATTCAAATTCTGACACCACCAGTAGACTCATGGCATTGTTCTGGCACGATTTCATATAAAGTTTGTTAGATTTGGAGGACGTGGGCCCTGACACGTATTTCGGTACAAGGTAGGCTCCCAGTCCGAGTCAACAGGTCTTTTTGAGATCGGCTCATCGGAGTCCAATTTCGGATATACCGTTGAGTTTGTATCGTCATTCTGGAAACGATACATGATTTGCTGAATTTTGTGGACATTGGCACCGACATGCATTTATGTGCAAATCGAATTCCAATATCCGGGTCAACGGGCCATTTTGAGATCGGGTCATCGAAATCCAATTCTGGATATATCGTTGGGTTCGTATCATCATTATGGATTTGTGAACATATTTTTGCTAGATTTTGAGGACTTTTATCCTGGCACATTTTTTGGTGCAAAGTGGGTCCAACGCGGACACCATTTTGACTAGAATTTTTTTTTTGTTCATGTATCCAAATTGGACTTATAGGGAGGCTATTCTAGCTATTTTGACCATTCTGGACACGTTGGTGATAGTTATTTCATCATTCGACAACATCCGAAGACTTTTTTTTCCTTATTTATCACAATTTGTTATAATCCTTCTCTTTTGGTTCGTATTTTGAGATCCGTACATCGAAATTGAGATACGTCGATTCCAGCAATTTTATACCACTAAAATTGATAAGTTGTCTATGTGGATGATTATAGAGACTAGCTTTGACCTAGTTTAACCTAGAGTGGACTAGGAGTCGACCAAATGACCAAAGTTAAATGTAAGTCAACATTTGATGATTGAGTTTTACCTAGAATAGGCCTAGAAGCATAGGATTAATGTATTTATATATATTGTTTACTCTAGATCACTAAGTAACTCTGTATATTCATATTAGGTCTCTATGACGTCGGTTTAGGCATAGACCCTCACTTATTGCTCAGGACAGCAGGCGAGTACATTCTCTGATAGTTTTTATTGTCTTGATATCTGATATATTTGATTCAGTTGTAGTATTTTATTTGATTCCCGACACGATAGTACACGGACTAGTATATGTCGAATCCTGTCATGAGATGTCATTTCTGGGTTACTATGGTATATTGGTACATTGTTCGATCTTGTTTTCTTGTACTTGTATAGAGGCCGATTCCTAAGAAAATTTGCTACCCTCTTAGAGAATCTTGCATCATGATGTGACATATCCGAATCCATTATACTATTCGGAGATGGGGAGTTATTAGAGGTTATGTGATCATACCCCACTGGTTACTATATGCATCATAGCTTTACACTCGCTTTACTTAGGGTAAAGCCTGACCTGATACTACTTGTACCATAGCTTTACTTTTTGGCCGGCTTGATCTCCAGGTTTACCTGCGCTTGTTCTTGTACCATAGCCGGTCAAATGAAAGAGCCTAATCATGACCCAAGCCGATCACATAATGCTCTAATATCTCAAGGCACCGTTTATGTTTACATTATACATCAGATATTACTTTACTGTTCAACATTACAGTATTTCATACCCTTAATCCAGTTTTACATATCCAGTTTATATTCCAGTTTTGATATTTCATCTTGTATTTCATTATAATTGTCTCTTATAGAATTTGTCAATTTATTTGGAACTGCCGTTAGTTTATGTACTCGTTTTTATCCTGACTGGATACGTTGACAATATTTTTAGGAGTTGTTATGCCCATATTTTTGGACTACATGATGATGCTAGCTGGGGCAGATCTCGATATTCTTTTACCGTGAGTTATCTCCCAGGAGTTCTAGGTCTGGTAGTTATTTTAGTTATTGTTTTTCCTTCGTTTCATTTCTTGTCTCATATGATCCTTTATAGATTCTAGTTGTTCTAGTGATATTATTATCTTCTTGTCTTATCTTCCTTAGCATTTATGATGTGATATGAGTACCTTTATAGTTATGGATCTTTTAGATGTTGTAGTTAGTATCGGATACATGACAGTGCTCTACAGTCGATACTGCGACATAGGCTGGGCGTGGCCTACGTATTCGTACCCGTATATCCAGGTGCGGGTCGTGAGGCATGGCCACCAGATCGTCGCAGCCGTCGCCACTTGGGTTATTTGGAAGAACATAAACAAATACAGATACGAGGGGCGATAGTACACCACTACTCAACTGCGTAACGAAGTCCACAGACAGATTTTTCAAGACTAGCAGACACTGCAAGCACGTCTGGGCAGATTTTTGGACGCCCCTGTACAGCTGTCTTTTTCTTCCTGGCCCATGATCGGGGTGTTATTCTCCATCTTTTTGCTTTCTCTTTTTGGTCCATTTTTTGGGTGTTGTACCCTATCGTTTTGCTTTATGGGCTTACTTGTAAAGGCTTCGGAATTTTTGCCTTCTAGATGAATAAATTCTCGGTGTTATATATATATATATATATATATATATATATAAAGGAAAGTTTATTGATCGTTAAAACGAGGACAGATACATCAGACTAAACCTCGCAGACGAAATACAAAACAACTTCACGACTCTTAAAGCCGACCTATTTCCCACTTTCTGCACTTGCTCTTGCTCTGAGAGGCGAAACTAAGATGCATAGTGTAACACCCTGTTTTCTGAAATTAGGGATTTTTTGAAAAATTATTATTTTTATTATTTATTAATGGTGTTTAGGGCATGATATGATCTATGGTGATTTCTAGTGTAATTAGAACCATCTTCTAAGTCATGCTAAGTCATGACTTATGACTTTGTGATTTTGTTAGTATAACTTAGTGTAAACCCTAGTTTTCCTTAACCTAGAAGTTGCCATGACCATGTGAGCTTAGCCATAGGCTTAGAACATCAAATTAGTAATTTTTGGCCAAAAGGGTATTTTGGTAATTTTCTAGGAATTATTTGAAATTATTTGTATTTATGTGTTTTTATTATTGTCTAATTAGTGTTAAGTGTCATGAGAGCCCTAACCAAGTTTAGCCTAACCTAGAGATTAGTTACTAACCTAGAATGATAAGGGGATAGATATTAGTCATGGGTTAAAGTAGGAAAAATATCTTGATATTCACTTTATTGGATATTTTCCACTAAACACTCAAAATATCACCCCTTGCCATGAAAGTCCTTGCCTTAACCTAGAAGAAAGGCCAAGGACACCCCCCTTGTCTTGGCCGGCCATAGGGCACCCCCTAGCCCTACACCATCCTATATTAACCCATTGTATCATTCATGAACATTTTTACATGAATTTTAACCCTTGAAATTCCTATTTCTTCACAAGACCACAACTTGATCAATTTTGATCTAAATCACCTCTAGTTTCTTGCATTGGACTCCCCTATACTAGAGGGTACTAGTTAGGGCCTGCTATCAAGGAATTTGGGAGCTTTGGACATCACCAAGTTGAAGAAAGCACACCCCCTTTTCATTGATTTTCCTTGGATTTGCACAAATAGGTAAATGCCCTCAAACTTAGTTAAAATCCTGTTTTTTCTTCATAGATGCATTCATATAGGACTACCATAACTATAGGTCAAGTTTGGTAAAATTTAGGGTTGGTTTGGTGTCCGTATCGGATACGTATCTGTGTTTGAAAACCCTTGTTTGATGAAATGCCACAAAGGATTTGTTTTTGTTAAAATGTAGAACAAATTACATTTTTGGGTAGCCCTAGACTAGTAGGTTACAACCCTAACTTACTGAGCACGTTTTCGTGCTGTGTCCGTGTCCAAATTGGACACGAACACACTGTTAAACATCACAATGTGCACACTTTAATCCCCTGCTACCCGACACTGATTTCTTCACGAATTGGACACGTGGACACGTGCCACTTGGCACAGACCTAGGGGCAATGTCTGACAAGACACCCCCAAAGTCTCGTGTCTAGTCGTGTCGTGTCGTGTCGAGTGAGAAAACTCACTCGCACTGGTCGAGCACATCCTGTGCACGAGTGCACAGACCTCACTGACACGACTTTGTAACTTAGACACGACACAACTTGGACACTGGACCATGACACTGACACATAACCCTAGACCTACCCTACCTACTGACACGAGCACGACACACAATATTGTGTGTGTCGTGTCCACGAGACACGTGCATCTCTGCACGACGCGGTGCTAAACCGCGTATATCAGTCGAGTTTTCTCGACTGATACGGGTCTCGTGTCGACTCTGTGAGACACGTGGACACCGTGCAGACACACTGACACCTAGCCTGACCCTAGACGAACCTAGGGACACGACCACGAGACACGAGGACGTGTGTGTCGTGTCCTAGAGCTAGTTGCACACGTGCACGATACTGTATTTGTGAGTGTGTGCACTGTGTTTACCCGATTGGGTTTTTAAGTGTTTGGACACGCCGTGTCGTGTCGTGGTGGTCTGCCATTGACACACATGACACGTATATGTATGGGGCACCAGTTACCAACCAATAGGATCGAGCCTTAGCTCGGTTTCGGGTGTGTAAATCGAGTTACCTAGTATCGAGTGCACTGTGCACAGTTCCAGTTTTTGGGTTTATTCCAGTTTTGCAAAATCGAATTTCAAATCGATTTTGATTCTGATTTATACATGTATTAGTGTATTTCTAGTATATATATGTAGTATATATGTATGTGAGAGTGTGGGTGAGTTTTGAGGGTTTGTAGTAGTGTATATGTGTAGTTGTGGTGTATATACATATATATGTATATATGTCATTGTGTGTGTGTGTGTTTGGGAGCATTTCCTGTCCAGGAATTCTGGAACCCTTTCCCCCCCTTGCTGTGTACAGCAGCTCTCTCTCTTACTCTAAGTCTTTCACCCTCTCTCTATATATATATGTAATATATAAATAGGTTATATATATATATATATATATATATATATATATATATATATATATATATATATATATATATATATATATATATATATATATATATATGATATATACATTTTGGTATTAGATTCTTAGTGTCATTATATATATATATATATGGGTGATTGGAATATATATAGTTGAGGATATATATATATATATGGGTTTATATATATATGGAATGTATATATATGTATATATTATAGTTGTCTATATATGTATATATTTTAGGTATAAATGTGGGTACTATATATATTGGGTATTATATATATATATATATATATTGTATTAGTTCATATTAGTGTCATTATATATATTGTGTCTATACATAGATACCTAGGGTGAATGGGAATTTCATAGGCTATAGGCCTATGTGTTTATGTGGTATGTGTGTATATATATATATATATATATATATATATATATATATATATATATATATATATATATATATATATTTTGTATTAGATCATTGTGTCATTTTATATATATATGTGAGTGTGGGTTTTGGTATTGTATATAGAGTGTTCATATTGATATATAGGTAGTAGGTAGATAGTGTCTATCTATATTTTTTTTTTCTATATATATATAGATATATATATATATATATATATATATATATATATATATATATATATATATATATATATATAAAAATATATATATATATATATATATATATATATATATATATATATATATATATATATATATGTATGACTTCTAAATATAGGTTAGATGAAAACCTATAACCATTAGCCTATGGAAATCTAAGTCAATAGCCTATGGCCAAGGTGACTAGCCTATGGCTTTGGGGCTAACCCAATTAACCTAATGGACCTAAACACCTACTAGTTAACCCTTGTTGACTAAGGGTTGACCAAAGTCAACCTTAGGTCAAACCTTGACCTAATTGACCTAGAAATGGCTTGGATAGACTTAAGAGGACTTGTTGACTAAGTTTTGACTAAATTCTAGGCTATTAACTAGTTGGTTTAGGGTTGACCTATATATGAGTATACTATTGTGACTCGGGTTTTCTGGAAGGACTTATGTAGATTAAGATATGTATGGGTTAAGTTAGATACTTAGAGTCAAGTCATGACTTGAGATTGGAATGTGGGATTAGCTTGAATATAGGATTAAGGTTGGTATTATATATATATGTATATATATGTGTGGTATACTTGTATAGGTATTGGTTATACCTTAACCTTGTGGTATTAACTTAGATAGTTGACCATTGACCTAATCACCTTGCTGACTAGTCTTTGTTTGACCAAAAACCTTAGTTGGTCTAAGTTTAACCTAGACTTGACCCAGATTGATCATGTTGACTAGTATTTGACTAGTTTGATTAGAATATTGACCAAGAGCTGACTTTAACCTAGATTTGACTAATCTTGACTTGTTTGACCTTGTTTGACTCTATTTGACTTAGTTTGATTTCCTGTGACCAGTATGACTTTCTGTGACCTAGTTTGACTATTAGAATTGACTTTTGACCAGATTGACCTAGAATCATGTAGTATGCATTGTATACTTTATTTTTACCATTGTGGATACATTTTGACTTTTATTGCTCTGATTAGGAGCCATACACCTCTCCTCAGATAGTATATCCTCTTCAGACATTCAGTTATCAGGCGAGTACATTCTCTGACCGTTTCATACTTGTTCAGGCTTTACTTCTCGCTCTAGATTACTTTAATTGATGCTGTCCCCCTCGGGAGCATCGGGTACTTCATGTTACGTGTGTTTCACTTTCATCATGTACTCCTGTGCTTCCATCATGCATGTGCACTCATATGATCATGTACTCTCATGTTCACAGAGCCCTCATGTATACTATCATGTGCACCCTTTCATGGGCCCCATGTGATATTATGTATAATAACGTAACTTGTATAGATCCTTGTGTATTGATTGGGGTAACGGGGGAGTAGAAGTGGACATGTGAATAATTCCAAAGTAGTGTAATCATGTGTAAACTCAGTAGTATAATCATGTATAAATTCTAGCCATTCACATGCCTATCTTGTGCTCTACATCACTAGTCACTTACAGTTCTCTATATACAGTAGATATTTCATTACAGCTATCTCTTTTACAGCGTATATTTCCTTTCAGCATTTCCTGTATCTTACTCTATTGTCTGTATCGTATTTCCTAACCTGTTATGAACTGTGTGAGATGTATTGTGCTCGTTCCTGTCCTGACTGGACCTGTTGAAAATATTACAGAGGATGAGGATGAGGCCCTGGTGACTACCTATTATGGAGCAGGACTAGATGATACTTATGTTGTGGACCCTCAGCAGGATCCACCTGCAGCTGAGGATGTTGCCCCAGTAGTCTAGGCTAGTTTAGCTAGACAGTCTTTCGGTATTATCTTTTGTCTCACATTCTGAGTTGTATTTTGAGATGTTGAGATATATAGACTCTTAGACTTATTGTATTATGAGTTGACATTCTGGTGTTATGTTATCCTAGACACTTGGACATTTTCATCTATTCTACTGTTCTCTTTGAGTTACTGTCTATCTATCTATCTTTCATTCTTCTACCCTAGATGTGATTGAGATGTATATTATTATGTCACCTCCATTCGGAGAGTATAAACTGTACATGTATTTTTATATTGTTAGATGATTGACCTAGGACAGCGTTCTACCGCCGACACTGCGGCGTAGGCTGGGCGTTGTTACGTTCTCGTACCCTAACAGTGGGTACGGGTCGTGACACATAGTCTGGTTGGGGAAGATCGTACTGGGGGTTTTGACCCCCTGAGGTGGCACCAAGACCTGAAAGTCGGCTTGTCATCCCGATAGGAAAAGGTCTTTTGCCTGCGATTTCCTGGCCAGGGGACCTATGGCCCCCTGGAGACTGCATCGCCTAACTGGTCTTCCGATTTTACTCCTGGATCTGATCCACTAGCGAGCTCCACTTCAACACGGTCGACTTCGTCTTCATTCGGTCCAGCTTCACCGACGAGGTCTGTTTCAGCTCGATCGACCTCGTCCGCCTAATGGCTTTGGCCTTCCGCACCTCTAGGGGAGGCGTCCAGAGAAACGATAACCTACCCACGCTGAGCGTCCATGTCGAGGTCTGCTCCGCCTATGCATGGAGCACTATCCACATTCTCTGACCACCCTACCAGATATAGGGCCGCCGAATCTAGAGTCCGTTGTTGGACAAAAGAATCCCCAAAAGTATTCTGCTACTGGGTAGGAGATGCCTCTCCTAGGACGTTAATCACCTCCACTGTCACGTCCCGATTCGTAGAGTTATTTATTCACACAATTTATCTCTTGGAATCGATCGTCCTCGCTTGGGCGTGGTGCCGTACAAGTCTGGTATTGCACTTGTACAAGGCAAAGATGGTACATAATCGATTATCTTCAAATAGAAACACATCACAGTGGCAGAAGCAGACAAATTGAAGTTAATAAGGACAATCTTTCTTATTGAAAAGAAACACGTCAGTTTCTTTATAGCAGCGGAGATAAAAGGATAACTTGAAGTCTCACAGAGATATACAAAACTTTATTCTCTTTATTGATAATTGAAGAAGAGTACAAGACTGGTATTGAAGTACAGTGCTTACAACACATCTCATTTCACATTGAAAGCCAACTGAATATTTTATACAGCTTACATCTGATACTTTGATACATTGGATTACAACTCGATATACTAACTTGGCCTACAACTCACTGGTATAACTGATTACAATGTTCCATACATTATATCCTTTATAAACAGAAGACATCATCTTGAACAAGGAGAGCTTCTGTATGCCCAATAAATCTTCGATGCCGCGGGACCAATCAAGCCAATCTTCGTGTGTAGAATATCCCAAGCACGAGCACCTGCCCACAAAACGTGGGTCAGCACATCATCTATGTACTGGCGAGCAGAATCCAACCCACTCGCCTAAACCAACACTAACTGGTCGATTTTAGCAAGCATTTTAATATAAAGATCTTTCTACTTTGGGGCCTAACATCAGTATACAGTTCATGGGCAATAATCATAGTGAAGCATGTAAACATATTCTTAGCAATGTTCATATGGATATGTCATTTTAGCATTCTTGGTGTTATCATACAAAGGCATCATTGAAGCATACTATGTGTTATCATGAAAAGGCATCATTGAGGCATCGTTAACATTAACATCTTAAACATGTTATGACAATTCTCACTTAAGCATCACTTAACATGTATGTTATATTTGAGCAGTGTTTATAGCAAAGCATCTTTCTAGCATACTGAATTTAACATGTTAAGCAGGTTCTCGTATTGAAAGGCTACACATAGCATCATTTACTTGGCACGTTAAGCACGTAGGTTAAACCAACATATATATTGAGTATATCACATTTAAGTGATTTCTTACCAATAGTCACTCCCTCTTACCTGCATCAAATACAAGTTAACTGTTACACTTACTCTGCCTGCACAAAACATTCATTAGCGTGCATCCTTACAATATGATCATTGGTGTTAGTGCACCATTTTTAGACGTTGCCATATAGGAATTCGAAAGGTAATCGGCGCGCCATTCCACCAGGTTGCGAGCCCGAATGGAATGTCCCGATACCACGTACCCTTAAAGTACGTTTATACTTCCTCAATGGTCAGACCGGTCCCCCAACGTCCCGGGGTACCGTCCGAGAAAGCAGTCACCCCCTTGTATACAAGTTGTCGTTGACCATGCGAATGCGTGTCCGACTCAATCGTGATCATAAAGCAAATGGTAAAATATTGAAATAACTAAAGGCAACAGTTCATCATTCAACTCATCCATGTCGTTTTCAACAACTCATCATTTTCAATATTCTCATCATTCCACTTAGTGATCTCGTCGATCCCAAGTCTCATCATTTCTCATTCATTGCTTCATTGCAACATTTCTTATATCATTCCTTTCTAAGAGAAACAAATAATATTTCATTCATCTCGATAGGACCTGCAGCATTTCATTCATTTCATAGGGACAGTATTCTTTCTTTCATTGCTTATAAGGAAACAGGCAACATCAACAGTTATGCAGAATGTACATGATTGAGGTGTTTCTTTCAATTCTTTTATGTTAATAGCATAGCCAGTTCATTACTCATGTAGCATTCTCGTAGCATCTCATTACTCAAGTATTCATTCATTTCATCGACATTAAGCAAAAGGGACATTATCAATTAATTCTCAGGCATCAAGTTACATTAGCAGTTCGAGTGTGATTCAATCAGTAGTTCAATATTTATGTCTTATTCACTTCAATAATTCTCAACATAGACATCTCTATTGTTCAGCAACTAAGACATGGTACATTTAGGGACAATTCATAGTATCATGTTATTCCATTTATTAAGCATGCAGGAATAAGGAGGAAGGAGGACAGTTCTACTTGCCTGCACAAAAGGGTCTTCTTATTCTGGTTGCACACATTCCCCTTAAGCGTATCTCCACCAGCGAGCCACGTTCCAACACTTGATGCGTCTAGCCAGCTAAGAGAGACTGCATCAGTCTCAACTCTCTTGATTTCCAACATAAGTCACGGTCAAATATCCTGATAGCATCCAACAAGCCAACCAAATGACTCGTACGGAGCGGGGCATTACATCTACAGCGACGGTCTCACCTAGGTTGGGCTCGATCATCGGGACAGCCACAACATCCACGTCAGGAGTCAACTCCTTCTGCGGTACCCAGGTGGTGCCGCCATCCTCCAACTCGACTGGAGTCCTGCAAGCTGTGGTCGCCGCTACTATCGGAAGGATGCTTCCATTGGGATCGCTTCCAAAGGATGGACTGGTCATCAAAGCGACCATCGTACCTGCCTCCTCTGAAGTAGTAGAAATGACTGAAGGGACGTTGTATATGGCGGGTGCGGGGTTCGACTGCGTGCGACCCGAATGGGTAGATCCGCTGGGAGAAGCGGAAGCTGATACCCCTGAGGGGACCTGAAGATCGCCTGCAAACCTAGGGCACACGTCGATCTCATGGCCGCAACAAAAGTGGCACGATCCAACATGATCGGGGAGCCAATGTACTAAACAAGGAGGAATAGAGCTGCCTTTACGAAGGGAATAATAAGTAAGCCAGGTGTTCGACATAACAAAAGGTTGAATGAACTTTTTGCTTTATTGAACGTATAAGGTATCTGTGTACAAAGAAGGAAATCTTAAACAGGATATTCTAAATACAGAAAGAAGAGATTTCTAAAAAAGTGTGACGGTGGAGATCAAGTACTGTGGCGGCTCCTTTACTTCGTCGACGATCCGACGATGAATCAACCTTGCTCTGGCACTCTGGCGCCTTTAATAGAACTCTGGGGTCACCTGTCAATAGGTTGTCTGGAGGAGAAGATCCCTTGGAGGTAGTTGTTCTTCTGTTAGTTGGTTGATGGAATATTTCTTCTTAGATGAAGGTTGTACCCCCTTAGTTGAAGGAGTACTCCTTCTATTTATAGAGAACCGAGCACATATGCGATGTACATTAGGGTTCCTGAGATATGAAATAATCTGCCACCATTACACGGTACGAGCTTCTGTATTGCTGACACGTGGCGGATATCGAGGTTCCCCTTAATCGAGATCTCTGGTGGTTATCAACATAATCGAAGGAGGTAACACGTGGTGCGTGTCGATTTGCTTGCTCGAATACAGTCGAGTAAATCTTGAGATTTCATCCTATATTTGGAGTCTAATTGATCCTTGTCTAAGATTAGAGCAGATGACTATGCCGTGGAAATGGAAATGGTGTGAACATATCACCATCCTGTGCCTCATGTGGACGCATGTAAGTAGCTGCGCCTCTAAACTTTGAAGGCATTGGCTTTGAAGGAAAGGGTATAACACCCTTATGTGTCTGGGGTTGGCACAGGCAGGTAGCTGTATCTCTGGAGTGAAGACACTAGTTTTTGAAGTAAAGGAAAGGGCTGGGCCTGCCACCATCTTGCTTCTGAGGTTGGCACAGGCGAGTAGTTGCGCCTCTGGCTTGAAGGCTTTGGCTTCTGAAGTAAAGAGCGATAAATATCCGCTCTTTAAGGACTTCCCTCTTAATTGCCACCATAATATAGGAAATTTCAAGGGTCTAAGACTGATATTCATCGTACTAAGTCTTAGGTTCATTGCATTAATGCGAAAATTCTGACCGTCGGCCATGTGGCGTGCACTCTGGGCCATTTTCGGTCCTATAAAAGGGGAAGTTCTCCTCTAAAGAGTTTTTGTCTTCTTCTTGGCATCCTTCACTACCATACAAGATCTAAACTTAACTTCGAGCGACGATCGACCTTGTATAAGTTAGCTGCTGGTTTAGGCTTTTCTCGTTCATAGGAGCCATGTTCTTACAGAAGAACTCTGTGTAGAAGGAGCCATCACTGCCTTTAAGAATTACGTAAATGTCCTCCTTAGGGAGTTCAACTTTGGGCGACATTTGGGGGATCTTGGAGGTCCTAACTAGGTCATAGGTGGATAGCCAACCGGAAGAGCCACAGGTTGTGCTATGTCCTTCCCATTCAGGGCTTCGTGACCTGCTGCGCTCTTTGAAGGCTCGGGCCAATTACTGCTTCAGGAAGCTGCTTGCTTTGGCCGAGTGGCTGATATTCTTCTGGGAGGCTGCGCCCAAAAAAAGGTCATAATACGCCTTGATGGAGGTCAATCTTCTGGCATGAAGAAGAAGAAGGGATGCACTTTTGACGAAGACCGAATCCCTTGTAGACCCTTCTCAGCTCTGTCGAATCTGTACCAGATCCTTTGTAGACGAGCAGAATTAGTCCTTTTTGGGTAGTCTCAATGTGTCTATACTAGACTTTGCTAGACGTGACACATAAGGGACTTCTTTCCATATCTTCTATTTTATCTTTTTAGCACTTGGACTGAGCCTTTGTATCATCTGCTCTGTGGCGAAAGGATGTCATCAGCTGAGATTTTTCATGCTTCTACAAGACCCCTTTCAAAGTGTCCCGAACTTGAGTCAAGCTTGGGATACATTGAAAAAAAGCATGAACACGAGGCAGGATTGTACGAGCTGGGTGATGGCTGGTGTCACGCATAGCTCTTTAGCATTAATTGTTCTGAGCTATCGTTTCAGAGCAGGAGCTCCTGATGACTTCTTGATATTGGAGCCTCTTGCATCTTTACAGGGATTGCATATCTCTTTGGCAGAGAAGGTTCAGAGTCATGTTCCTTCGGTCACTCGCAGTACTATCATCTGACATGGAGTGGAGGTTTAGCTTAGCTTGTAAGCTTCCTTCTGACCGACATCTAGCTCATGCCTGGACCACGCGAATAGTCTATATAAAGGACTACCCCTTCCAAAAGAAGACTCAGCTACTTCCATAATGGCCTTGCTTGCCCGACACTCGTCTGCTGACGACCCTGGAGTTTGCTTGAGGCGGTCGCGGTGGCAAACCTTTTTATTCGAAGAAGCTGTAGTAGAACTACCACTGGATCTCGAGATGTCCCCACACGCTAGATGTCGTGGGCGTCAATGGCGTCTTGGACCTCTGCTTCCAAGATTTGGATTGTTTGCCATTCCGAGGAATAGCAAGGCCTGCAGCTGTGGTTGCTCCCATGGCTAGCTGGGGAGATAGGGGAGTCATGTGCTAGTCTTCATCTCCGGCACGGGCCAGTAGCTGCTTCGGGCGTTGGCTTCATTTTAACCAGGAAGTGATTGGCTCTGTCACCGCCTTGTCCGCGCTATTGATAGCTTGTACTTACAATTTTAGCCTTTTTGTTTCTGTGTATATAAATACGAAGAGTCTGTAATAGATCTTTTTAGCCACATGTTTTTATATATGGAAGCTTTCATGTCCCCTTTGCTTTTGTCTTCAAAATAAAGAGGGAATCTTCACCAAGGATTTGCCTGACCAGAGGTAATATGGACGTGGTAGGCTTAATCTTTGTCGGGATATATGTCACGTCCCGATTCGGAGAATCTTTCATCCTCGCTTTGATTCGCACCGAATCGTTCGTCCTCGCTAGGACGTGATGCCATACAAGTCTGATGTTCCACTTGTACAAGGCAAGAACGTGCACTATTATGTCATTTAGAAACATTTGAAAACCCAACCGCATTTCAGAAATATTGAGGACACAATATATGAAGAATTAATACTCATTTTATTGATAATTATAGTCAGAATACAACTTTTCTCGATACTTTTTGAAATGCCTCTTCGGCTACATTGATTCATGAAAAGAAGTACAACTGCTAGGCTGCCATGAAATAACTTTTTGTTCTCATGCCCCTTTAGTACTTTGAAATATAAGCATCAATCTTTGAAAACTCTGCAATACTTTGTGCGTCTTTAGGGAAAATAACTTGATAGTAGTAGCAATTCAGAAAGCCTTAATTCAGTCGTGCACCCGAGCCTTCTCCGGTACATATGGAAGAGGGGTCAGCACATTATAACAATGCGCCGGTGAGCCCCGTTGGCCCACTCAGCTAATCCAACATTTTATTAATGACAAGTATTTTAAATCATGAGCTTATTAGAAACAGGCCACATTCAGAGTAAATCACAATTAAATCAACATGATATTTCATGAAACCATATTTACTTTACCATCGGCCGAATCCATCTTTCCTGTATAAGATATAGGATAATGATAATAATAATACTTACCACCCCTGCATAAAATAATCATTAGCATGCATCATGACTACATGGCCTCTGGCTCTGTTAAACCATACGGACATTTCTTTGCCATATAGGACTTCAAGGTAATGCGATGACTCCAAAGTAGGTAGCTAGTCCCTAAGGATGCCTCGCAAGACCCGTGGTCCCATTAACACGCCAATATTTTCTCCTAGGCCGAATCGGTCCCGATGTCCCAGTACCGATTCGAGAAAA
This sequence comes from Iris pallida, assembly GCA_029216955.1. NCBI lineage: Eukaryota > Viridiplantae > Streptophyta > Magnoliopsida > Asparagales > Iridaceae > Iris > Iris pallida. Next base: position 11,374,965 of record JANAVB010021796.1, read on the forward strand.
CACACTACCAAACCATATGCACAACTTGTCCATGACCATGCGAATGCGTGTCCAACTCGATAAGCATAAAGTGCATGGTAGTATTAAAAGTAAATAGACAACTTGTTCATTTTCCAACATTTCATATTCATCAATTCAGGCATCAATTCATTTCAATTCGATGTTCATCTCATCTCAGCATTTCAATATTCAATGGACAAGCATAATCTCAATGTTGTTAACAGTGTAATCGATTCATTCAATATTTATTCTCTAGCTTCTTAGTGGTATTGACTTGTGGCATTAGCAACTTGATATCGATCAACGAATTTTGCAAGACAATTATTAAGTTGGAATATAGGAATAGCGAAAGGGACAATACCACCACAGAGATCCACACTCACCAAATTAGAGAATCGTAGAGAGAGAAACATTTGTGCACCTAGCCTTCCGTCACGCGTCAGTCTGTAATGGCACCAAAGGTTTGGTTAATTCTCTTTCTCGTTATGTTCCCTTCTCTCAGAATTCTCAAGAATGAATGCTATACAAATCGATAAAAATGGACAAGAAACAAATCATCGAAAACCATTCAGAAAAGCATCCATCAAAACCAAGTAGCAAAACCAGCAGCAAAACATCCAGAGAAAACTCTTGGACGCATTTCAAGAGAAACCAATCCATTAGTTGGAAAGGTTCATAAGCATTTGTCCGTGATCGATTCGACGTCGACGGTAAGTTTTTCCAATACTCGATTCGAACCGAGTTAACCAAGCCACAAGCCTTACATAGTGAACTGCTAGGAGCGGGCACTACATAATATACCACTAAGAAAAAGTTTCATCCTCGAAACTTAAAGCAAAATTCCTACCTCAAAATTATCAAACAGCGAGGGGTATTTCACCCTCATCTCCTCTCCGATTTCCATGTCGACTCTTCGACAACATGGTTTCGCCATAGCACGTTGACTAAAGACAATGTCTGATTCCGTAAAACTTTCTCCTTCCTGTCCAAAATTTGGACAGGTTTTTCAGTGTAGGATATGTCAGCGCTCAGCTGCAGCTGATCGAAGTTCACTATGTGACTTGGATCATGTACGTACTTCTGCAGTTGGGACACATGGAAGATATTATGCACATCAGCCAGAGCCGGAGGTAGTGCAAGTCGATAAGCCACTGAGCCAACCTTCTCCAAAATCTCGAAGGGTCCAACGAATCTCGGGCTCAGCTTTCCTTTCATCCCAAACCACATCACACCTCGCATGGGTGTGCCTTCAAGAAGACATGATCGTCCGCCGTGAATTCCAAAGGTCGCCGATGCACATCCGCATAACTCTTCTGTCAACTTTGAGCAACTCTAAGCCTTTCTCGAATTAAGCGGACCCTCTCGACGGCCTGTTCCACAAGTTCTGGTCCGAGCACTTGCTGTTCGTCGACTTCATCCCAGCATATCAGTGATCGACATTTTTGTCCATACAAGACTTCGTACGGAGCCATCTGGATACTTGCTTGATAACTGTTGTTATAGGCAAATTATGCCAATACGAGATGTGCGTCCCAATTTGTCTTCGAATCAAGCACACACAATCTTAACATATCTTCAAGAATCTGATTTACTCTTTTTGTCTGTACATCAGTCTGCGGATGGTATGCCGAACCAAAATTTAACTTTATGCCTAATGCTGAGTGCAGACTTATCCAAAATTGCGACAAAAACCGCTCGTCTCTATCTAACACTATAGAAACTGGCACCCTGTATAATCGGACAATTTTATTCATGTAGATCTGAGCTAATCGTTCAACGCTCCATGTCACTTTTATTAGAATGAAATTAGCCGACTTGGTTAATCTATCCACGATCATCCAAATCGCATTATTCCCCTTCTGAGTTTTTGGCAAGACGACTATAAAGTCTATACAGATATTATCCCATTTACACTGCGGGATAGCAAGATTTTGTAGTTCTTCGCCTGGTCGTTGGTGTTCTGGCTTCACACGCTGACAAGCTAAGTATTGTGACACAAATAGGGCCATATTCCTCTTCTTACCGTGCCACCAAAATGTTGAGCGCATATCCTTGTACATTTTCGTGCTTCCTGGATGCAAGAAATACTTCGCAAAATGAGTCTCGGTTAGTATTTCCTTCCTGTGATCCTCATCCTTAGGAACGCTCAATCTTCCTTTGACACGAATAGTGTCATCTTCAACTGTAAAGTCGGACGCCTTTCCTGCTAGAATCAACTCGCGTATCTTCTACAGAAACGGATCGTCCTTCTGAGCAGTCTTAATCCTTCCCTGAAGGCTCGGCTAAAGCTACAACTGAGCCAACTGTACATTCTGTGTACGGATTTTGAATTCGATGCCCATCTCTTTAAGATCTCGTAGTACCTCCTTTGCTACTGCTTGTGTCCCAACGAATTTTTGACTCAAGGCATCAGCTACCACGTTCCTTTTACCCGACGTATAGGAAATCGTCAAGTCATAGTCCTTGATCAATGCTAACTAATGCCGTTGCCTCAAATTCAATTCTTTTTATGTGAATATGTACTTCAGGCTTTTATGACCCGTGAAGATCTCGCATGACACACCATAGAGATAGTGTCACCATAATTTTAATGTGAACACAATCGCTGCCAGTTCTAAGTCATGAGTTGGACAATTCTTCTCATGCTGCTTGAGTTGTCATGATGCATATGATATTGTCTTCCCACGTTACATGAGAACACGTCCCAAACCAAGTTCCGATGCGTCACTATAGATCTGAAATCATTTAGAGCCTTCTGGAAGTGCTAAAATTAGAGCCGTGACGAGCCGCTGCTTTAGTTCCTGGAAACTACTCTCACAGTCGTCGGTCCACTAAAATATGATTCCTTTCTGAGTGAGGCGAGTCAAAGGCGAAGCGATTCTTGAAAAGTCTTTCACAAACCTACGGTAGTACCCGGCTAAACCAAGGAAACTCCGTATCTCACTAGCTGATGAGGCTATTTCCAGTCTACAACTGCCTCAATCTTCTTTTGGTCAAAGGCAACGCCTTCTGCCGAGACAACGTACCCTAGGAACGACACGTTGTTCATCCAAAATTTGCATTTGTTCAGTTTTGCATACAGCTGATTGTCTTGCAGTGTATGAAGTACCTCTCTCAAGTATCCGACATGAGTCTCCGTGTCCTTTCAGTAGATCAAGATGTCATCAACGAATACAACAACGAACTTGTCTACGAACGGTTGAAATACTTTATTCATTAGATCCATAAAGGCTGCTGGAGCATTAGTCAAACTGAATAGCATGACCAAAAACTCATAGTGTCTGATCTCGTATGGAAAGCTATTTAGGGACGTCTTCGGGTCTGATCTTCAACTTGTGGTATCCTGAACGAAGATCGATTTTTGAAAATACGATCGCCCCTTGTAGTTGATCGAACAAATCATCTATCATTGGAAGGGATACTTGTTACGGATGGTTGCTTTATATAGTTCTCTGTAATCGATGCACATCCACATCGTACCATCCTTCTTCTTTACAAACAGCATCAGAGCTCCCCATGGCGATACACTTGGACGAATGTATCTCCGATCTAGCAATTCTTGTAGCTGTACCTTTAGTTCCTCCAGTTCTGCTGGAGCCATCCTGTACAGCACCTTTGGTATCGGGCGAATATCCGGTATTGTATAAATTGTGAATTCAATTTCTCTATCCGGCGGCATTCAAGGTATCTCGTCCGAAAATACATCAGGGAACTCTGCCACGATTTTGGTCTGATTTGAGCCTACACTATTCATCCAAGTCTTTTAAACAGAAGCGAGGTATCCTTCACACCCTGAGTACAACATGTGCCTTGCTATAACTGCCGATATTACCATTGGTCCTTAGAACGTCGAGCCGCACGAGTAAGAGAACTCGATTTCTTCGGGTAGGCAAAACATAACTCTCTTATCTGTACAGTCGATTGTCATATGACAGGTGCTGAGCCAGTCCATTCCCAAGATGATATCGTACTCTTTGATGTCGAGTACAATTGCGTCCAGAGATAAAGTTTTGCCTCCAATTTTAATATAGTCGTCCCTGCAAATCAAAGTTGCAGGCATATCTACTCCCGAAGGAGTGCTAACACACAGAGCTGTCTTTAGTAGAGTCATGCAAAATTTATTTTTTATTATAAAATCAGACGAGATAAAGCAATGAGTAGCACCAAAATCGAATAGCACCCGGACAGGTATGCCTTTGTACAGCAACATACCTGTTATTATATTCTCTGCGGTCTGGGACTCTGCCTGAGTCAAGGCATAAACCCTTGCTTGCGTACCTTGTTGTTGATTTAGTGTATTCCCAGATGGAGCTGGTAAGGCTTGTGGCGCTTGGCCACGATTCTGGTTGTTACGTTGGCCCCGGTTCTGATTATTATAATGTCCACGATACTGATTGTTGTTATATCCATGAGGAGGATACGGATTCTTCCCCAAGCTCTGCATTCAAATGCCTTGTGATTCATACCCCCACATTTGTAACACCCGATGCGACAGTCTTTACGATGATGTCCAGTTCGAGTGCATATGCTACAATGCAGTTCTTGATATAGTCCTCTATTATTGCCTGTATTCGGGCGCTTAGGCGCGTCATTTCTTCCCTAGACCAAGGTCGGTTCTGATTACTGCCTTGGTAGTTATGTGTTGTCCCACGACTAGCCGGCTGATGAAATCTCTCTATCTCGAAAGCTATTTTGTACGCCTCCTGGTAAGACGTACACTTGCAACTTAGGACATCGCGCTATAGGCCATCATTCAAGCCTTGCATGAATCTTTCCTGCTTTGCGTCATCATTCGGAACCATGTATCCAGCGAATGCAACTCTCTTCAGAAATTTGATCTCGTAATCATCTACTGACATACTGCCCTGCTGGAGTGCTACAAATTCCTTCTCTTTCTGTTGACGGACAGCTGGTGGAATGAATTGAGCAATAAAAGCCTGCTTGAAGGTCTCCCAAGATATCTTTACATCCTGACTATTATCGCAAAGTGCCTGTCTCTGCGAAGTCCACCATCCTTGGGCCTTAAGACGAAGTTGTACAGTGATACACTCCACCCTCTTACTGCCCTATATATCCAACATTCGAAAGTAGCCCTCAAGTGTGTTCAAGAATCCCATCACTTCATCCGGCTCCGCTCTTCCATTAAACTCAGGCGGGTCACAGGTTTTGAACTCTGAGAACTTGAAGCTCGTTCTCTTCCGTGTCAGCATTTCAGATTTCTCTGCCAGCACTTCTACGGTCTCGGTTGTTGCATCCTTTACAGAAACATTGGGATCGACCGTCAGCTTGGTGACAATCTGAGACAGATTATCTATTTGCTTTTGTTGAGCATCCAAATTCTTCTGAAACTGATACTGAAGCTGCTCTTGAAGTGCGCCCTCTGAGCCTCCATTAGTTTCATCAGTTTCTCCATTGGGTCAGATGATGAATTCGTCTTCGAGATATTACCTTTGGTTATTCTACAACAAAAATAGTTCTATTACCACTCATAAAATATTTATGGGCTTATTGTATGGAATATTATTTCATGCCAGTGCTATCGACACCATCGACCAAAAAAATTTGCATCAAGACTTCCTTTTTGAAAACATTTTCGAAATCCGAGGAATTGAAACCGTGCTCTAATACCAACTTGTCACGCCCCGATTCGGAGAATCTTTCGTCCTCACTTCGATTCGTACCGAATCGTTCATCCTCGCTAGGGCATGATGTCGTACAAGTCTGGTGTTGCACTTGTACAAGGCAAGAACGTGCACTATTATGTCATTTAAAAATATTTAAAAATCCAGCCACATTTCAGAAATATTGAGGACATAATATAGGAAGAATTAATACTCATTTTGTTGATAATTGTAGTCAGAATACAACTTTTCTCGATACTATTTGAAATGCCTCTTCAGCTACATTGATTCATGAAAAGAAGTACAACTGACAGGATGCCATGAAATAACTTCTCATTTCATACATCATGCCTCTTTAGTACTTTGAAATATAAGCAGCAATCTTTGAAAACTCTGTAATACTTTGTGCGTCTTTAGGGAAAACAACTTGAAAGTAGTAGCAATTCAGAAAGCCTTAATTCAGTCGTACGCCCGAGCCTTCTCCAGTACCTGTGGAGGAGGGGTCAGCACATTATAACGATGCGCTGGTGAGCCCCGTTGGCCCACTCAGCTAATCCAACATTTTATTAATGACAAACATTTTAAAACATGAGCTTATTAGGAACAGGCCACATTCATAGTAAATCACAATGAAAACAACATAATATTTCATGAAACCATGTTAACTTTACCATCGGCCGAATCCAGCTTTCCTGCATAAGATACATGATAATAATAATAATAATAATAATAATAATAATACTTACCGCCCCTATATAAAATAATCATTAGCATGTATCCTGACTACATGGCCACTGGTGCTGTTAAACCATACGGATATTTCTTTGCCATATAGGACTTCAAGGTAATGCGATGACTCCAAAGTAGGTAGCTAGCCCCTAAGGATGCCTATAAAGACCCGTGCTCCCATTAGCACGCTAACGTTTCCTCCTAGGCCAAATCGGTCCCGGCGTCCCGGTACCAATTCGAGGAAACACACCAGCAAACCTTGTGCACAAGTTGTCCATAACCATACGAATGCGTGTCCGACTCGATAAGCATATAGTGCATGGTAGTATTAAAAGTAAATAGACAACTTGTTCATTTCCCAACATTTTATATTCATCAGTTCAGGCATCAATTCATTTCAATTCGATGTTCATTTCATCTCAGCATTTCAATGTTCAATGGACAAGCATAATCTCAATGTTGTTAACTGTGTAATCGATTCATTCAATATTTATTCTCTAGCTTCTTAGTGGTATTAACTTGTGGCATTAGCAACTTGATATCGATCAATGGATTTTGAAAGACAATTGTTAAGTTGGCATAAAGGAATAGCGAGAGAGACAGTACCACCACAGAGATCCACACTCACCAAATTAGAGCATCGTATAAAGAAAAAAACACTTGCACGCTTAGCCTTCCGTCACGTATCAGTCTACAATAGCACCAAAAGTTTGGTTAATACTCCGTCTCGTTATATTCCCTTCTCTCAGAATTCCCAAGAATGAATGCTATACAAATCGATAAAAATGGACAAGAATCAAATCATCAAAAACCATTCAGAAAAGCATCCATCAAAACCAAGTAGCAAAACCAGCAGCAAAACATCCAGAGAAAACTCTTGGACGCATTTCAAGATAAACCAATCCATTAGTTGGAAAGGTTCATATACATTTGTCTGTGATCGATTCGATGTCGACGGTAAATTACCCCAATACTCGGTTCCGACCAAATTAACCAAGCCATAAGCCTTACATAGTGAACCACTAAGAGAGGGCACTACAATATAAAACAACAATCCAGAGGTAATATGGATTTGAATTGTTTTCTAGACCGTCGAAATAACTGTCACGACCTGCACCTATTTTTTTAAATTGGATGCGAGCGCGTGTCCAAGCCAGGCTACACCGCAGTGTCGACGGTGGAATGTTGTCTAGCCATAATGCTCAATATCATATAAAAGAAATACTTTATTTGCTCATTCACAAACTAAATTAATTACTATATTCACAAGTTTACATTTGGATACAAGGTACAATATCTCACAAAATTATAAAAAGACAACTACATGAATACTAAACTATTTAACTAGCCTCTAGGTTTGGCCTCTGCAGATACCCATGTCTCCCGAATCCGATGCAAAAGGCAGCCGCGACTAATCTATAAAATTTTGGTTTCCAGTCAGGAATAAAACGAGTATAATTCACTGAATGCAGTTCCAGTATATGAAAATGACTATAAAGCAGAGGTTAGCCATTAGTTACATGTTTTGAAAATAAATAGGAAAAGATGTGAGAAAACCAACAGAAAATCTACAGTAACTGAATAAACCAAAAATACCTTCCAATGTTTTAAGTACCTTTGATATGTGATCGGTCTGGGATACTACACCGCGAGGTCTGTAACGCCCCAGTCCCAAATACATGAGACTAGATACGTATCATGCCAGCTGCATACATACGAGTAAATATACGGCTCGTATGTATACATAAGCTGTAAAATGTAGAAAGCCAAGACACTAAATCTCATCCACAAAGATAAATAATAATATAAAAGCAACTTTGAATTTGTCATGTATACAATCGTTGGGCAGAGACAAATCCACTACCAACTAATCTAAATATGGAAAAATGTACAAGGAAAAAATTTAGCAAGCGAGAGCAAGTGACGAGTCCAAGAGCAATCATCATGAAGGAAGGAATGGCCTTAGCTAAAGCACCTGCAAGAAATCATGAAACACACACCTGGAGAGATCACCATGTCCTCAGAGGGACGTAACAAGGCACATAATATCATGCCAATAAACTGAATAATAAAGCTCAACAGAAAAGTATGCATGAGTAAAGGTTCCTAACCATTCTATGTGGAATGCATTTTAGAGGACAACGTTCTACGCAGGGGCTGTAACGGATTCACGCAAGCAAGTAATAAAGAGTGGCCGTCAAGTAGTGCTTATCCGAGACACTATCGACCATAGGCAGAAGGTAGTGCTCATAAGAGTCACCCTCGGCCCAAAATGTGTAAAAAAATAAATGTAGCCCCTACGCTAATAACTGTCCCCTCCCCCAATGATATTATACATGTGTCGACTCCACGACACTATTTAAATCCTTAATAACTGCCAAGTCTTCTACACAATCTATTGGCAGTTTTATCATAACGTACGGCCTGTACGCACCAATGATCAGTCAGCACGCAAGTCCGCATCTATATGCGACTCACAACTCACACACAATCAGTGGCACATCGTGACAGTTTATGAGATGCACTAAATATACGGTGGTCCCTTAACTCTAAGCCAATTGTATAAAGTATAATAATTTGCATCTATATATAGTTTTGAAAGAACAATATAAAGAAAAAATATGCATGATATTGAGCAAGAAATTAAACAGTAAAGGCAAGGTGTCTTGCCTGATGTGTCGCCTGATGTGGTGCGAGGATCGTGATGCCATGTTTTGTCCATTAGCCGAGGTCCATACGAACATGGCCTGAATTTGCGAAAAATAGGAACGCGTGAGTAGTCGTGGTCAATGATGGTAACCATGGAGAATAGTGAAGATGGACACCTATAGTAATTTTTAGGAATTACTTACAATAATTGAACACTAGGTTTTATTTAGGAAAAATAAATTTTTGGAAAAAGTACCTTAAAAATCCAAAAGTCATTTCTCTACAAAAACTCTAAGTTGTAAAATATGATTAAGGAGGAAACTATATTTCAAAATTTAAAATATCTATTTTAGATAAATATTTAAAAATACTGCTAAATTATCTAGTCCAAAAGTATAACTGGTCAATATAGGTACATATAAATCGAAAAGACTATTTTAGTAGTTAAAAACTAGCTTAAAATTATACTAGAAAATAATATTAATAGTGTAAATAATAATTTTAACAAAACAACAAACTAATAATAATATATAAATAATAAAATAAATGACACCATTCTAATAATTTAGTTAAATGATGATGATGATAATAATAATAACAACAACAACTCTATTATTAACCAACATATTAGTCAATAACATATATGTACTTTACCAATATATACTTAATAATATAGCAACTAATTTAAATATAATAATAATAATAATAATAATAATAATAATAATAATAATAATATAACATTACATATCCCAACCCATACTACTCATTCCTAATTCTACACAGTGAGCGAGAGAGAGAGAGATCGGTGAGGAAAAGAAAAATTGGGGAAGGAGAGAGAGATGAAGGTTACCAGAGACTCGGCGGAGCGCGCGGCTGCCGGAGGCCGGGTGAAGGCGCGCGCGGTCGTCGGAGACTTCAGACAAGGGGGCGACACTGGTGGCAGGGTTCAGGCGCCGGGACGGCGGCGGATCGGCAGCTTCGGCCGCGGCGGAGGAAGATCGAGGGCGGCGCACGGAGTAGATGCGACCTGGGCGACGCGCTGTCCACGAAAAGGGCTGCTCACCCGGGGGTTGCACGGGCGGAAGTCGAAGGGCCGGGGGTTTTGGCGGTCGGCGAGGAGAGAGGGCGGAGAGCGCCGGCGGGTGGCGCACGGCGAAGGCGGTGGTGGAGGAAGGAGTGGCGGTGGAAGATGGAGCGGGAGGCGGCGTTCCGATGGCTCTGGGTTGTGGACGAGCGCTGCTCCGACCGGCGGACGAGGAGGCCATGGCGGATTCCAGGCGGGCGGAGCACGGGAAAGAGAGGGCGGCTCGCTGGAGGCTGTAGGAGCGTAAAAAGTGCTTCAAAGAAAGAGTCAAAGTAATAGATCATTCTACTCCAATTGATCTACTTTACGCCGCAGAGAGGCTAATCACTTTACGCCCAAGACAAGGCTAATCACTTTACGCCTAAAGCAGGCAGATCATTTTACGCTCGGGTCTACACCCATAACTTTTACGCCAAGGACAGATCAGCCACTTTTACGCTGGACAAAGCTGTCAAGTCTCGCATTTAATACAAACTCTGACATGGAGATATTAATGATGACATATATCACAGAATTCAAAGGGATTTGTTTTTACACAGAGACCAATGTTGTCGTTTAGTATGTGGATTGAGCTACTTTACGCTCACACTATGGCTTCTTTTACGCATGAAGACTACACAAGCTTTTACGCTCAACAGTTGACGTGTGCGTAAAGTCTATTTGAGCTACTTTTACGCTCAAGGTTATTTAACAACCACTTTACGCGGAAAGTCTATGTCAGGGCTATTTTACGCCTAGTCTACTGCTTTACGCTCAGAGTACATTGGGGTTGTTTTACGCCCTATTCTTCTGACCAGCTTGGAACGTGGTTTGCCTACATGGCTTTCATGCCACACATCCCGAAGAACGTGTGTACGTGCATCCTATTCTTAATGAAATGATGGTACACGTGTCAACATATACAGAGGATGACTTTGGTCGTGGGTGGCGGTTGTTGGCGTAAAGACGGAACTTTCGCTGAGTTTTTACGCACAAGAGCCCAAGCCTATAAAAGGACTTATTTTTCTCAAGAGACGGACACACAGAGACAGGAGAGAATACAGAGATCATAACTTAGAGATTTTGATTTTCGAGAGCATTCTTCTTCAACTTTTCTTCCAGAACAGAGTGAAGCAAAGCAGGAAAGCATTCGGCCTCGCCATCAGTGCCCAAGTGCGTCGATACCTTTCTGGTGACTTAGTTCTTCCAGGTTGTTCAACTTCAAGCAGCGATCTTCATCATCATCATATAGTCCAAGGAACAAAGTGATCATTTACAGATCAGACTTCCATAGCAATACTTTCCCATAATCAAATTTTTACTTCTTGTACTCTTCCTCGTTTTATTTTCAAAATCCGACTTCCAGGCATTTTGTTAAGTGAAACAAAAATGGCGACTCTGCTGGGGACGACCTTCTCCTCTGACGAGAAGGCAATTGCTCAATATGATGATGTTTCGGTCGGTTTGACCAAGAAGACTCTGGTTGTACACTTCGACCAGACTGTCTATGAAGAAATGCTCCGAACTGGGGGTGGTTCTCGCTACTCCAATGTTCAAAAATCTCGCAAAGCACGAAAAGTTTGGATTACTAAATCCAAAATAGATTCTGATCTCTCTGTTGCTGCTAGTGGCAAGGAAATTCTTCCCACTCCTGTCGTAGGGGCTTCCGTTCGTAACGAGACAGTCCTTACTTCAGAGTTGCACTCAAAGTGTGACAATTTATCTTCCGTTTGTAACGGTGAAGATAATCAGGTTTCATGCCCACTGCGTAAGAACCAGGTTTTACGCTCAGTAGGTAAAAACCAACTTTTACGCTCAGTACATAAAGATGAGTCTCCCATTTGTAATATGGCTGACTCTAATGCTTCTGAGGGTAAGAATAAGTCTCCCGTCTGTGACGTGGTAGACACACACAATTTACGCTCTTCGCGTAAAGGAAAATCTCCCGTCTGTGACGTGGTAGATAACCAATTTTTATGTTCTACGCGTGAAGGTAAGTCTCATGTCTGTGACAGTGTAGATAAAATTCGCAAAGATGTTTACACATCTAATGTGAATGTACCTAAACGTGTGCAGCGTAAAAATGATGTTGGTAAAACTTCAGTTCTATACCAACAGTCTTCTTATACTGCTCCACGCAAAGTACCAAATTTACAAATTATAAGCAATGAAAATGGAGTCCTTTGTGCTAAAAAATCTCAAGATTTACGCACACAACTCCAAATACGTAGAAATATACAATTTGGTTCTGCGAATGCTGCCAGTAATCTTCTTTATACACAGGGTACTAAACGTTTTTCTACCCCTAATGTAATAAAGAAGACTACTCTCTCCACTCCTTCTGACTTACGTGAATTGCTAATGCAAAAGCGTAAGAATAGACAACCTTCTGTGACATTTCCCCAAGAAAAACATCATTGTGGTTATCACCAGGTTGTGATCAACTGTTGTTGTTCGGCTTCCAAACGGTCAGTTTTTGATCGATTAAGTTTTAATTCGCCTCAACATCAAGATGAAGACCAAGAACATGAGCTGTCATATGCATCAGTTAACATGGCATCTCATACTAACAGAGGACGACGTCCAAGACGGAATATGTCCCAAACTTCAGGTCAGCAACAGTTCAACAGACTTCTTGATTCTTTTGAGGGGGTATATCAAAATACTCGATCAAGAAGACAAAGACAAATACAGACTTCTGATTCAGAAGCTGGGGGTACTCAATCTTTTGAGTCCGAGACTGACAGTGTCGATTCATACTTCTATACTGAACCTTCTATATCTTCAAGAGAGGTTGAATCCTACGCTGTTGGAGATGAACCAGAGACCTCATCTGTTAATACAGAGCAGCGTCTCACTGCCGTTGAGCAATCACTGAAAGACATGCTTAACATGGTGCAAAACATGCATCAGATAATATTGAATCAGCAAACTTCTCAGTCGACAGTAGTGACACCGGCACCAGTAGCAGCACCAACTCAAGATAGTCAAGGGGCTGAAATACCTTTGAATATGCAGGAGCCTGCTGTTAATCAAAATTCTGCATCTCCAGATTCCATCATTCCTGAAGACGTACCACCTCCAGTAGGGGTTACGGTACATCCAACGACCATTCAATTAAATGCGCTTCTTCAAACCAGTGAAGCCATTCAATCAGTGCGTGAGCTCAAAGCACAGTTTGAAGTCTTGAGGCACAAGGATCAACTCCAGAGGTTAGGTATTAAGCAACCTTATCCTCCTCATTGGAATGATGTACCCTTTCCACCAAAATTCAAGCCACAATCTATGGTTTTGTTCGATGGAAAAGTATCTCCCAGTCAATATATCAATTACTTTGATATTATGACTGTACATCTGCAGAAAGATGACGCTCTTCTCACTCGAGTGTTCATCGGGTGCTTGACGGGTTCGGCTTATGATTGGTATCGAAGTTTACCCGATAATTGTATTTCGTCTTTCGACGAATTTAAGGCAATATTTCTCTCCCACTTCTATGAAGGAGGTATGGACATGAACATGTCCTCTTTGATAGAAATTAAACAAAAGGAGAAAGAGGATACTCGGACGTTCATCGAACGTTTCGGACAGGCGACTTTAAAGATGCCCCCGGGTATGCCAGATTCAGCACTCATTGATACATGCAAGATGAATCTGCGACCATCTATTGCTGTTTTTACGGGTTCTCAATTCACAGATTGGGCTTCGTTCATCATAGCAGCAGTTTCTGCCGAGACCAATGGTAGGTTAGCTCGTGAATATGGGATGATTTTTGCCTCAGATGATAGAGGAAAGAAAAGTAATCCTGGTAATAACCCCGGTAATCGTAATGTGAAAGGAAAAGATACCCTCATGGTTAATCTTTCCAAGAATAAAACGATATCGAATAGTCAGGAATCTTCCAGGCCAAAGGAAGAATACTCTTTTGATGAGAGTGATATCCCAGGGATATTTCAGTGTCTGGTGAAGAGTGGCAAACTTCAGATTCCAGAGCCAAAGAGGCCTAATGAGGTGAATCTGACTGATAATCCCAAATATTGTATCTATCATAGATACATTAATCATCCTACCAGCGCTTGCTATGTCCTGAAGAAGAAAATCCAGGAGCTGATAAATGGCGGTGCTATCGCCTTAACTAATGATGACCATACGGTTACAACCAATATGGTTTCTCTTCAATTCGAGAATTTTCCTCCACAGCAAGTCCCAGATGGAATTATCCCAATTTCGAAGGCGACAATGAAGATCGTGAATATCCCGCCTGCCAGAGAAGAAAATGCAGGATTGCTGCCACTCACACTAAAGAATGGTAAAATCATGTGGGTACATCCTGACTTAGTGCCTGAATTGGAAAATGAAGGTAAAACTTCAAAATCCAAGAAGGGTAAGAAAGTCAAAATCTGCAACATAATTTCTCATGATATTCCAGATCCTGATGACTTGGATCGGCTATGGGATGGCTTTCCTTTAGAAGATAGATTGAGAGGACTGAACATCTGTCCTCCAAGTCTAAATCCTCCTACCAAGCTCAAGCTTACTCACCAGCAGTGGCTAGCCATAAATAGTGTTCCTTTATACCGGGTGCAACAAGTCTTCGCTGCTTATGAAAAAGCTCCGACAGGGATTTTTTCTCGTATCCCGAATTCTTCTCCTCCTGTGGCTACAGAGACATCTATTCTTCATTCTCCTATGGATACAGAGATCTCTTTTTCTTCCTCTGTGGAACCACTTGCTAAAAGTCTACTGCCCATTTATCTGTACAGTCAACAATCTGTCCTTCTTATGAAGAAAATGGATTATGACTTTCAGAAGGCAGAAGATTTGAATTATGATAAAGGAATACGACTTCTTTTACAAATTCAAAATCAAAAATCCACTGTTGGACTGGGTTCTGAAATCCCTCAAAACAAACCTTACAAGAAAAAGGCTAAAGGGAGGAAGACTAGATCCTGTAATATGGTACTTCCTTCTCTTGAGACTGAAGAAGAAACTTTTGCTGGTGCAAGATCTGGGAAAGAGTACCACAAAGATTATAAGGGATCTTCTAAAGAAGCAGAAGACGTAGTGGAAACGCTACCGACTCAACCTTCTCCTGTTCCTGTTAAACCCTCAGTGGTTGAAAAGGGAAAACAGAAAGCAGTACGCTTTGACGTTCCATTGAAGTCTGCTTCCAGTCAGGGGGTGGTGATGAAACCTTACAAATTTAATATTCTAGCTCAGTTAGCCAATACTCCGACTAGACTATCTATATTTGAACTGCTTCGCCTTTCTAGAGAAGGCAGGGAGACTTTGAGTGAAGCTCTACTTCAGGCAGATTCATGCTTGGCTCAACTCAAGAATCATGATAATACTCCAGTTTCATGTCCGCAATGTCATAGTGTGATGGAAGCAATTCCCAACATCACCTTTACACAAGAAGATATGCTGTTGAAGCATAACAAATATGACAGGCCTCTGTGCTATACTGGGTATATTGGATCTACTGAAATTGATAGGATCTACATTGATCCTGGGTCTTCAATTAGCATAATTCTTCAGAGTATGCTAAGACCCCTGAGGATTCCTACTAGTGATTTGACTTACACTAGTACTACAATAGTCGGTTTTAACTCTGGCAAGAGTAAACCACTGGGGAAGATTCGTCTGCAGATTCAGATTGGCGATCTCCGAACTATGGTAACCTTCTATGTTATCAACTCAGACGTATCCTACAATATCCTTCTTGAAAGACCATGGTTACATGAACATAATATCGTGCCTTCAACTCTCCACCAATGTTTCAAGTATGTGGATTCCCAAGGAGTTGTGAAGACTGAGTTTGCTGATATCAATCCTTTCAAGGGTGTCGAAGCCTATTTTTCTGATTCAAGGCTTTATAAACAAGAGCATATGAAAGAGATATCAGACATAGCTGAGGATCAATCATCCACTGAGGATCAGTCTCTTAATGAAGATCCACCAGAAGTGCAACCTTTGAAGATCATAGTCAAGGGACGAATCCAATCCCAACCTGTCAATGATCAACCTTTGATAATCAAGGTTAAAGGAAGAACTCAAACTTCATCCGAGGAATCAATAAATATTCCTGCTAAGAACCAAGTTCAACCTTTTATGATCAAGGTCAAAGGGCGTACCTCTTGTACGAATGATCCAGAACCACCATTGATTGTCAATCTTGGCAAATCTACTCAGAAGACGGATAATGGTCCACTATTGATTAATCCGAAGCGTAGTAATCAGATTGTAAATGATGTAAATATTGATCATTCTGTACTTTTTGATATCAATGAAGATTTCTTTTTCGAGTATATGGCTGTCAAGTTTATTGAAAGAATGACTTTATCTTCAGATAAGCAAAGTCATCAATATAAAGGCGACATGGAGCCAGAAGGAACTTTATACATTGATCATAAGGAAAATTCTTTTCCTCCTCATGTAGATGTTGGACCTTACGCTCAAAAGTTCCTGACATCTTCTCCCTATCTTCTACCTGTAGCCGCTTCATCACAAGCCTGCATAACTTTTGGACGTCACGAAGAATCTTATTTTGTGGTTCCGTCTAATAAGAAAAACAAGCGCCAAATCGTGTTTGGTCTAGTTAGAAATATCCCTGTTGCTCAGGAAGATGAGCTGAAAGATAAAGACAAAGGAAGAATCCGAATTGACAAGTATAGTCAACAATCTATCAAGATTATCCAGAACATGGGATAAGATTTGAAGACTATGCAAGGTCTCAATCAAGGCAAGGGTAGACGACTCCCATTATGTGGTGATCCATTTTACCAGAAGACTCGTCATGGATTGGGATATGATCCATCCCATATGTTTAGTGATGATATACAAGAAGAATTCTCTACTAATTCCTCACAATCATCTGATTCGGAAGAAAACTAATTCATCGAATCGGATATATCTCGTTCTTCATATGGTGAATTCGAACGTGTATCTTCAACTTTCCATTAGGATTTATTCTTGAGTTGACCTCCTTTCCTCTCCCATAAAATAGGTTAGGTCATCCACTTCTTTTATCGATATCTGGCATATATGCTCATAACATCTGTCTTCTTAATCCCCAGCTACCAAAGTTTGGTCAAGCTGATTGCTCATCTCTTTTGAGAGAAATTTTTAACTTCCATCTTATCAGTTGGTATAGAAAGCTGAATTTATTATTTATCACGTTCTTATAACCTCTGAATAAATATTAAATTTGCTAGTGTTTCCTGTCTATCATGTCTATTTGACCTCTGCATAGATATTAATCTACTTTTCTTTGAGTTCTTACATACTATCATGTCCATATTACCTCTGATAGTATTGTATACTCTAAAAACAGAAAACAAGATTTCATTTATCTATCATGTCCACATTACATCCAGATAGATACAAATCATTGAGCATAGAAGAATTATCATTTCCATTCTTATATCATAA
Source organism: Iris pallida (assembly GCA_029216955.1). Classification (NCBI taxonomy): domain Eukaryota; kingdom Viridiplantae; phylum Streptophyta; class Magnoliopsida; order Asparagales; family Iridaceae; genus Iris; species Iris pallida. The sequence continues at coordinate 11,392,455 of JANAVB010021796.1, forward strand.
AAAGTCTATTACATTTCTTAGACTTTCTTACAAATCATAATGGAAATCTATTACATCTTGGATTTTTATTCTATACACACAACGATAACCTAATGGCGATCTATTTCTCCTTTGGATCTTCTTGGTCGGATTCGTTGTTGGTGTCAATTCCTTGCTGTCCGAGCCTTTGTGGCAACCAGAGCAGTAGGAATCAAATCTGGTCTTCTCTCTCAGACGAGAGGAGAATCCCAGAGTATGGCAGCCCGAAGACGTGTTGCTGCCAATACAACTGGTGGAGTAGGGGCGGCCTTTTAGAGAAGATGGGAATGTATCCAGCATTGGGATATGATTCCTAGTTCCGCTGTGAAAGGAACTCTACTACCCAATTTCTTGGGTTAGAGTTGACTCCACCATCCAACTCTCCGTGTATAAAGGCTCTTCCTACCAACAGAGGAAGACCCTTCTATCCCACGAAGAGTTCTGAGTTGTCTGATTTACGCGTCAGAAGCGCATGAGCTCCCTGATGTTGATGTCAGAAGAACGCTCCTCACAGCGTCAAAATCGCCAATACCGGTTCTGGAAAAGCTCTTCAGCCAAACTTCTGCAGAAAACAACAGAAGTATCATCAGATGCGTATTAAACGCTAACTAAAAACAGATGACAAGGCTTTTTACGCCAGTGCTTCAGGTGTACTACTATTCAGTAAGGCTTTTACGCCAGTGCTTCAAGTGTACTACAATTCAGCAAGGCTTTTATGCCAGTGCTTCAGGTGTACTACTATTCAGCAAGGCTTTTACGCCAGTACTTCAGGTGTACCACTATTCAGCAAGGCTTTTACGCCAGTATTTCAAATGTATCACCATTCAACAAGGCTTCTAGGCCGTTGCTTCATGTGCACTTCATTAGCAAGGCTTTTTTACGCGCGTCAAAATTTACGCTCATGAGCAGCTATTCTCAACAAAAAAAATTCGAAAGGCAGATAATTGCTTACGATCGAACTTACCACTTAGGTCAAATGGTTTGGCTCTAATAGTGGATGAATCTATGTCTGATGATTGGGCGTACAAAAGAACGCCATTGGAAAGCATCGCCATTGTCATTTGTTGGAGAACGACATTTGCAAAAAGTTATCTTCACAGGAATGAGAATGAGAATATATGAAACATTCTCGACTATTTATAAAGACTGAAGAAACTGTTGGGAGTCTATTTCGGAAAAAGATCCTATTAAAAAGCTCTCGTGACGACAAGACAGACGCCACGTGTCGATTTTTTCTTGGAAATGAACAACCATAGAAGCAGTCAAAATAAGTGTTGAACAGTACTATGTACCAACAAATGAGATTAACATCAGACTTTATTTATAAAAAAGGAGGGAGTGGACCCGTACATATAAGAGGGTCGTAATACATGGAATATTATTTTCTCTCTCCTTCCTTGGGTTGACGAAGGGAGGCACCTAACTCGCACATGTTACGAATCCCAGAGCGACGCATCAGATTTAAAAATGCTTTCGCATCTCCTGAGCCCTCATATACAGTCGGGGGACCACCATCGATGCGACTGAAGACTGCTGGAGTTAATCCAAAGCACTCTACAAAGTTGCGTGCTCGCTCAAAGTCAATCCTTGAGCCCGAAGCCTCTTCATTGTTAATCTTCTTCTTTGGCGCCATGTCACTTTGGAGATGAATGACAAGAGTGAAGAATTTCTCCTCATTTATACGATTAAACCAACTCTCCATATTCCTCATTGGAAACTGTTCATTATTGATGCAAACTCGGGGAAGTAAAAAGGCGTTTGAAAGTTTCGAGAAGAAAATTCATTGTGACGGTTGAATGTTGACCGACACTATTTAATAATGTTTTACGCCGACTGTTGGATATCTCCGCTTTTACGCGGATGACTATTGCGTATCCCGAATTTTACGCTGACTGGTCAAAACTTAATTTTTACGCTTCTGTTCAAAGTGTTCCAAATTTTGGAGATATTTGAAAACTTTGAAGGGGGTCTCGTAGGAGCGTAAAAAGTGCTTCAAAGAAAGAGTCAAAGTGATAGATCATTCCACTCTAATTGATCTACTTTACGCCGCAGAGAGGCTAAACACTTTACGCCCAAGACAAGGCTAATCACTTTACGCCTAAAGCAGGAAGATCATTTTACGCTCGGGTCTATACCCATGACTTTTACGCCAAGGACAGATCAGCCACTTTTACGCTGGACAAAGCTGTCAAGTCTCGCATTTAATGCAAACTCTGACATGGAGATATTAATGATGGCATATATCACAGAATTCAAAGGGATTTGTTTTTACACAGAGATCAATGTTATCGTTTAGTATGTGGATTGAGCTACTTTACGCTCACACTATGGCTTCTTTTACGCATGAAGACTATACGAGCTTTTACGCTCAACAGTTGACGTGTGCGTAAAGTCTATTTGAGCTACTTTTACGCTCAAGGTTATTTAACAACCACTTTACGCGGGAAGTCTATGTCAGGGCTATTTTATGCCTAGTCTACTGCTTTACGCTCAGAGTACATTGGGGTTATTTTACGCCCTATTCTTCTGACCATCTTGGAACGTGGTTTGCCTACATGGCTTTCATGCCACACATCCCGAAGAACATGTGTACGTGCATCCTATTCTTAATGAAATGATGGGACACGTGTCAACATATACAGAGGATGACTTTGGTCGTGGGTGGCGGTTGTTGGCGTAAAGATGGAACTTTTGCTGAGTTTTTACGCACAAGAGCCCAAGCCTATAAATGGACTTATTTTTCTCAAGAGACAGACACAGAGAGACAGGAGAGAATATAGAGATCAGAACTTCGAGATTTTGATTTTCGAGAGCATTCTTCTTTAACTTTTCTTCCAGAACAAAGTGAAGCAAAGCAGAAAAGCATTCGGCCTCGCCATCAGTGCCCAAGTGCGTCGATACCTTTCTGGTGACTTAGTTCTTCCAGGTTGTTCAACTTCAAGCAGCGATCTTCATCATCATCATATAGTCCAAGGAACAAAGTGATCATTTACAGATCAGACTTCTATAGCAATACTTTCCCAGAATCAAATTTGTACTTCTTGTACTCTTCCTCGTTTTATTTTCAAAATCCAACTTCCGGGTATTTTGTTAAGTGAAACATAGGCGACGCGGTCGGGCTTGGGTGGCTGTGCTGGGGAACTCCGGCGCAGGCGCAGGAGTTGACAGCTCCGGGCGGCGGGAGCGATCGGCGGAGGGCGGTGGCGCCGAGGTTAGGGTTCTGTTACTCCTTCTATTTTGCTGTGGTGTCGATGGTTACACTGGTGGTGGTGGGTCGGGAAGTTGGTCGTACCGGGAGAAGAAGAAGGTTTTGCGGTGGTCGGCCGTACCGGTTGTGGTGGCCGGAGGTGGTGGGTATGTTGGTGATGGCTGTCGGCCGATTTGGCCAGGGTCGATGACAGGGTTGGTGGTGTTGACTTGGTGTCGGGCAGAGGGATGATAATCTGGTGGTGGCAATGATGACGACGGGGCGAGGACGGGCTGTTGTCGACGCAGCGAGGCGGAACAGGGGCATGGCTTAGGTGTAGGTGTCGTGTCGGGATGAGTCCGACACGGCTAGGTTGGACGTCCGGTTTGTCAGACATGATGAAAATATATTATATTTGTAAAGGGGGAAAAGTATAGTGGATGGGAGGCACAGACACGATGCACATATGTTGATGGTGGAAGTTTCTGGAGGACTACCTCTCCTTTTATAGGAGGTGGGAATTCCCAGTTGGATAGGGATTGAGATTTATTTAAATCCCCAATAGATAATTCATCATTTAATTAAATAGATTTAAAGTCAATTCAACCAAATCCCAAATCCAATTTAAATCACAACTTTAATTTAGAACTATTTTAAATAAAGATAAGATAACTCAAATTTAAATTGCCATAATAATCAAACATTAAATCAAACTATTTTGAAAATTACCTTTTTATAAATAATATAAAATAATAATAAATTAATTTCGAAAATCAACAATATATACATGAATAAATTTCATGTACCTTGTATGCAAACAAAATATTTACATAATTCATGGTTTTTCTAAATTATTACTAACTTTAAGCAAGAAATAAAATAGTCTTTCAAAAGGTAAAAATAAAGTTTTTGACAATTTTCATGGGATGCCTTTTTGATAGAAAATACTTGCTCATACCGTAAAACATATATCGATTTCTATATAAAAACAGTAACCAAATATTTTGTATATGAATAAATAAAAAATTCATAATTACATACGATACAAAAATAAAATCCATATCGTATAAAATATTTTTTTTTAAATTACAGTGAAAATTTAGGGGGTTTTACATCCTACCCAACTTAAAAGAATTTCGTCCTCGAAATTTAGGAAAAATTAGGGTAGGTAGGGCGAAGGGGATAGAAAGAGTTTATCGATAAGCAATCGATCAATTAATTTGACAAGAAGAAAAGTTTCCAATGAAAGGCAATAATTACGGAATAACTGCAAATTTGGGTAACTAGGAAGTATGAATTCCAAGATATAGTTTAGAAAATATCTCATGACAACCTATCAGTATCAAATTTGATCCCCTCTACCATCCAACGACAAAATGATAGTGTTGTAACTTACGACAGGTAAGGACTTCCTTTGTCTCGAAATCATGAACATTATCTCAAAATTTTTAACTTTCATTCGATATCATCATAATCATCAATCCGCTTTCATATTCAACCTTTTATATATTTTATTAATCCTCTCAAGGTTTATAACCATCATTCCTTGAAATCTTTTTGTCTTCAACAATCACTTCACAAAAGTTTTGAGTATCCACTATTTTCATACATCTAATCAAATATCGCAACGATAGAAATTCGATAAGTCAATACTTTTGGATTCGGTAAAAAGAATTTCTTCCAACATATATATATATATATATATATATATATATATATATATATATATATATATATATATATATATATATATATTCTTCAAAATTCTATCCTCAAGGTTCATTCCTTCCTCGAAGTTGAAGTTCAAAACTTTCAATCAATTTCCAAAGTTAAGTCAAATCTAAGGATTTCGTACTCATTTTTCATTGTAAATCCTGCATAGGCATCATAATAAATTCCTCAAATATTTTTGTAATTAGCAAGTGTACTATTCTTCGAACATCCCATTTCTTCAAAAGATAATATCACCTTTTTCTTAATTTCACCAAATAGAAAAATTAACTCATGTTTTCCAATCATACAATTATTTTATTTAACTATAACAGTAATCTCTCTAATCTACTTCCTCTTTAACTGAAGGGTGTCATGATTCACTTCCATAATCGTACAAGAAAATCATATAAGAAAAGGTTGCATAACCACGGAGGAAACATAGTAAATATAAGTGAAGTAATTCAATTAAAAGGGAGAGAAGTAGGGGTTGCTAATATTGCAAAAAGATGTTATGCGTCCAAGTAAATCAAAATAAGACATGAAAATAAAAGGACAATGGTTAAGCAATCAAGATAAAACACAAGATTTAGCATTTAAGGGATTTAGTATATCACAATCATGTATTGGGTCGAAGAATTTGAGTCATGGTTTAATTTCTAATTGAAGTCAGGAATTAATTTGGTATCATGGTAATAGTTATAGTTTAGTTTTTTTTTTATCCGAAAGTCGTAACATGAAATTAGAGTACAAGGAGACGTGTTTTAGTGGCACGGGATATACCTACATGAAGGTGGGCTCGTCTAGGTCTTGTATGTAAAATTTGTGGGAAGGAAAAGTCTAGTGTTACGCTCCAAATATCCAAGTCATGGTAAAGGACACAAAAGATTTTAAATAGAAAGTGGGAGTTCATGATAATGATTAACACACAAAATAAATGACCAAGTTAAAGCATGACATAAGATAATTTAGGAAACCTCATAGATTAAGGTAAAGTAAGTTAGGGTGACAGTTTCTATTGAGAAGATAGTCTCTTAGATGGAGTATGAGAAAGTCACAATAAAATCTAGGTTTGAGGGAATATCGAGTGAGTCAAAATTGAAATATAACCACATAATTTTTTTAGATGACTAACAACACTTGAGTATATACAACTATTATGGCAATTAATGAGAAATACTTGTATCCCATTAGGGTGACTTGCTTGCTTCTTGGTCCTCTACCAATATATGATCTAATTTCAAATTTCAATTTTCTCAAAAGTTTCGAAATAAAATCTCAAGATACTCCATCAAATATTTAATCATAATTTAAAGTTTAATTTCCTTTAAATAATTTCCAAATACCCTTCATCACATCTAATGCAGCACAACTAAACTTTCATAATAAGCCATCACTTTTAAAATTTCCAATTCTCAAATGTACCTCGAGATAAACTCATAGCCTATTTCATTAAACGCAAATCATGTAATTCAAATTAAATCTTTTTTTTCCAAAATTTAAATATCCATAATTAAGTCTTAAACTTGAAATCTAATTAACTCTATAAATCATAGATCATAGGACAAAATTTGAAATTGAATTTTTCCTTCAAAGTCGATACCTTCCAAACATTCTTAAACAAATTTTTTTTCTCATCTCTTTAAAATTTAATAAACTTATAAATCGTACACGCAATTTAAAACCTCAAGTTCTCTTTCTTCTAAACTTTCGTCTCTCTAGTCGTCTACAAAATCATAATTTAAACTCTTTAAATAATTTCGAGATAAACTTTATCATATTACAATCCAAACTTAAATTTAACCGTAAATCAAGTATCACAATATAAAAACTCAAGATATTTCTCAAATTGATTTCATATCCCTAATAAATCATAACTATTTCACAATTTCAAAATTTATAAAAAAAATTGTTTTCTCGATCTAGCTATCCTCTTGTGTATACCACCTTTAAAATAAAATTTCAACTATCCTTTGATGGCGTTAATATACTACTACCCAACTTGGAATAAACTAATCCTTAAGATCAAATTTCTAGGAAACATAAATACTTTTATACACAAATAAGACCTAAATGCATACTAATTGTCAAGGTAATCCTTCTAGCCATGTGTTTGACCTATGAGCATGTAGTCATCTTTCTAATTGTCACTAAGCACGAAACTAAGAATTTACGGTAGAAGGAGTCAAGCAAGATGCAATTCAAGGAGATCGAACGAGAGTTCAGAATTTGAAGTCAAGAAAGGATGTCAAGTAGGTGGATGAGATTTTAGACTCTAATCCTATATTGCAGGCTCACATCGGTACAATTACGTAACCGAAGTGACAAACTCGACCTGCATGGGCCACCACAAAAATATGTAACGCCCCAGTCCCAAATACTTGAGACTAGATACGTATCATGCCAACTGCATACATATGAGTAAATATACGGCTCGTATGTATACATAAGCTATAAAATGTAGAAAGCCAAGACACTAAATCTCATCCACAAAGATAAATAATAATATAAAAGCAACTTTGAATTTGTCATGTATACAATCGTTGGGCGGAGACAAATCCACTACCAACTAATCTAAATATGAAAAAATGTACAAGGAAAGAATTTAGCAAGCGATAGCAAGTGACGAGTCCAAGAGCAATCATCATGAAGGAAGGAATGACCTTAGCTAAAGCACCTGCAAGAAATCACGAAACACACACCTGGAGAGATCACCAGGTCCTCAGAGGGACGTAACAAGACACATAATATCATGCCAATAAACTGAATAATAAAGCTCAACAGAAAAGTATGCATAAGTAAAGGTTCCTAACCATTCTATGTGGAATAAATTTTAGAGGACAACGTTCTACGCAGGGGCTATAGCGGATTAACGCAAACAAGTAATAAAGAGTGGCCGTTAAGTAGTGCTCATCCGAGACACTATCGTCCCTGGGCAGAAGGTAGTGCTCATAAGAGTCACCCTCGGCCCAAAATGTGTAAAAAATAAACGTAGCCCCTACGCTAATAACTGTCCCCTCCCTCCAATGATACTATACATGTGTCGACTCCACGACACTATTTAAATCCTTAATAACTGCCAAGTCTTCTACACAATCTATTGGCAGTTTTATCCTAATGCACGGTCTGTACGCACCAATGATCAGTCAGCACGCAAGTCCGCATCTATATGCGAATCACAACTCACACACAATCCATGGCACATCGTGACAGTTTATGAGATGCACTAAATATACGGTGGTCCCTTAACTCTAAGCCAATTACATAAAGTATAATAATTTGCATCTATATATAGTTTTGAAAGAACAACATAAAGAAAAAGCATGCATGATATTGAGCAAGAAATTAAACAGTAAAGGCAAGATATCTTGCCTGATGTGTCGCCTGATGTGGTGCGAGGATCATGATGCCATGTTTTGTCCATTAGCCGAGGTCCATGCGAACATGGCCTGAATTTGCGAAAAATAGGAACGCGTGAGTAGTCGTGGTCAATGATGGTAACCATGGAGAATAGTGGAGATGGACACCTATAGTAATTTTTAGGAATTACTTACAATAATTGAAAACTAGGTTTTATTTAGTAAAAATAAATTTTTGGAAAAAGTACCTTAAAAATCCAAAAGTCATTTCTCTACAAAAACTCTAAGTTGTAAAATATGATTAAGGAGGAAACTATATTTCAAAATTTAAAATATCTATTTTAGATAAATATTTAAAAATACTGCTAAATTATCTAGTCCAAAAGTATAACTGGTCAATACAGGTACATATAAATCGAAAAGACTATTTTAGTGGTTAAAAACTAGCTTAAAATTTTACTAGAAAATAATAGTAATAGTGTAAATAATAATTTTAACAAAACAACAAACTAATAATAATATATAAATAATAAAATAAATGACACCATTCTAATAATTTAGTTATAAGATGATGACAATAATAATAATAACAACAACTCTATTATTAACCAACATATTAGTTAATAACATATATGAAGTTATACTTTACCAATATATATTAATAATATAGCAACTAATTTAAATATAATAATAATAATATATAACATTACATATCCCAACCCATACCATTCATTCCTAATTCTATACAGTGAGCGAGGGAGAGAGAGATCGGTGAGGAAAAGAAAAATTGGAAAAGGAGAGAGAGAGATGAAGGTTACCAGAGACTCGACGGAGCGCGCGGCTGCCGGAGGCTGGGTGAAGGTGCGCGCGGTCGTCGGAGACTTCAGACAAGGGGGCGACGCTGGTGGCGGAGTTCAGGAGCCGGGGCGGCGGCGGATCGGCGACTTCGACCGCGGCGGAGGAAGATCGAGGACGGCGCGCGGAGGAGATGCGACCTGGGGCGGCGCGCTGTCCGCGAAAAGGGCTACTCACCCGGGGGTTGCACGGGCGGAGGTCGAAGGGCCGGGGGTTTTGGCGGTCGGCGAGGAGAGAGGGCGGAGAGCGCCGGCGGGTGGCGCACGACGAAGGCGGTGGTGGAGGAAGGAGTGGCGGTGGAAGATGGAGCGGGAGGCGGCGTTCCGATGGCTCTGGATCGTGGACGAGCGCTGCTCCGGCCGGCGGACGAGGAGGCCAGGGCGGATTCGAGGCGGGCGGAGCACGGAAAAGAGAGGGCGGCTCGCTGGAGGCGACACGGTCGGGCTTCGGTGGCTGTGTTGGGGAACTCCGGCGCAGGCGCGGGAGTCGACAGCTCCGGGCGGCGGGAGCGATCGACGGAGGGCGGTGGCGCCGAGGTTAGGGTTCTGCTACTCCTTCTTCTATTTTGCTGTGGTGTCGATGGTTACACTGGTGGTGGTGGGTCGGGAAGTTGGTCGTACCGGAAGGAGAAGAAGGTTTGGCGGTGATCGGCTGTACCGGTTGTGGTGGCCGGAGGTGGTGGGTATGTTGGTGATGGCTGTCGGCCGATTTGGCCAGGGTCGATGACAGGGTTGGTGGTGTTGACTTGGTGTCGGGCAGAGGAAAGATAATCTGGTGGTGGCAGTGATGACGACGGGGCGAGGACGGGCTGTTGTTGACGCAGCGAGGCGGAACAGGGGCATGGCTTAGGTGTAGGTGTCGTGTCGGGATGAGTCCGACACGGCTGGGTTGGACGTCTGGTTTCTCGGACATGATGAAAATATATTGTATTTGTAAAGGGAGAAAAGTATAGTGGATGGGAGGCACAGACACGATGCACATCTGTTGATGGTGGAAGTTTCTGGAGGAGTACCTCTCCTTTTATAGGAGGTGAAAATTTCCAGTTGGATAGGGATTGGGATTTATTTAAATCCTCAATAGATAATTCATCATTTAGTTAAATAGATTTAAAGCCAATTCAACCAAATCCCAAATCCAATTTAAATCACAACTTTAATTTAGAACTATTTTAAATAAAGATAAGATAACTCAAATTTAAATTGACATAATAATCAAACTATTTTGAAAATTGCCTTTTTATAAATAATATAAAATAATAATAAATTAATTTCGAAAATCAACAATATATACATGAATAAATTTCATGTACCTTGTATGCAAACAAAATATTTACATAATTCATAGTTTTTCTAAATTATTACTAACTTTAAGCAAGAAATAAAATAGTCTTTCAAAAAGTAAAAATAAAGTTTTTGACAATTTTCGTGGGATGCCTTTTTGATAGAAAATACTTGCTCATACCGTAAAACAAAATATCGATTTTTATATAAAACAGTAACCAAATATTTTGTATATGAATAAATAAAAATTTCATACTTACGTACGATACAAAAATAAAATCCATATCGTATAAAATAATTTTTTTTAAAATTACAGTAAAAATTTAGGGGGTTTTACAAGGTCTACGAGGTCTACTTGCATAAAAGTAAACAATGTCTACGAGGACTACTTGCAGAAAATAAACAATGTCTACGAGGTCTACTTGCAAAAAAATAAACAATGTCTACAAGGTCTACCTGCAGAAAATAAACAATGTCTACGAGATCTACAATGTCTAAGGTCAGATCACACAACATTGGTACTTCTCATTCCCGACTCAACAAAATATGACAGAATATAAAAATGAGACAAAAACCACATAAAAAATTACCAACAGTGAAATATAATAAAAATTAATATCGAAAACCACCAACGAACTATACTCGCCTGGGGTCCTTTGCTGGTGAAACCGATAATCCCGTTGTGTCCAGGATAGTCCACTTGGCTAGGTCGATGTGAAGGAGTCCAAATTTGCCAAAAGAAATAGGAACACAATTAGCTACGATTTAGGATAATCTAAGGGAGATTTTTCTAACTTAGAGGAATGGTGACTATTTAATTAGAAATATATATATATTTTTTTTTATTATTTAGAGGTCTTTAAAAGAAACCTTTCACCTTACTAGGAGTAAAGGCCCAAATAAAATTATTTGCTTTCATTTTAAGAACAAGGGTCCAAAATATCCTTAGAAAATATAAACTTATTGGAATATTAGGCATATAAGCCCCAATACATATATATTTTGCTCAAGGCTATTTCTAATAACCATCACCAATATATATATATATATATATATATATATATATATATATATATATATATATATATATATATATATATATATATATATATATAGAGGAACTAAAAATTATTATTCGTTAAAAATTATATATGTCTAATAAAATATTTTGAGAATAATTCTAAAAGCCCAACCATTTATATCTATGGTCCAATATATATATATTGCATATAATATATATTGCATATAATAGTCCACAAAGTATATAGGTCCAAACCTATGGCCCAAATATATAAAATTATTTTTTATGACTTTAAATAAGATCTAAGCCAAATATTATTTTAGTTACAATATTGTTTATAAAATGTTAGATTGATTAGATTATATTAGATTGATTAGATATGATTAGATTAGATTAGATTAGATTAGATTGATTAGATTATATTTGTAATGTAAATATGGTCCGTAAGCCCAAATGTAGACACTATATATATTGTAACAAATCCTAGCAATGAGATCAAGACATTATTATTTCCTACATGGTATCAGAGCCTCCCGAAAAATCCTAACCGTCTCCCGAAAAACCCTAGCCTCTTCCGTACCGACCGCGCCCGTGACGACCGCGCCGACCGATTCGATCAGGCGCCGATCCGCCGAACTTCATAACTTCGAGTGTTATTTTTTTCGTGAGCAACAGCGACTGGAACTCCATAGTTCTCCAAGGAACCCGCCAGCCTCTATTCTTCCAGAGACGTGGTACTCAATTCTTCCAAAGCCTTTAATTCGAGCCGACCCGCCGCCGATATTAATATCAGCCAAAGCCAATCCGATATTAATATCAGCCAAAGCCTTTAATCAACCTTATTGCTTTATTGCTGATAGGGATATTAATATCAGCTTTATTGCTGATATTGATCAGCATATTTTTATTTTTTTCTTTTATTGGCATCAAAAAAAAGAAGAAGAAGCAAGGTGAGCAGGATTTTTTTGTACAAAGCAAAGCAAAAAATTTCCTCACCGATCCCGGCGTCCGACTGCACCGGCTGTCCCCTATGCGCCTGACTGCGGCAGATTCGTCGGAGTTGTACAAAATTTTGTACACCCGACATCCGCTCGCCCCTACGCACCAGATCCGACTCCCCTGATCGTGGCCGATTCGCCGCCGACCCCGTCCATCAGCGTCCGATTCGTCGGAGTTGTACAAAATTTTTGTACACCCGACATCCGCAATGGCAGATGATGCTGCGTACAGCTATTCCGTCGCGACTGACGGTGGCAGTGCACACAACCCACATTATCCTAATCCGAAGGATCCATATTTTCTGAGTTCTGCTGATCAACCAGGAAATATCATTACTCCTATTGTTTTTCGTGGATCGAACTATGCTGAGTGGTCTCGGTCAATACGTCTCTCCCTGATCTCTAGGTGAAAGATCACTTTTCTGGAAGGTACTGAAGTCAAACCTGTTAATGATGCTAGTAAATTACTTGATTAGAGATGTGTGCAAGCGCTATTGGTTCAATGGGTTCTTAATACTATTGATCCGTCTCTGAAGAAATCTTTGTCGTACTTTGAGGAGGTTTACCATTGTGGAACTTGTTGGAGAAAAGATTTGTTGTTAGCAATGGCACTCGGAAGCAACAAATTAAGGTGGCTTTGGCTGAGTGCAAACAAACGGCTTCGATGTCTGTGGAAACCTACTTTGGAAATTTGCAGTCTTTGTGGGATGAACAAGCTGCTTATTTTCCATTGCCTACTTGTACCTGTGGCGAACTTGCTACAAAGCTACAGGCTATGAGGGATGAAGACCACTTTCAAAACTTTATGTATGGGTTAAATGTTGAGTTGTATGGTCATACCCGATATAATCTTCTGGCTCAGGATCCTCAGCCAAGTTTAGATCGGGCATACCAGGCAGTCCGTGAGGAGGAGGATATGCAAAAATTTCAGGTCCAATTCGCTGCAGAGGAGGTGTTGGCCCTGACTATCAAGACTTCACCTCGTCTTTCTACTACTTCTAATAGTAGAACCTCAGATTCCAGGGACAAATCAGGTATGATCTGTACTCATTGCAAGAAAACAGGTCATGAAGTTGCCACTTGCTTTGCCAAGATTGGCTATCCAGAGTAGTGGGAGACTCGTCCTCGGCGCGAGGACGGACGTGGTGCTGGCGATGGCAGAGGCACGCCACCACAGCAGCGACGTGATGGGGGACACGGTACTGGTAGCACAGGGGTTGTTCATCATGTCGTCGCTGCTGGTCATGGTGTCCCTGCTGGTCTTGCTGGGAGTTCGGCAGACATGATGCATGGAGGGTATCCTTCGTCACTCTCCCGTGAATAATGGCAGAAACTGATGAGCTTGCTAGTAACGACAATCCTTCCAAACCTGGTTCATCAAACTCTGATCGTCGGATGGGTAAGAATTCTTATGTCCCTTGGATATTCGATACTGGGGCTACTCTTCATGCGATAGGATCTCGTGACTGTTTAGTTGATTGCTTTGAGGGCCCTGTCTGTCCTGTGATTTTGCCTGATGGAAGCACTATTGAGGCTGTTCTGAGAGGCAAAGTATTTTTGACTGCTTCATTGGTGTTGCCGGATATTCTTTATGTTCCGACATTGACTTGCAATTTGGTCTCTGTCTCACAATTGATTGGTGCCAGAAATTGTGATATGTTATTTACTCCTGATTTGTGTTTTATTCAGGACCGAAGTACGAGGATGGTGATTGGAGCAGGTGAACAAAGGGGTGGACTTTACTTCTTGGGGGAGGTTCCAGCTTCTTTGGCTTCGATGATCCTGGCATACAAAGAGAGTAATTCTGAGGTTTGGCATAGTAGACTGGGGTATCCTTCAGATAAAGTAATGCAGACTTTACCTTTTCTCTCTGGTAGTAGTGTGTTTTCTCATACGGCTTGTGATATCTGTCATCAAGCTAAACAGACTCGTGATGCCTTTCCTGATAGTAGTAGTCGTGCTTTGAGATGCTTTGAACTCATACACTGTGATCTGTGGGGACCATATCGTGTTCCATCATCTAATGGGGCACGGTATTTTTTGACTTTGGTGGATGATTTTTCTAGAGCTGTTTGGGTCGTTTTATTGACAGATAAGTGTGTTGTTTATTCTGTGTTTCTTAAATTTATTGCTATGGTGAAGCGACAGTTTGGGGCTGATATACGTCGAGTGCGGAGTGACAATGGCACTGAATTTAATTGTTTATGAGATTATTTTTCATCTCAAGGTATATTGTTCCAAACATCCTGTGTTGGGACACCTCAACAGAATGGAAGGGTGGAAAGAAAACATCGACATATTTTAAATGTCGCCAGGGCCTTACGATTTCAGGGTTCTCTTTCCGTGGATTTTTGGGGAGAATGTGTTCTGGGTGCATGTTATTTGATATATAGGACCCCTTCTAGTATCTTGCATTTTAAGTCTCTGTATGAAATTTTATATGGTTCGGCTCCTTCGTATGATCATCTACGTATTTTTGGTTATCTGTGTTATGCGTATGATTTGAAATTCCGACATGATAAATTTGCTAGCAGGAGTAGAAAATGTATCTTTGTTTGGTGTCCACTTGATAAAAATGGATGGAAACTGTATGATTTGGAGACTGGTGAATTTTTTGTGTCCCGTAATGTTACTTTTTATGAAAAAGAATTCCCTGGATGTGGCTCTGCTAGCGAGATGTCTTCTGCGACATGCCATACATCTGTTGAGGTGCCGGGAGATGATATAGAGGCTTTTGGGATGGTGCCGGCCACGGTTGCTGGTGGCTTGGCACCGAGTGGCAATGATGCACAGGTAGATGGAGAAGTATTGACAGGAGAGTCCGTCGGGGGTGATGCGGATACTGCTAATGATACATGAGATACAGTGTTGCCAGAGGTGCCAGATGAGGTAGTATTGGGAAGAGGAATGAGAAAGAAATCACAGCCAGTACGATTACAGGATTTTGTCACGAATGTTGTTCGAAGTAAAAGTCCCCCCTTCACCACAGTTCATCTGTTCCCGTCACTTCCTCAGGTACTTCGTATCCTCTAACACAATTTCTAAGTTATGGCATATTTACTGCTGGACACAGAGATTTTCTCGCAGCTATCACTGCCGGTGTTGAGCCTACTTCATATCGCCAGGCCTCGCGAGATTTAGGCTGGCGCGCGGCCATGCAAACTGAAATACAGGCTCTGGAAGATAATGGGACATGGAGTCTTGTCGATTTACCTCCTGGGAAGAAAGCATTGGGAAGTAAATGGGTGTACAAAATAAAGTAGAAATCTGACGGCAATGTTGAGCGCTTAAAGGCACGACTGGTTGTGTCCGGTAATCATCAGGTTGAGGGGATCGACTATTCAAAAACATTTGCCCTGGTGGCTAAGATGCCTACAGTTCGAACGTTCTTGGCTGTTGCAGCTGTGAAAGGCTGGACTTTGCACCAGATAGATGTGCACAATACTTTTCTTCATAGAGATCTGACAGAAGAAGTATATATGCAGTTGCCGCCAGGCTTTTCGCATAGTGAACCCACCAAAGTGTGTCGCCTGCGTAAGTCTCTATATGGATTAAAACAGGCACCACGTTGTTGGTTCGCTAAGCTTACTGCTTCTCTGATATCCTATGGATTTATTCAATCACATTTCGATTATTCCCTTTTCTCTTTTTTTAAGGAGAAGGTAAAGTTGCATGTTTTGATCTAGTGGATGATATGATTGTGTCTGGTAATGACACAGGTGCTTTAGATGCTTTCAAAAAGTACCTTAGTTCTTGCTTTCACATAAAGGACCTTGGTGTGTTGAAGTACTTTCGTGGCATAGAGGTGGCTCGGAGTGCGGAAGGAATTTTCTTGTGTCAAAGGAAGTATGCTTTGGACATCATTTCAGAATGTGGTTTGATGGGGTCTCGCCCGGCTGGTTTTCCCATGGAGCCCAATCACAAGCTGGCAGAATCGACTAGTCCAATGATGGCGGATGCAGAGACTTATCGGAGACTGGTTGGAAGATTGATTTATCTCTCATTTATTCGCCCTGACTTGGCCTATGCTGTGCATATCTTGTCTCAATTCTTACAGGA
Source organism: Iris pallida (assembly GCA_029216955.1). Lineage (NCBI taxonomy): Eukaryota > Viridiplantae > Streptophyta > Magnoliopsida > Asparagales > Iridaceae > Iris > Iris pallida. Next base: position 11,408,942 of record JANAVB010021796.1, read on the forward strand.
GCCTCGACAAGATCATTGGCATGCTGCTTTGAGAGTTGTCAGATATCTCAAAAATACACCAGGACAGGGTATTCTTTTGAAAGCTGATTGTGATCTCCGTCTTTCTGGTTGGTGTGATTCCGACTGGACAAGTTGTCCTTTGACTCGCCGCTCTGTTACAGGCTGGTTGGTGTTTCTGGAGGGGGGAGGGGTCTCCTATTTCTTGGAAGACCAAGAAGCAATCAACTGTTTCCCGATCTTCTGCTGAAGCTGAATACCGATCTCTTGATGCGCTTGTTTGTGAGTTGAAATGGTTGAAGGAGTTATTGGTGTATTTGGGCGTTCGCCAGGAGTATGCTATGTCGGTGTATTGTGACAGTCAGTCAGCCCTGTACCTGGCTCAGAACCCGGTATTTCATGAGCGCAGTAAGCATATTGAGGTGGATTTACATTTTGTTCGTGATGCTATTAAAGATGGCACCGTAATAGCCTCGCATGTTCCTACTTCTTCTCAACTGGCTGACATCTTCACCAAGCCCCTTGGAAAGCAAGTGTTTGATTCTTTTCTTCCCAAGTTGGGCATTTGTGACCTGCATGCTCCAACTTGAGGGGGGGTGTTAGATTGATTAGATTATATTAGATTGATTAAATATGATTAGATTAGATTAGATTGATTAGATTATATTTGTAATGTAAATATGGTCCGTAAGCCCAAATGTAGACACTATATATATTGTAACAAACCCTAGCAATGAGATCAAGACATTATTATTTAATATATCTATTTATTTCGTAAATAAAAATACAAATTAATGATATTAATAGTTACACACACACACACACACACACACACACACACACACATATATATATATATATATATATATATATATATATATATATATATATATATATATATATATATATATATATATATAGAGAGAGAGAGAGAGAGAGAGAATAAGGGAGGTGAAAAAAAAAAAATATATATATATATATATATATATATATATATATATATATATATATATATATATATATATATATATATATATATATATATATATATATAGAGAGAGAATAAGGGAGGTGAGGTGCCACCCTACCGTAGGGTGGCACCATGTCACCCCCCCCATGCTATCATCATGCACATGGGTGCATGATGATAGAATAGGGAGGTGACATGTAGCCACCCTCCAAAGGGTGGCACCTCACCTCCCTCATATATATATATATATATATATATATATATAGCAACCAGTACTAATAAAATAATGAACTAATACTGATAACACCTATATGAAATAATAATAATAATAATAATAATTATTATTATTATTATTATTATTATTATTATTATATTTTAACAAAGCATCATTCTTCTTTTCGTTTAGCAATAATAATAAAATAATAAACCCTATTCCTGAGAGCAACCAACATTAGTTTCTGCTGAGCCCACTCTATATTCCATGTGCTGATATTTTAGAAACAATGGAAACAACTGTCCACTACTCAGCATCCAATGCTCACTTAGCATCTCCAACCCTATTGTCTTGTTTTGTGTTGTGAATCCTATGTGGCATGAGGGACAAGACAATGTCTTGTATAGGTGGCAAAGTTATATTCACAAATGACAATGGGTTTAAAAAGTCATCTCCAATGCAAAAGTATTGAGAAGACAATACAAATAATTTTTTACAACTTCCAAGACAACTTTTACTCTTCTACTTTTTTTTTATAAATATTTTTATTCACAAATGATGATGTGGACATAAAGACATTGTGAAGTGCATTGTCTAGATCTAGACAACCAACTTCACATTATCTTTGCCATGTCATTGCCATGTCAACTCCACACTTTATTTCACATTTGCATTGGAGAAGTACTTTTGGAAAAAATGGTTGTCATTCCTATGTGGCAACCATTTTTTTCAAACTCACAATAGGGTTGGAGATGCTCTTAATGTATATAATAATAAAGAGAGAGAGAGAGAGAGAGAGAGTTTGGACTGAGAGAGAGAGGGAGGAAGAGTGGGAGAGAGAAGGTTTGGAACTCACCAACTTTGGCTCGTGGCGGAAGGCTCGAACAAGCGGAGGACCCGACGACGTGCTGCTCGTGGCGGGCGGCCACGGCTCGGTGCGGCATCCGACGTGGCATGACTCTGGCTCTTGTCCACAGGCGGCGGATCATCGGAGCATGGCGCACGAGAAGATGCGGATGGTCGAAATCCGGGTGTTCCGGCGGTGGGAGGTGGACGCGGGAAGCGGATCTGCGGCGCCCGGAGGTATTTGGTGTTGTGGCAAATGTCCGGTGGCAGAACAGAGGAGCGGTGGTTGGGAACGGCCGGAGTTCTGCGAGCGGATAGGTGAGGCAGGGCTGACTGAAGAAGAGGACTGGAGGCAGTCGACCACTCCAGTACGGGACAGGGCTGACCGATTTGGCACGACAACGCTGGAGAGGCGAGGGGGTGGTGGTAGGTGAAGTCCGCGGAGGATCACCGACGCGGGCAGCCGAGAAGTCGGCTCACCGGATGCGGGGAAGGGCAGGCGGCTCGTGAAGGTTAGGTTTAGGTTTTATTTTTCCTTTGACTATAACGCGGTGTCTGGTGTGTCGGACACCGCATGATGGATGTGTTGGATTTTTAATGAGGAGAAGGATGTATACGGACACCCGGGGTCGGACCCGAGGCCGGACACGGTTGACACGAAGAAGATGTTGACTGGACACAGACACGATAATGCGGCTGTGTTTATTGTGGATGGCGGTTGCTTGGTGGTGCAGCGACTTGGTAACGGTAGGGTGGAGTTGGTTGAGAAGGGTGTCGAGGTCGTGGGCGAAGTTACTGATGGTGGTGGTGTTGAACGTGGTTGTTGTGGCAATGAGGGTCGTGGATTCGGGAAGGTCGGACTCGATGGCAGTGGTCGATTGCTTATGTGGTGGACGTAGGTTTTGCTGTTGCAGGGGAGGCCTCGGAAGAGAACATAGATTAAATACTATGGTTCCATTATGGATAGAGGAGTGACGTATAGAAGATAACGCTGGAAGATTATTCAGAATTTTGTTGGTATAAACATAATGGAAACGACTCTTCTCAGATAGGAAAAACAAATACTAAATAGATACGAAATTAGATCAAATCTCCTCCATATATTTAAATTAAATAAAACTTAAAACCAGATTGACAAAACCCAAATAAATAATATATCACAATAAGAATATAGATAATACTCAATATGATCAAATAATTTGTAAAAAATATATTTTAATAAGTATAAATTCTTATTTAAAATAATTCTGGCGATCCTCTACCGATCAAAGTTAACAATAGAAACTTTTTTTTAAAAAAAAATTAATAAAATTTAATTAGTTACTAAGGTTGTTGAAAATAACATTTGATACCATCCAAATAGTTTTAAGCAATCTTTCTAAAATAAAATATGATAATAGAGTTTATTGATCAAAAGCTATAATTGATAATAATAATAAAACTAAATCAATCAAATTATAATACTCGATATCACAACAACAATAATTTGATAAATATCCCTCTAATATATTAAAAGTAGATTCAAATAATATGAAGATAAATGATCAAGAGTATATATACATATATATTTTTATATAAATATAAATTTTATTCAAAAGAATTTGATAAATTCCTTTGTCCTTAAAAAATAGAATTTCAAACAAGACAATTATTTTTCCAACACAGAATATTTAAAATAAAAAAAATTGAAAGTTCGGGAACAGGGATTATAATCACCATAGAACTGATGCGAGAAGAACGACTACTGAGAGGTAATATGGACGTAGTAGCCGCATCTTCCAGCTGTAGAGGAGCAATCCAGAGGTAATATGGACGTGAAGTGCTTCATCTACTTGAGAAAATATATAGGAGAGAGAGGGAGATCCCCTTATCAGAACTCATAGGCACCATTTTCAGGGGATGTGGGCACCTATGCTGGTTCTGCCTTCAGATGTAATATTTCTTTAGAAACTTGTCATTGATAGACATCATTAGCAAGTCACCATTAGGCTTAGCTAGCCGATAAGCACCGTTGGAGTATATCGTTTCTATGACGAACGGTCCTTTCCACTTAGGCTCGAACTTCCAAGCCGTCTTGTGAGTCATTACCATCAGTCTTCGTACTGCCAAGACGAAGTCGCCCACTTGGTATGATCTTTCGCGGACTTTTTTGTTGAAGGCCCCAGAGATGCTGGCTTGTTATAGCTTGATCCTTTGCTGCGGGAGCAAGCGCTTTTCATCCAGTGCTTCTAACTCTTGTAACCGTCTGCGCTGATTATCTTGGATGGTTAAGCTTGCATAGGCCACGTTAGCAGACATCATCTTCTTAAAGACTTGACCGGTGCTGGTGTCAAAGTCCCAAGTGGAGGAGTCAGAAGAGTGTGAGTGTCTCATGACTTCTTTCTCTGAGTCTTCTGAGGTGGAAGAAGGTGTAACATACCCCAACCCTCGACGGATACGTTGGTAATTGTTTTGAGCTTTTTCCTTTGGAGCATGAATCCGTAAGGAAAGACACCGATTCTTGCCATAATTGAGCCCCTTGTTGTTGTTCAGGTCGTAACCCATTTCTGGATGAGGTTTTTGGCCTGCACAGTGTAGCGGTAGAACTGTATCTTGCCACTGTCGAGGTCTGGGTCTTCAAGAGTTATTCGCTGCGGCTGCTCCAATCGACCGAATGTGATGGGTTCCTCTTCTATTTTCCTGGCTGGACTACGAAGTAGGCACCCCGTATAGGGACAACTCAGCTCACATGGTTGACGGTCGTCACCTGCGTCTGTAGCTTACGCAGAGAGTTATCTAGGAAACATTTGGTGTTCCAGCATGCACCAGAGTAGTTTGAAGACAACTTTCTGTTAATAAAGTAGGATATCTTATCCCGGGGGATTACATCGTCGAAAGAGTGTGCTTCGTGTTGTCACAGACGTAGTCTCCTAGCTCTTCGTCAGTGAGGACTAGAGCAATTGTCGGAGGAGGGGGAGGACGCTTCCCTTTCAGTTTGACCAATAAAGGGGCTGTGGTCGCATGCTCCTGCACCTTCGTGGTTGGCCTTGGAGACCTCCGGGGTAGCCTTATTCATATCAGCTCCTGACCATCTTCTATCGTCACTGGAGACAAAGGTGGAGCTCAGTCCTGAAGCTTAACAACGAGAGGCATGGATACTTTGGAAGGCCTTCCATTCAGTCGAACCTTTAAAGGTTCTTCAGTCGCTGCTACACTTTTTGAGGCTGTCTCTGCCTCGTCATCAGCATCATTGCTATCATCATCCCAGGGGACTGACTTGTACATATCAGCATCCGTACAGTAGGCTTCAAGTCCCCGGAACAGGTCGATATCAGCAAACTCTGTTTTGATGGTCCCATCGCTGGCTACATACTTCATGCACTGATGTAGGGTGGAAGGGACAATCATGTACTCATGGATCCGTGGTCATCCTAGCAGCATACATAAAATGATCTTATGTGATATTTGTATGCTTGAAGAATTTATTACCAAATATATTGGACTTATTTTTCATTTAAGCAACAAAGATCACAAGAAATTTTGGATAAAGGGATTTTTTTTCCAAAATACCTTATCCTTGGAACAATGTTATAAAAGAAAGGTATGATAAAATCCGATTTGGAGTTCATACCACTAGCATGCTTAAACGAGCATGTATGATGTAGCTTCCCTTTCCTAAAATTTTTTGAAATATTTTTATTATTTATTTGTTTTAAAATAGTGATTTTAGAATTTTATAAATGATTATTTAGTTAATTATTACGGTAGATGATTTTAGCTATGGTTGAGTTTTGAAGTACCAGACGACTAGGAATCATGGCACGGATAGTGCAGTGACGTGCCTTGACTAATGTATTAGTCATGCCAAGAAAGACCCAGCCATAAGAGTGTCCTAACTAGGAAAACCAGGCCAAGTTGCGACTTAACCCTTACCGAAGATTTATTTATTTATTAATTATATTATTGAGTTTTAGGGAACCCGGTTGTACCGAACTAGTCCAGATTGGACCCAAAACAAGCCCAAGCCCATGTAGTCATGCGGTACGTCCAGCGATATTCGTGTTGGTGTATTTTGGTATGATTGTGTTGTATTTCGTTCTAACGATCTAACGAATATTTTCTAAATATTCGTTAATTAAATGTTATAAATATTCATTATTTGATATTCAATGATATTTGTATAAAGTGGGCCATTGTACATTTTGGGGTCATTAGACTATACGTAATGGTATATAAAACATTATTGGTATATTGAATTTTGTTATTACTAGTATTATTATATTATTTTATTATCATATTATTGAGGTTATTATTAAATAATACTATTTTATTATTATTGGTTATATGTGTGTGAATATATTATGTATATATATATTTATATATATATATATATATATAATATTATATATATATATATATATATAATATATGTATAAGTATAACATATTCGTATATATGATATGTATATATAATATACGTATATATATATATATATATATTAGATTAGATATATATATATATTATATATATATATATATATTATATATATATAATATATATATATATATATATTTATGTGTGTATGTGTATGTATATATGAATATATATAGTATATGACGTATGTGTATATATACGTATATTTATATATATATATATTCATATATACATACACATATACGCTATTATATATATATATATATATATATCTATATATATATAATATATAGATATATATATAATATATATATATATATATATATATATAGTAGAATGTATACATGTATGTGTATATGTATACATATTAGTTGTTAAAGAAAAACATTAGAGAATAAAAATAAAGAAAACAAACAAAAAGGAAACCAATTAGAAACAATCCCATCCCAGCTGAGCTCGGGCTTAAGCCAGTAGGCCCGGCCCAATCCAGCGGTTCCCCCACCCCTGAACCCGAGCACACAGCTGAGTCCCCGAATCTAAACCCAGCAATGCTTAAACCCGAACCCCCAGGTTTAACAGCGGGAGGTACTAATGAATATATATATATATATATATAATATATATATATATATATATATATATATATATATATATATAATATATATATATATATATCAAGAGAGTATAAACCCTAACTCTATCCAACCAAACCACCCACTCGGCCACCACATCCCTGAGCGCGCTGCCAGGGCCACCACGCGGCCACCTGAGCGTCGTCGGCCCGCAAAAAGCGCGTGGAAACAGAGTAAGGCAGCAGCAGCGACAGTGCAACGGGCCGCCTTCGCGACGATGTTCCCGCTGGATCGTTCGATCATTTCGATCTAATCGTTCAGGTATGTACACAACATATCCGACTTGGCCTCCTTCATTCTGTTTAAAACCTAGATGATCAAAACCCTATGGAAATCGAGTCGAATCTCGACAAGAATCGGTATCGAATAAGCCCTGTTTTGAGTGCAAGGATACTGAATAGGAAGGCTATTTTCGGTGGAACAGTAATAAACTCAGGAATCTAATTGAACAATCACTTAGACAACCTAACCAGCATTCAAACCCTATTTTTAGATTTTTATAATCAGTAGATGCTAAGATAAATCTACTCGAAAATGAGGAAAAACCTGCGAAAACAGTTTTCGAAAACTTGAAAAAACCCTTCGATACGACGTGCGTCCCGCCAATCCGGGCGACGTGGTCGCAAGCCGAAAACATATAAAGGTGCGTAACGGCTTCGTGGACGGTGGGCTTTGACGGAATTCAAGTGGTCGCGTGTGCGCACGAATTTGATGCGTATCGTCAAAATTTACCGTATCGGCCTCTGTGCAAATTTTCCAATTACTTTGTGCATGCTCATCAGATCGAGACGTAACTTACGCCAACAGGACCGTATCATTTTTTTGGTCCTGTATGCCAAGTTTGGTCTGATACTGAGACAGATGATGGACCGTCGTTTTGCGGGCCCCACGGTCCGATTCAACGGGCGATTTTGTGTACAGCTACCGGAATCCACAATTGGACATACCGTTGGGCTCATATCATCAAAACGAATCGTAGACATATAGTTTAATGACTTTAGAGACCATTGACTGTGGCAAGCTTTCGGTGCAAATCGGGTCCAACGGCGGACACGTTTTGGTCCGAAATTACCTTTTATCCCTGTGTCCAGAATTGGACTTAAGGACAGGCAATTCCAGCTAATTTAACTATTCTGAGAATGTTGGCAATGTTGTTTTAGCTTTTGGAGACAGTTGTGAGATTTGGACTTATTTGGCTTACCAGTTGACGTTTTATTGTTGGCTGTTCGTGCTACCACCAGGCAAGATACTTGCCTCCCTCTACAGTTCATTTCATGCTTATAGTTCATCTGTTTTAGTATGTTATATTCAGTTACCTTAGTTGCTATAGATTATATGATACCATGTTTACTAGTTTATTGTCTTGGTTTATATTAGTATTCCTGACCTGATAGCGTAGTTATACCAGGCTTGTCCACATTATGGTTCATGCTAGAGTTTTCTTTACCTGTGTCATGACTGAGTTGTACTGTGTCGTTACCTGTATCTTGACTGAGTCGTGTCTGTAAGTATGTGTGATTGAAATGCTATTCCCGTATCGTTTCCACAACCTGCGAGTCCACACACGGGGGCAAGGGTTGTCCGTTTGCACCTACGAGTCACACACGGACGAGGGTGACTTGTCTTGAAACTGTCTGCGAGTCCACACCGGGGCGAGGGTTGGTATTCCATTGATCTCTTGTTTTCCAGCAGTTCATTTATGCATAGTTGATCCCGTATCCGTGTCCATAGTTACCTGTCAGTAGCCACATGTCAGTCTCATGTCTAGTTCATGTTTATACCATTTTTATATTATTACATATTTAAACTGTTAGATAGGCATATTTATGTATCTTGCTATGTCCCCTAAGGACCTGATGATCTCTTCAGGTAGCTGATTGCATGGAGTAGTTAGCGGCTCATGATGGTAGTGATTACCCCTGCAGGGATACAGGTATTTATTTGTGATTTTTTTATTATCCTCTAGTGCTTTATATTCCATACCATGATATATTCTGCTTATTTATAGACTCATCATTCTTGGAGTCTAATCGGACAATATGCTAATGCGCTGCAGACCATGACCCATAATTGTTCATTCTTGTCTTATATATTCTTGTGGATTGAGATACACTGTAGATTACCATATTAGCCATGATACCATGACCTTGACAACTTATACGTACTCGAGTCGGGCTGGAGTCCGCTCGATACGAAGCTGGCTTGCTCATGCGCTCGCGTCCAAAAATCGGGGCGGGTTGTGACAAGTTTTTGTGGTGACCCATGCAGGTCGAGCATATTGTATCGGTTACGTAACTGTACTGGTACGAGCCTGCTCATCTGACTAAAACCTTAGAAATCTCAATCCACTCTGCCTTAAAAATTCTTCTAGAAATTCTCTACGTCCTTGAAAACTCCATGTTTACTCTCAATTATACCTCCTGCTTCCGTATCATGAATTCTCGTCCTTCCTATTTTGGGGTGACGAATGAGTGTTATCTAGGATTCATCAAAAATTCTTAAATTATAGTATAATATTGCATGATTATGAGTTTTGGTTGTTTATAGATATGAGGGATTATAGATACCATACGCCCTAGATATCTGTTGGTAGAATTGTCAGCAATTAGTTAGAAGATTACAAGATTTTAGTGACCTTGTTTTGAGGAGTAGTGTGACCAAAGGTGGGTAGAAGTCCCAAGTATTCGGAGTTATAAAAATGGCTTAGAGAAGGTTATAGAATATTTTGAGAAATCAAATTTGAGGAGATGAAGGAAATACTAGACTTTGAATTTTAACGAATAGTTATGAATTAGAATTTCGAGGACGAAATTATTTTAGGGTGGATAGATTATAGCTTCCCTTCCCGGAATTTTTTAAAATTTTATTATTTATTGTTTTAAATAGTGATTTTAGAATTTTATAAATAATTATATAGTTTAATTAGTAGGTAGATGATTTAGCCCATGGTTGAGTTTTGAAGTACCAGACGACTAGGAATCATGGCACGGATAGTGCAGTGACGGCCTTGACTAGTGTATTAGCCATGCCAAGAAAGATCCAGCCATAAGAGTGTCCTAACTAGGAAAATCAGGCCAAGTTGCGAGTTAACCCTTACCGAAGATTTATTTATTAATAATATTATTGAGTTTTAGGGAACCCGGTTGTACCAAATAGTCCAGATTGGACCCAAAACAAGTCCAAGCCCATGTAGTCGTGCGGTACGTCCAGCGATATTCGTGTGTGGTGTATTTTGGTATGATTGTGTTGTATTTCGTTTTTAACGATCTAACGAATATTTCTAAAATTCGTTAATTAAATGTTATAATATTTTTGATATTCATGATATTTGTATAAAGTGGGTCATAACATTTTTGGGTCATTAGACTGTACGTAATGGTATATACACCATACTAGTTTATTGAATTTTGTTATTACTAGTATTATTATTATTATTTTTTATCAATATTATTGAGGTTATATTAAATAATATATTTATTATATTGGTTATATGTGGGTGTGAATATATGTGTGTATATATGTGGTGTGTATAAGTATATATATAAATATTCGCATTATGTACATATATAAATATACGTATATAAAATATACGTATATATAAATATAATATATATATATTTTTTGGAAACACCCTCTATTTATTAAAGACGGCAAAAACCGTAGACAAAACCTTATAAGGCGCAAATGCCGAGGCCTTTAAGGAATTCCGCTAAAAGAGGGAGGGAGGAGGGCGAAAACAATCGCCGGGGGCTACAGGGTAGCACTGACCAAAATGTTCTCGAGCTGTAGGAACACATGGTGCTCCACTTACAGCATTGTCGGGCGATCTCCCGAAGGAGCTGGTCTGCCGAGTATGGTGATCCTCATATCTTGCTTTGTGTGATTCTTTCCAATGGCCCATGTGTAGCGGCCGCTGCGACGATCTGGTGGCCATGGGAGGCAGAACCCCAGGATGCCAGAAGATCGTGGAAGCGTCCGCTTCTTGCACAATGTGAATAGATGGTTGAGGGTAGTCAAGTCCTGTTGGCAGCATCCCATGTCGGAAAGATGTGATCGATAGTCTCCGTCTGACGCTCGGAGCAGCAAGAGCAAGCTGATGATAAGCTTATCCCGATGGTATTGAGGATGTCGTCGTTGGCAGTTTCTTCTGAGGACTCTCCAAAGGGAAGGACCACTTCTTGGGGATGCAGGAATGCCAATAGAGAGCCATAGGAGGAGCAGCCGACCGGCTCCCCGGATAGCATTTTTGCTGACCTCACGAGAATGCCCCCGACGCCTCTAGGGTCCATATCAACGCATCTGCCCGCCCCCGATACGTATCCCTCTCGCGGATGCTAACTGCTGCATCGGTGCCGGCCCACTCACGAATCTGGTCCCATTCCAGTCTTCAGTTGAAGGGTTCCATAAGTCTCTGACCCTACAATTCGGGGTCTCCGTAAGATTCGGGATCATGCTGTCTCCAACCCATCTCTCAAGGAAT